>WEKY01035417.1:124133-137208 GCA_013390045.1 Picathartes gymnocephalus
CTCCCACCTCCCCCCGGGGCTGAGGGCTGCCACCTCCCCCCGGGGCTGAGGGATCGGGGCTGTCACCTCCCCTCGGGGCTGGGGGATCGGGGGCTGTCACCTCCCCATGGCTGAGGGGAGCGGGCGTCCTTCACGCCCCCAGACTGAGGCGATGGGGGTCTGTCACTGCCTCCTGGCTGAGAGGACGCGGGGGTCTGTCCCCGGGGATGTCCCAGGCTCTGTCACCACCCCACAGGCCCCCAGTTCCTTCCAGCCGAGCATTATGCAGCCGATGTCCTTTGCTCCCTGGAAATCCCAACACTTTCCCCCGGGATTGCACGGGCGGATCACTCAATGTCCCCTGCGGGGCCCACGGCGTGTGCAGCCAGGCAGGACTGCGGGGACAGCCGTGGTGGGGACAAACCCCTCCTGCCAGGCCACCTGCGCTGCTCTGGAGCAGCAATTTTGGCCAGAAGGTCCCCGTGCAGCAGCAGCAGTACCCTCCAGAGGGTGCAGTCCTGTCACCGCACATCCCTGCGCCTCCCGGTGCCAAAACCGCCTCGGTCCCCACACATGGTCGGCATCAGAGCCCTCCCAGCTCTCGCAAAGCCACCGAGGCCACGCGGGGTCCGTGTAATTCCTAAAGCCGGTGCGCATCTGCTCGAGGGGGCATTCCAGGCATCAGTGGGAATCAGGAAATTATTCATAGCGCTGGCGCTGCCAACGGCCGGGGGTAGATTTCTTTGATTTCCCATGCTCGGTGTCCACATCTGTAGAAGGGAAAGGGGGGAATTCGTCCATGAGAATAAACGCACTTGGAAAGCCGTGAAAACTCCCTTTCAAGTCAGCCTGATGAAAACTTCATGTTCTGGAGCTCTTTGCTTCAAGGAGAGCAATCTGTTTCAGAGAGGAAAAGCTGTGTATTTTTCTTATTTAAACCTCCTAAATCTGCTGGAGCATTAGAAATATTTGGCATTTCCACAGCACATTTCATTCCCAGCTCCAAATGCATTTTACAGACATTCATTAATTAAGCCTCGCAAAACCTTGGGGAGAAAGGGAAGCAGTACTTATTAATTTGCTATTTGTGTTGCTGCAGCACTCGGAGACCCCGGCCAGGACCTCGGGGCCTTGTTATTTTAGACACGACCTGCACAAAGGAGGAGATGTCAGCACGGGAAGTGGCCATGGATGGACCTTCCTGGTGTTCCATCCCCTGCCCCTCCTGGAATTTGGAGCTGCAGGAGCTCCCACCCAGCTCTCCCCCTCTCCACGGGTGCTCTTTTTGTTGTTCTGGTGTTTGGCGGGGCTCCTGCCCCTCCTTCCCAACACCTCGTGGTTGTCCCACTTCCAGCTCAGCTTCATTTGACACCTTCCCTTTTCTCTGGGGGTCACTTCATGGAGTCACAAAGTTATTTAGGTTGGAAAAGACCTCGCAGCCCATTGAGTCCAAGCTGTGACTGATCTCCCCTTTGTCACCCAGCCCAGAGCACCAAGGGCCACATCCAGGAGTTCCTCGGACACCTCCAGGGCTGGGGACTCTGAGCCCTTCCAAAGCCTGGCCTCCCTTTCCATGAGGAAACCTTCCCATTATCCAGCCTGAACCTCCCCTGGCACAGCCTGAGGCTGCTCCCTCTTGTCCTGGGAGCAGAGCCTGGCCCCCCTGGCTGTCCCTTCTCGTCAGGGAGTTGTGCAGAGCCACAAAGTCCCCCCTGAGCCTCCTCTTCTCCTTCTGAGCCCCTTCCCCAGCTCCCTCAGCTGCCCCTCACTTGATCAGCGCACCCTGACCTGTGAAAGACTGAGAACAAACGCTTCCCCTTTGTTATGTTCAGGTCCAGCCTGAGGTTTGAAGTGCAGCTATTTCTGTCCCACGGGGGGCTGTGGGAGGTTTGAAGTGCAGCTATTTCTGTCCCACGGGGGGCTGTGGGAGGTTTGAAGTGCAGCTATTTCTGTCCCACGGGGGGCTGTGGCCCTCTCCATCCCAGGTGGGGCAGCGATGGGAGCTGTGAATGTTACACCTCTGCTTCCCCTGCAGGAAAAGCAGGGCTGGGCTGGATGCTGCAAATGCCTTTCACATGTTCCCCAGATCCCAGTTAAGGTGAACCCCGGAGGGTCTCTCAAAGAAGGAAAAATGCATTTATAAGAGCCTGTGGAAGGAAGATGTATTCCATAACTACTCTGGTGACCAGGCGTGCTGACTTGTGTCATGTGGGGAAGGAACCAAGGGGGGTATTTCTTGTTATTTCATATTGCTGATGGGATTTTACCTCTGGCAGCAAATCCAGGAACTTTTTAGTTACCATTATTGTTCGATTTTATGGGCCATTTGATATTTATTTTTATTTCTCTTCATTATTTGTTGAGTGCACTTAGCCCCCTTCCCCAAGCAGCCTGCCTTATATCTAAGGTGAATTTTATGACCAGTGTTAGCACAGCAATCTGAGCAACTCACACAACTGTAATATATTTATCCCATGCACGCAGTATATCCAGGCAAGCCTGGAATTCCTACTGTGGAGAGCAGTGGTCTGCCTGGAAAATTACAACTCTAACTGGACCGGGTTAAAAAAGAAAAAAAGAATAAACTCCAAACTATTTACATTTTTCTTCTTTCTGATCTTGATTTCAAGCCTTCAGGATGTATTTGAGTCATATTTTCACCTTTTTTTTTTTTTGGGGGGGTTTGTTTTGTTTTTTCCCCTTGCAAAACATGAGGTCTCTCCATGTACCTTTTGCTGCAAGCCAAGCTCTTGTGTATCCCACGGCTCACACAGCTGGGCTTTAAAATCCACGGCCAACACTGGGAGAGTAATGACAAAATCATGAGCTGGCAGCTCTGCCTTTCCCTCAGACCTCATCATTTCATCCTGCTCAGGAGCAGGAATTCCTCACAGCTTCCCAGCACCAGCATCCAGGGTTTTTTTTTTTTTCCAGTTTTTGTTAGATTTTTCCCAGCACAGGGTTTTTTCCCCGATTCTTGTTAGATTTTTGGCTGCTTTATTTTCCCTTGTTGTGGAGGAGGCTGCCATGACCTCCCTCACTCTTCCTTGGTGATATCCCAGCTCTGCCTGGAGGGTGTGGTGGGGCTTCTCTGATGCCTCAAGTTTTAATTTTTTTGTCTGTCCTGCTTCAGTGTGCAGCTCTCAGCTCCATATTCAGTGTCACTGAGCTCTCCTCACAGGGCACTCACACACAACAATTCTCTCCAGCCCAACATTCCAGGACAATCCTTCCCAACCTCAGCAAACCCAAAAGCACCATCAACGTCCAAAAGAGGAGGCCGAGCAAGGAGGATGGAACTCCATCATTCCCTGGGATTCCTTGGCCAGTTCAGCTCCAGGTGCAAATGGAGCAGAACTTCTCCCAGGGTGAAACCCCGTGCCCAGGCCCCTTTTTGGGGGCATCTCGAGGCCCATCCTGGCAGGGCTGCAGCCGGGCTCTGGCATTGCCAGGCTGTGCCCTTGGAAGGCCTTGCCATAAATCCCTGCTTTATCCCTCTCCTTTTCTCTGCCCTCTGCTCCAGCTCACACTGATCTGGCATCATCTCAGTGCCAGTGCTCCTCCCTGGTTTTATTCCCTCTGGATTTCTGGTCCAGTGCTCCCTGCTAATCCCTGTGTAATCCTGGCCAGAGCGTGAGCGGGGCAAGGCCGTGATCCAGCAGGTCCCCTCCGTGCCCTCCCCCTGAAACCAGGGATTTTCCAAACCCTGCAGTGCTCAGTGTGGGACTCTGAAATGTCTTGTAGCCTGCGAGCTGCTGTTAAAATAGACACAAAGCCTCTCCAAGGCTGCTCTCCAAGGACACCCAGACTGTCCTGGGCCCAAAATGTGCAACCCAACACCTTGAGAAGGGGGGGTGAGCTGGGGAAATGCCATCGTGAGCTAAAGTTTGAATTGGGGAATTGATGCTGAGATGCAAATGGGCCAAAGCTCTAAAGGGGTGAAGAACTCGTGACTCGGGGTCCATGCTGGGCTCCATGGTGAGAGCAGCCTCTGTCTCCCCAGGCTGTGCCTTTGGAGGCTTTTCCAATCAATATCCACCTTTACTCCCTTCCTCCTGTCCTGTCTCTGTTTCCAGGGAGCCACTCCAGGCATCACTCCCAGAGGGGAGCAGGTGCTGCAGCACCAGCCCGGCCCGTCGGGGAGCCTGGTTCCCATCCTCCCAGCCAAACCACAGCCACGCTCCCTCCCCAGCTCCCCCCGGCCAGCTTGGCTGCTCTCCTCACCTGGCAGGAGAACAGGCGGGGGAGCGAAGCCCCCGGCGGCCCCGCGTTCCAGGAACCGATGAAGGCCAGGGAATGGAAAACGCCTGTCCCTGGCTGTGCTCCGAGGGTGCTCCAGGCAGCGCCAGCGCCCAGCAGCTGCGCCAGGCCCGGCCGGCGGCACCGCGCTCAACTCTGACATTTGAAGACGGAGGAATAATTTGGCTTCATTATCCCCCCCCTTCCCCCCCCGCCCCCCGAGCGCTCCCTGGAGCCGGGCTGGAATGTGCGTGGTAGGGACAGAACCAATCCCATTAGCACCAGGAGATTGTTTTTCCTTTGGTTTCGTTGTTGTTGCATCGCCCGCGGCTCCGGCTCGCTGGGCTGGGTCACGGGAAGGAGGACGGGGAGAGGAGGCCCATGGATGTGTTTTCCCGTCCCTGGCACGGTGCTGCCCTGCCCAGTTCTGGCAGCACCGTGGGGTTTCCATCTTTGAAGGCCAGGTGAGCTTGGTGGTGGCTCCAGGCACGATTCTAAGGAGAATTTATAAAGGAAAGAGCTCAGCTCCACATGCAGGGTCAGGAAGGTGCTTTGAGGCTCTGTCCAGTTCCCCACCTCACCTGCTCATCCTTGCTCCATCCCCGGATGGGGATTTCTCTCTGTTGGGGTTAAAACTGAATTTACAGCTCTGTGTGTTGGTCAGGAGTTCAGGATCACAGCTTTGTGCTGGCAGGAGTAGCAGGGAGCAGGGAGAGGCAGCTGGAGCTGCTGGAAAATATCCTTTCCCAGCTGAGAGAGGAGCCCAGGCTCTGCTTCCATCACCTCCAAGAGCCCTGCAGCTCCAAACCCGCTGTTTCACCTAGACGGGGGATTCTCAGGGAAGACCCTCCTTCCTTCTACAAGGCAGGAAGAAGAAACCTCCCCCTGACCTCTCTGTGTCCTGCAGCATCTCCCTGCAAGGCCAGTGGGAAGGGGGTAATTGGTCCCAAATCATGAAAAGGGGGATTGGCACATGGATTGCTTGGAGTCCCTCCCCTCCCTGCTGACCCAGCCCTGGAGTTTCTGCCCTCTGAGGCATCCCAAGGGCTCTTCCTGAGCAGAGACATCCCAGAGGGACAGGGGGCTGCGAGGGGAGTGGGGTGAGAAACAGGGACAAACAGCACCGTAGGGAGCAGATGGAGGGAGGGGAGGGAAATCCGTGCCTGGCCCGGCTCCTCCGGGCAGGGGGTGAGCCTGGTGGAGCCAGGCCAGCTCCCGGCAGCTGAGATTTTCTGGAGGGGACAAGAGCAGCCCAATGAAGGCACCAAGAGCAGCCAGGGGGGTTGTTGACCCTGGTTACAGCTGGTGAGATCCCCAGAACCCTCAGCAGCCACTGCTGGCACGGAGACCGAGCTGCAGCCCCAGGGGGAGACGCCACAGGGCTCTGTGGTGGAAGTGTAGGGGAAAACTTGCTGGATTTGTCCCACTTCTTGAGGCTACTTCTTGCCACAGACCCATCTGGGATTAGTTGTGGAGCTGTCCTGGGTGTGTGGACACTTAGAGGTGAGTGTGGACACAAGGACACGAGGATGAACACAAGGACACGAGGATGGACACGTGGCTGTGAGTGTGGCCACCCAAATGCTCACCCACCATGGGCTCAGGGTGCCCCCACGCCCTCACCACCACCATGGGCTGGAGGGTGAGATTCTACCACAGCCTGCCTTGCCCGTGGCCGATGGGGCCACACACCACGAATTTCCCTTCCCCTGTGAAAAAACGAAAGAGGGAGCGAGAAGGAGAAGGCGTCGGGTGGAAAAGCCCCCGGCTGCCTGCTGGGGGGAGTGGAACCAGCGAATTTCATGCATCTCCTTCTTGTTAGAGTGGGGTCCCTCCTCACCTGCTCCTGGGCACGGTTTCCTGCACCCAGAGCCAGCAGGGAGGAATCTGACTCCAGTTTAAAGGCGAGGAGCTTGTCCACGGTCTGCAGCCCGGCTCCCACCCCAGGAGGGGACGCGCCCGGAGCCGCTGCCCGCGGTGGGCAGGGTTTGCCAGCTGTCTGCACCGATCTGGGGCCTTCCCACCTCCCTCAGCACCAGCCCCTGTGAAAATTCTGCAGAAAGACATCCCCTGAGGGGGGATGTCCCTGCCCTCTGAGGGGCACTTGGTGGCCTGGACCTGATCGCGGTGTTCTTGCCCCCAAGTCATCAGATTGTGCCCACCTCAAAAGCTGCTCCACCTCTCAGCCCTTCCCCCTTATCCTGCCCTGCCACCCCTCTGCCCACCCCGAGGCACCCAGCTGCCTGCTGAGGACACCGTGCAAGCCCCCAAATCCCACTGTGGGCTGGGAAATGCATCCATGGCACCCACTCTGCCTCCCACTCCAGCCCCACGCGGCCAAGGCTGCCCGGACAGGCAGGGAGCCGGGAACGCCATCCCTCTCCACTCCATTTAGGGAAAAGCCCCTCCTGTCCCCATCGTGCTGAGCACGGAGCCACCCTCCCCTCCTGTGCAGCACTCGTCAGGGGGGGACACCGCACCCCCGTGGAGGGACAGGCAGGGGACGTGCTCCGGCAGCAGAGGCTGCTGGCAGGGAGCAGAGCAGGCCTTCGGAGATCCTTCTTTGGCCGTGACTGCTGCCAAGCACCCCGGCAGCCATCCCCGGCACCTCTGCGTCCCTGGCTTCGCATCCCGGGGCAAACGGGATCCTCGGGGGCCCCGCGCCGCCGCTGGCTCCGAGCTCGGGACCCTGCTGAGCTGCCGAGGCGCGGCAGACGCGGCTGCAGCCCCTCGCGTGAGCTGCCCTGCCGTGCCTGGCACCGGGACAGCGCGGCTGTGGCGTGGGCACGGGCGCCGTGCCAGGACAAACACGCGCCGGGGGGAAAGGTGGGGCATGCCAGCCCCCCGGGCACTGCGTGTGTGCTGGTGTGTGACACGGTGTGTGACACTGGGGTGTGACACTGGGGTGTGACACTGGTGTGTGACTCCGGTGTGTGACATGTGAGCATGGCCCGATTGACACTTCCCCTCCTCGAAATGCTGTCCACGGGTGGTTTTCAGTGGGAAAATCCTTCATTTCCCAACCCCTCCACGTGCATGGAGCCTCCCCTGCTGCTGCATCCCGGCTGTCCCCTCCCTGCAGCTCACAGGGGACATTTTGGGGCGCCCCCCCTGCGCACCCTCAGCACCCACCAAGCCCACCCACCCACGGGTGCTGCTGGCAGCTCCCACAGCGTCTCCTCCCACGCTGCATGCTGAAACTCTCGGTCCAGCAGCAGAGAGGAGCTTTGCTCCACGGCCATGCCAATCAGGGATTTCTCCCGGCTTTGCCAGAGGTTTCATCCCGGCTCAGTTTCCAGAAGGGGAACAGCCCCGCGCCCTCCTGCCGGGCCCGAGTGTGGGATGAAACCTTCTCCCATGCAGGGACGAGCACCCCGTGAAGCCGCCGACTCGCCCAGCTCTGGTACAAACCTTTTATTCCGTTTCCCTCCCATCGCAGGGCCGGGTTCGCCCTTTGCAGGCGAGGCCGGGAAGGTCCCACGGCCGCCCTTGCCCGGAGCTCCTGTCCCGGGGGTCGGGAGCCGGAACATCACAGACTCCACCGAGCTTCACACGCGGCCGGAAAGCAACAACGAAAAGTGGACCCCAAAACGGACACGAGATCCCCCCGCGCCCCCACCCCCGCAACCCGGTTCCCCAAACCCAGATATGTCGGATGGGTGAAAGTGATGCGGAGCAGCACAAAACCGGTGGGGACAGGGACGAGAGTCCCCTGCCCCACCACACCACGGCCCCCCCGGGAGCCGCCGGCACACGGAGAGAGCCCAAAATCCCAGGGGAGGGGTTCGGGGGTAATAAGTTAATCTGTACAGACGTGTTAGGTGACACGGGGGTGACGGGACCGACACCCTCCTGGCACAGGGGTGTCCCCGCGGGGCGCCAGGGGCCGAGGAGCCGCACGCTGGTGCAAATCAAACCACGAAATGATGTGGTGGAGAATGGGGGGGAGATGGGGAGCGGGGAGACACCTCCATGGCCGGGGCTGTGCCAGGGTGAGCCAAGGGGAGCCATGCTCGGTCCCAGTGCCCACTTGGAGGGCAGCACTGTGAGCCCAGGGACACCGGGACCGGGTCCTGCCGTCAGCTGCAGCCCCGCGGGCTGCTCCCAGCACCGGGCAGGAAGCTGAGCCCAGGATGGAGCCATCCCTGCAGGATGCCGAGCCCAGGATGGAGCCGTCCCAGCAGCTCCCACCTCCCCTGTCCGAGCTTGAAGTCAGGGAAACGCCGCCTCATCCCCTGCTCGGTCCCACCAGCAGCTTGTTGGCACCGGGGTCAGCTCCCCAAGGGCATCACGGAGCAGGGAGGGGAAGGAGCCATCCCAGGGCCCCTCCGCAGCTCCGGGAAGGGGCCGGCTGGGTGCTCGCGTGGGCACGGAGGCGGCGGGATCCGCTCCCGTCTCCGGCTGCCAACGCCAAATCCATTCGCCACGTTTCGGCTCCCCGAGGCAATCGGCTCCGGCCGGCGGAAGGGAGTTCCCAGGGCCGGGGCCGGCGCCTCGGAGGCTCAGCCCAAGGTGGGAGGCCGGGGATGTGCCGAGCCAAAGCTCAGAAGGCTGCAGACACTCTCCATCCCCCACCGCAGCCGGCTCCCTCCTGCCCAGCGCTGGACCCATGCCCGGAGGGCTGCGGGGCCCCGGCGGCTCCGGGCGGGAGGAGACAGAGAGTCCCGCTCCGGGGACGGGCTCCCTCCGGCCTCCCCGCTCTGGCAGCTCCCCTCTTGGCTCTGGAAGCCAGGATCCCAGCTCACAGCACATCTCTGGAGGAGGCAGAGCCGCTGCCCGGCTCCCGGAGCCTCCTCCAGAGCGGCCGTGCCTGGGCGGGAGAGCGGGACCCAGCCGGAGCCCGAGATGCCCCTCTGCGAGCCGGGGACGCGGGGCAGCCCGAGGGGCAGCGGGGACCGGGGACGATGCCATGGGGATGGTGACAGGGAGGTGGGGGCGCTGGGAAAGGGTGGGAGCGCTACAGGATGGTCTTGTCCAGGTCGACTTTGAGGGGCAGCGGCCCCGCGTCCTCCCCGCCGTGCGCGGGGCACAGGGTGACCGCGATGACGGGCGGCAGGGGGAAGGTGCCGGCGCCATCCAGGTCCTCCAGGTACTCCTTGTCGCCGTTGATGCTCAGAGGCTGGAAGAGAGGCAGAGACAACAGTGCAGCCCCAGCACGGGGGGCAGGACCCCCTCACCCGCAGTTTGGGGGCTGGCTGCGGATGAACCTCACCCCCCCCACGGTGACCACAAACGGGGCACGGCAATGTCCCACCCAGCCGTGAGGGGTGTCCCTGACACCCTGGGGGCTCTGCTCACCCCGTACCTGGGTCTTGACGTGCTGCTCGGGGGCGGTCACCAGGCTGGCACAGCTGAGCCACAGCATCACCATGATGGAGAGGAAGAGGCAGGCGGCCAGGATCCAGCGAGGAAGGCCCGAGCGCCTGTAGCACCCCACCACCCCCCGCCAAAGAGAAGGGACGAGTTTATGGCGGGGCACGGGGTGGGAATTGGGGTTGGGGGGGATCTGCCCTGCGGCGTCCAGCAAGTCCCAGACCACCTACTTGGACATGCAGCCGAGGAAGTCGTGCTCCTGCTGCGCGGGCTCGGGGGGGCGCGCCTTGGCTTTGCCCCGCGGCTCCTTCACGGGGGGCTTGTCCCCCTTTGCCCGGGGGCCTGGCAGGGGAGAGGCGATGCTGAACCTGGGCACCCACGTGGGCACACCCTCCACGGCCCCATCCCCTGTTGGGTGGAGGGGAGCCAGGGGCACAGACAAGCCCCTGTACTGCAACAATCCCCTTCCCAACACGTGAGGGGGGTCCCCCTCTCCCCCCGGAACCCCCGCTAAGCGGGCACAGATGATCCCAGCAGGTTCGTGAGCGGGGCCCCACCCAGAGCCCCCCGGGGTGGGTGGGGGTGTGGGAAGCTCATCAGACCCGAGAAGCGGGAAATTTGTTCAGCTCTGGAGAACTCGGATGAGAGCCAGGAGGGCTCGGAGGCTCCCAGAGCCCTCCCGGCAGCCCGGACCCCCCCGCACCTGTGTGGGGCTGGGGGAGGCGAGGGCTGGACCCCGATCCCGATCCCGATCCCGGCTGTGCTGGCTGCATCTCCAGTGCCTCGGGTGCCGGGTACTCCATCTCAGGCTGGGACTGGGTGGGCAGGGAAAGAGGGAGAAGGCAGTGAGGAAGGGGGTCCCCATCCCTCTGGGCACGCACAGAGAGGGTCCTGGGGACACCCCCACCTGGAACACCACGACTTTGCCATCGTCCGCCTGCAGGTAGAAGGTCCAGGTGGAGGAGATGAAGCTCTGGGCAGAGCTGACGATGTCGTTGCAGAAGGTGGAGACCAAATCCAACACGGAAAACGACGGCGCTTTCAGCTCCAGGCTCTGCAGAGCAGCGGGGACATCACATCACCGCTGTCCCCTTGTCACCCACCCCGGCGGGCAACGTCCCACCCCGAGGCGGTGGATGGATCGAGCCGGCTGCTCAGGTCTGGGCTGAACCTGCTTCACCCAGGGATGGAAGGGGCTGTGCCAGGGCCACGGTCCAGCCCCAGGAGGGTCTCCAAGCAAGGGCTGTGGTCCCTGGGGTGACCACCCAGCTCTGGGGCCATCACCCAGCCCCAGGCCCGTCCCTTTGGGGTGGGATCGCCCTCCTCTGCCAGAGACAATGGGAGCGGAGCAGCCGCGATGCCGAGGGCGTTCCTCTCCTGGCAGCCTCTCGGTGCCCTGGATTCTTGGCCGTCGCGGCAGTTTGTTATTTTTAAAGCATCCCTGCTGGAATCCGCTTGGCTGCTCCCTGCCACTGGCTCCGAACATTTTCCGACAGCCCCTTGCACGGTCAAACCAGCAAACAGGAAATAAATAGGTCAGATTCTGTATCTAATTATTATGCTAAATCTGCTTTGCCTGCTCGTCTGGGAACCCGAGGAAAAATGCTTTGGGTGGGTGGAGGGGGTGAGGGCCCTCCCTGTCACCCTCGGTCACCCCCCGATGCTCATCCCTGACATTGGAGAGGGGCTGGGAAATGGGATCAGGCACCGGGAAGGGCTTAGAACCAGGCTGCAAAATGGTTTTCAGAAGAGCTTCTCACTCTTTTTGCGATGCAGATTCATCTTTGCCTGCATGTGCACGAAGCCAAAAGCCTCTTCCTTGGGCCAAAGCCTAATTTAATTAATTGGCCAAAAGCTGAATTGATTAAATGTAGGAGGGGAAAGCGTTGCTAATTACTGGGAAGGATAACAAATCAAAACTGGGGGAATCTGCCACAATGCCCATTCAGATCCTCTCACCCTTGGAATTCCCTGTGGTCGCCCTGCCTGGCCCAAGCCAAGTCTGGCCCAGTCCAGCCCAGTCCAGCCCAGTTAATTTGCTTTTTATGCTTGGGACAAAGCAGCTGGTGGTGGCTTGGATCAACCTGGCACATCTGTAGCTGCCATCCACATGGAGAGATGGATGGGTGGATGGATGGATGGATGGATGGATGGATGGATGGATGGATGGATGGATGGATGGATGGATGGGGTTTCCCCCATCCCGAGGGAGAGGAGGCACTCTGCTGGGCTCCTGTGGGAGGAAGGGCTTTCCCCTCTCCCCTCCCCTCCCCTCACCTCCTTCCTGCTCTCCTCCACCTCTGGCAGCTGCTTGCGGCACCCTGTCACGCACCCAAACTGCTCCTCTGCGTTGCCGTAGGCTTCGGCACAGGCTGGGAGAGAGGAGGGGTCAGGGTTAGGGGCGCTCAGTCCCCGGGACCCCCGTCCCCCTCCCCACGGACCCCCGGGAAGTGTCGGTCTGCCCCCGCCTGCTGCGGGGCTGAGCGGGGCGGGACGCTCCGGAGGGCGTCGGGCATCGCGGTGCTCCCGCTGGGATGTGGGGGATCCTCCCGGGACGGCGTTTGGGGGCTGGGGGGCCGCTCGGCCACCGGCTCCTCTCACCTGCCTCGCACTCGGCTCTGGTGGTGTTGAGCTCGGCGCTCGCATCCACGAAGTGACAGATGGAGAACAGCCGGCAGCCCCGGTAACAGGCGTTGAGAACAGCATCCTGCGGCGAGGAGGAGGAGGAGAGCGTGGAGCTGGCACCGGGCTCAGCCCCGTGGCTGCGCCGGACCCCCCCCCACCACAGGCGGCCCCCCGCACCCAGCTGGGGGGCACCGGGCAGCGCCGACCTCGCCCCAGGAGCCTGGCCAGGGCTGGCACCCCAAACCTGGCCTTCCCAGCGGAGGCAGAGCCGCCCCCCAGCCCCCGGCTGCAGCCCATGGTGGGTTTGCACATGGCCAAGTCCTCCTGGAGGGCGGGGAGGGTCCCCCCCTCTCTGCTGGCACCAGCCAGGCCCCGGCATGGGCTGGCAGGAGGCGGGGGTGCACCGCCCTGGGGTGGGGGCTACAGATCTGGGGGGCTGTGGGGGCACACAGAGCCTGCAGGGGGGCACCGGGAACGTGCAGGCCCAGGGTAAATGGGTGACACTGCGAGCACCCCAAACCACTGGGGATGCCCTCACTGGGGACACCCCAAAGCTCCTGGAGGAGACCATTGGGGGTGCCACAGTGCCCCCCAAGTTGCTCCCACGGGGAGGTGGCCCAGTGTGGGGCTGCGTTGGCAGAGATGCCTGGCGAGCATGTCCCCACTGCTCCTGTTGCCTCCATTGCTCCCGGTCCCCCCAATGCTCCCGGTGCCCCTGGTGTCCCCCACGGTGTCCCCGATGCTCCTGGTGCTCCCAGTGTGCCGCTGATGCTCCCAGTGCTCCCAGTACCCCCACTGACCCCCATCATCCTGATGCTCCCCATGCCCCCGGTGCCCCCCCCAGCTCCCGGTGCCCCGGTGCCCCGGACTCACGGCGGCGGCCCGGCGCTGCAGGCTGCGGCCGCACTGCCCGTGGCAC
>WEKY01035417.1:163878-179160 GCA_013390045.1 Picathartes gymnocephalus
GTGAGTGACCGGGGAACCGGGGATGGGGGGGGCGATCCTGGTGCCAGGTGCCCGAGGGACACCGGAGGGGACTCGCAGTGCCCCTCCCAGTAACGCCCCGGAGCACCCCGGTGTGTTCCTCGTCCCCGGTAGCGTTTGCGGGGTCCCTCTGAGCTCCCCTTGGGTGACCAGGGAGGGCTCGTGATCCCCCGAGGCGGGGACCGGGAGGTACCGGTGTTTTCCCCCCGCCCCGGTAATCGCTGCGGGGACCACCGGTGTGCCCCCCCCCGACTGGGTGACAGGGGCCCCGCGGTCTCGGTGCGGGGGTGGGCGCTCGGGGCCCCCCCGGGAGGTGACGGGGAGCTGCTGTCAGCCCCCGTAAGTGTCTGGGGAGGGGGGCGAAGGGACGTCGGTGCCCACCCCGTTTCCCCGGTGAACGTGACGTGGGTTTCCAAAGCCGGGGGGGCGGCGGGTCCATCCCCGGTGCTGCCATCCCGGACTGCGGGGGGGTGGGGGGGGTGTCCCTCCGTCGCTGTCCCCTCCCCGGGACACCCGGTTGTTGATCCCCTCCCAGGCGTGGAGGGGGAAGGCACGTTCAGGTTGTATTTTGAAATTTCCAGATTGTCTTTTCTGTGCCGTTTCCTTGAAATGCATCCAGAGAGCTTATTAGTCATGTAAATAGGGAATAATGGCAATGCTCGGCAGCTGGTGTTGGGATGGACAGGAGAGGGGTTCAAAACTGTCATTTTTAGTGTAATTTTATTTTATTTTTTTTTTCTTTCTGCCTCTGATCCTGCGATGAGCATTTCTTGTCTCCTCACCTTGCTGGGGGAAGCTGGGAGCCTAAACCCGTTTGTCATTAGGAGCGTCCTGCCTGCCAGCTTCTGTAGGATAAACCATATGTTGTCACAACACTATTTTTAATTTAGGGTGTTGGTTACATCACATCACTGAATTGGGCAATCTCTGTATGAGGACGAAGGTAATGACTGTGCCAGGGTTTATCAACTTATATTTTAATGAGTGTTTATCAGCATTATGAGAAGTCAGGAGGAATAAGTGACTTGGGTAGGCTGAATTATTAGCTTTTTACTCGCTGAAAAATGAAACAAATAATCCAAATAATTCTTTCCTATATATTGGGAAAGCCTTTTATTTTGGGGGAGGGAGAGTAGGAAGACTACAGGCAGCTGTGTTAAATATTTTGGGAAGCTATTCCGAGTCCATGTCACACATGAATAGTGGTGTTTATTTTCTAAATGAAGTCTGGGCTCAGGATTGTTTGGTGGCCAACGGCCACTAATGAACTTTGCTTCCTTCACCGCCACCCAAAAGAGAAATAGTCAGAGGCTCCTGGTGATTAACTGGGCAGGAAGGGATAAGGGCAGAAGAGCTGCTTGTTTGTGTAGTGAATAACGCAACAATTAGTGGGCTATTAAACACATATGCTCGTTCTGCATGGGTTCTATAAACAGTTTCCCCAGCTTGTTGAACATCTCGGCTTCCTCGGAAGCGCTGGGCCCCGGTCCTGCCAGGAGCCGACTCCAGCACACCTTTGCAGCCTGTGTTTGTCCAGTCCAGCTCTGCTTTAATTTTGGGCTGCAGCAGTTAAATGGAAAAAATTTGCTCAGGCTCCTTCTGCTTGGTTTGGTTTGAGACGTGGTGGAACTGACGGCAGCGTTGTGTAATATGGATAATGGCCTGGAATCCAATCCTGCTCTTTGTGTTACCTGGAGTCCAACATGTGCAGTCTGACCTGTTTCGGGCACCGGGGTAGCACGTCCGTGCCATTCCTGCGACAAGGCTCTGTCCCTCTGCCAGGACGGGCAGGGAAATGTCTTCAGTTCCTTGCTTGAGTTTGTTCTTGGTCTAATAATAATGTATTGGGATTACATAATCCAAAAATGATCACCCAGCCGGGCGAGCTGCCATTTGTTTGGAGTGTCCCTGGTGCCAGAGCAGTTGCAGGCTTGGTGTGGAGCTGCACCATGTGTGCATCAGGCAGCAGGGCTGTGGGGAAACAGATATTTATCTTGGTGGGTCTCTGCTGAGCTGTGCTCTTGAGTTTCTGCTAAATTGTCTGCGTCCTAGGGAAGAAAATGGTGACGGATCCATGTTCTGGATGGGGCTTGGAGCAGCCTGGTCTGGTGGAAGGTGTCCCTGCCTGTGGAAGGGTGTTGGAATGAGCTGAGCTTTAAGGTCCCTACCAACCCAAACCATTCTGTGATATTGATCTCTAAGGCTTGTGTTCCAGCAAGTTGTTCCTGTGTCGTGTACAGAGGATGTGGAGCTGCTGCTGAGGAGCTCCAGCTCACAGGGCTGCTGGCTCCTACTGATCCTGGGAAAGGTTTCTTCAGTAGCTCACCTGAAAGAAATAGGAGCCTTAAAAAGAGAATTAGCACTGGCTTCACAGGGGACACTGTGAGGTGTCACCCAGCTGCTCCTTGTGAAACTTGCTGCCCCTGAAACTGTTTCCTTACAGCTGTGAAACTGAGAGCTCTGGCTGCTGAGCTGTGGGAAGTGTGTCCCAAGTTGGTTTGTCCCCTGATGAAATGGAGCCAGTCTGGTGTATTCACCTAAAACAACTCTGTTTTCTCCAGGGAGTGTAATTCTAGAGCAGCCAGCAGTTTGCCGCCTTCCTTTTGGGGTGTGTACGTGGTTAGGAATTCCCACTCCCCCCAAAAAGGCAGGGCATGGCCAAAGCCAGGTTGGATGGGGCTTGGAGCAACCTGATCTGGTGGAGGGTGTTCCTGCCCATGGCACGGGGGTGGAACTGGATGGTCTTCAAGGTCTTTCCAATCCAAACCATTCTGGGATTAGATGATTCTATGACTTCTCCCCGTCACTTCTTATCTGCTTCCAACTTTCTTGCTGCGCCTGTCAAGGTGTGAGGGAGCTCCTCACGCCCGGGCCTTGCCTTCCTCTTTAATTTGTGTACTCAGTGAGGAGATCTTTTATCCATCCTCACCTATTAGCCTTAGTTATCATTCATCCTTTATTTTTCACAGCTGGTTTTTTGGCAGCACCCTGGGTAAGTCACCATCTTCCTGCCTGATTCAGGTGCCACATGGCAGACCTGAGTGTCCCTTGGCAGTAGCTCCATCTCCCTTGCACTACAGGTACTGACAGCATGTTAACAGTGTTAGGGCTGTTCCTGGAACCCTTACCTGGGAATTTCCCAATTTCCACCTATCTTTAAAACCTCTCTCTGTGGCTGAGGGGTGGTTGTTTGATAGCGAGCAACGTGATGCAGTTGCACACCTTCCTCTGTCACCCTTTGTGTTGACCTAATGATGGCTCAACTCTGCTCCTGGCCCTGGTCCTGCCTTGCCTGGTGGTTTTAGGAGGATTTAAAGGAAGTTGTAGCATCCCTTGGTGATGCAGCTGAGCAGCACCTCCTGCTCCTCTTGTCCCTCTCTGCCCCTGCTACCCTGGAGTGTTTTGAACTGAAGCCACCGGTTGATTCACTGGTGAACTTTGGCAGATGCACAAATATTTATTGGGCACTGAGCTGAGATAACCAAAGCACGTTGTCCCTGTGCTCACCCAGCTGAATTTTGGAACTGTGGTTCTGATAGATGTGGCTTCCCAAATGATCTTCCCTGCGCTGCTCTAAAACCGACTGTGAGAAACGATCCCGTGAAAATGAGGGTTAATCCGACCCCTTAGAGTTGCTATTTATTGAAATAACTTTCCAGCCTTGGCTTTGGGAGCAGGTTGTGGAGATTCCTTCATCTTGCTGTGTTCAAAGCACGAAACACAAAATGAAGGCTGTGCTGTCATTACAGGGTCTTTAGGGTAATGCGTATTCATGCTGACTTGAGAATTGAAAGCTGCTTGCAGGTGTCAGGAGGAGAAGAACAATCCGGCTTTTGAATCAAAATTCATTGAATTATCTCAAAGCTTTTTGCATCATTCCTCCTTCCCTGTAACCTGTTTTTTCCTGTCCTATTAATTCACTGATGCTGTAGTCCGTCAAAATTGAGGCTCTTACGACATCGGGAACATGAGTCGGTGACATGACTGAATGAATCAGAGGAGGCTGGAGAGGAAGCTCATCACACACGTACGGCTCATCAGCAAAAATGGGACAGGATCTGCAGAACTCCCTGAACTGCTCAACTCCTGCTCAGTGTTCTTCACGTTGACCTGAATGTGGCACCTCCCATTGGAAGCGAGGGGACAAAGAGACACTGAACATTGTGCACGAGGAAATGTTTTGGCCCGTGGCAGTTTCCTTTCAATTATTTAGGGAAGCTTTTTTTCTCTCCACCATATAGCATTTGGATCTGCTCAAATTATAGATTCATCTCTATAGTTTTCAAACGGCATTGGAAGGAATTGTCTGTAATTTACATCTAAAGTGACGTACAGTTGCTATGGGATTCGGTGGCAAATTATAAACCCATTATGCTTTTTTTTTTTTATACTGGTGGTAGCAGACTAAAGAACTAGGTCTAATTGGTGTTGTGCCAAGGGAAAACAGAAAGTTTGTGACAGAATCCTTGTGACTGATGGTGCTTTCTTTTTTTTTTTTAACCAAACATGATCTGCTTTTTATCAGCAAAGCATACCCCACCATTAATTGGAGAGGTTGAATTTGAATTAATAATTTTTGCTCTCTGGCAGTACTGGGGGAAGCAAGCTAGAAGATTAACCCTTTATGTTATTTATATGGGGGTAGGTTGTTCTTTTTTTAATTTAAGTGGGATATTTCATCAGTTGTATCAATGGCAGCTAGATGTGGCAATGCTCTTCATTACCCAGCAAGATGAAACCCTTGCTCTTTTTCAGTATATTCTGATTTTTATTCCGCTTAAACAGCAGAGAGGAAAGCTATTATAATATCTTTTCAACTTCTGTCTGAGGCCTGTCTGATCTGAAGAGTCTCTTCAGAGCAGTGTGTCTCCCAGGCCCTGCCTCGAGTGGCTCCTGCTGGTCAGCTCAGAGCGGATCCTCCAACATCAGGGCTTTTCTGCATCCGTCTGAAGTGCTCTGTCCTGTTCAGTTGGTTTTGGTCCTGGTGCAGCTTGGCACGGGGCTGGTGGCTGTTGAAACAGTTCCCTCGCCTCGTGCTGGCTCTGTTGGGACAGCAGCAGCGCCTTTACCGCCGCTGAGGGAGGGCAGATTTTGTTGGAGGGAGCATTTGAGGTCTCGCTGGTAAATGGCTGTGTTATCTCCCGAACAATTCGCACGTTTCAGACCATTTAAACTCTGCCTGTAACTTGTAAGCAGAAACTTGCGAAGCGTCTCCAAATCCCTGGTGTTTGTGCATGTTGAAAAATGGGAAGGGACAGACTGCATGCGTCACTCCCGTACTAATTTGTGCCAGCTAATCCATGGGAGAAGAATACATTTTGGCTGACTTAGTGGTTTTGCTGCTAATGCACAAGAGAATGCGTTTGAATGGATGGAGTGGCTGCACGGGGTTTAGGTAGATTTTGAAGGGATACCCTGTGTCTGGCATCCTGTGCTGGATACCCTGATTTATGATCCCAGTCACGCAGTATTCCTGGATTTGTTTGGATTTTGGGGAAGGAGAAGCTGGAGGGGGGAAGAAGTGGTCATCACTCAGCGTCATAACATCAGGAAGGTTGGCATCGAGTTACCTCTGAATAATTAAGGTTAATGCTGTTTCTGGAGGAGCCATTAGCTGCAGTGAACTTAATGCTCATGAAAATACAGCCTGATAACCTGAACTGTGCTAATATTTCATCCAGGGTGGATACAGAGGAGGCATCACCAAAACTGGGCTTTGGCGTTCAGCGTGCCTTAGCTTGACCTAGATGAATTATCCAGGAAAGGAGCTTGGATTTGCTGATAAGAGTTTTCTGTAGTAGCTCGTGTGTTGCTTAGAAACATCCCGTGTACAGAAGGCAACTTTTGCACACCCTGGTAACCTGGTATTGCCTTCTGACTGGGGATTTTGGTGTGTTTGGGGTTTTTTTTCAAGCATTTATATACTAAAGAGCGTGCTAAACCCTTCAGCAGTCGATCTGCTGAGTGGTGTGCGTGTGTATCCCTGCTGCACTGGGAGAGGAGACTTCCCAAAATCCGATCCTTTCTGCATTACAGTCTTGAAAAAACACTGCTCCGTGCTCTTGGTCTCTCCTTTCTTTACATTGGACTAGTGCCTTTTTCTAATTTAAAGAAACCAGCATTTGTTTAACTCAAAAAGAGGTCGCTGCTGGTGAGCAGGGCTTGACTGGGCTGCCCACCTCCGCCCACCTGGAATCTTCCCTGATTTGGTCCCGTGGTTAACCCTCTGCTCTCCCTCTGTGCAGGCTTTTCTGCAGGAGAGAGCACTTCAGCCCAAATTCTTGTGGAAAACAGCTATTTCTCCTTTTGGGCTCCATTCTGTGCTGTTGGGTTCAATGGTAGATGCAGAGTTTGTCCTTGAGGTTCGTGTCCACACGTGATGCAGTTCAGCAGGCACCACAAAACTTCCTGAGAACAACCCGTTGCCTAAATCTTTGTAGTATTTAGATTTCATCAGCACAAACATCCTCTTGGCTACTTGGCTCTGTATTTTGAGCATGTATGAGTTGAGCCATGCTTTGATAAGAGCAGCCACGTGACACCTGGGGCAGGTTCATATGGGATCGGTGATGGGAGGACAGGAACACAATTCCTGAGCCTTACAGGGTTCCTCATTGGGGCTGCCCCAGCCCTGGAAGTGTCCAAGGCCAGCTTGGAGCAACTTGGGGTAGTGGAAGATGTCCCTGCTCATGGCGTGGGATGGAATAAATTGAGTTTTGTGGTCTTTCCAACCCAAATCATTCTGTGATTCGATGACACTTTAAGCTGATTGTTGTTGTTTAGCAAGAGCAGATGTGTGTTACTTAAAATCCTAACAAAAATCCCAGCAGGACGGAAGGAACTCCGGCTCAATCCATATCACTGTGCCCACAGGATCCATATTTTCTACAACTGAGGTGGAAGAACTAATTTAATCTTCCTTCTATTATTCCTCCCCACTGAGGCCCGTTCTGCGATGGGCTGCAATCAGTGTGTTATGTGCCAGTTGTGGTTATTTGAATCATATTTCCACATTTCAGTGTCTAGACTTCATGTTTGTGTGAGTTTTGTTGTACCTTTCCAGCTCCGGCACTGATTTCAGTTGGTTTTGGCTCCTGGTTTCTATGAGAAAATCAAACGGGCTGTGTTTCTGCCTTTCCCAGTCCCCAAAAAAGAAGGGAATAAGGGAATGGACAGAACTCAGTTTTATAAGCTCCTCTGCCACCATTTTTCTCTCATTTGAGGGAATCTGTGTGTGGATGAGTTGGTTCTGCCATTTGGTGACCAGCAGGTGAGAGCGAGGACAAACCACTGATGGCTGGAGAGAAATCTCTACCTGCTTCTTGCGCTGAGAGAAATCCGCTGTGAAAAAAGGGAGGATCTTGATACAGGCCATCACAGCTGGAAAAAAAGTGACTATGCACACATTTTCAGTGACAAAAACAACTTTATAATCCACAGAAGGAGAGCATTTATTGAAAATGAAGCAGCTTTTTAATTGCCTGCGTGCACTGGGCTTCATTTTTCGCCAGCACTTGTGGATATTGAGGATGATGGATGTGGCTGTGTTTGTTTAGTGAATAGGAGGGCTGGTCCTGTTTGTGATGCTCAGAGAAGTTGATAATGGCACAAAACCTGGATAACATGAACCTCACTGTAACCAGGTAGAACTGCCTTCAGAATTGTTCGCAGTAATACTGACTTGTGCAGAAAACAGCGTGGAAACCCGAGCCAAGACTGTTTTCTGTTCTCCTGGTATATAATAAAGTGTATTATGGCTCAATCAGTGCAAGGAAGTAACGTTCCCAATTCCTTGTTAACCTGTAACGCTTGCTACCATCAAATGCGAAAGGCTTAAGTGCGTCTGAATAGCAAGAAAAATCAGAATTTTTCATAGGGAATGCACAGAATCAAAGCTGTGGTTCCAGCTTCTCTCTGCACCCCTGCCTGCGTGTCGGCTCCCTCTGCTCCCCCGGTGTTTGAGGTGACCCCGGCTGCTGCCAAACCTCTTCCAGTGAGCTGAGCGGTGTAAATTCTTCCATTCCTTTCCGATCCAGGATTCAGTGGATGCTTTTTCGGAGCCCAGCATGGGCGGAGTAGCAAGGAAGCAAATTTTTTCCACCCTGCCTGAGCTTGGGCAAGCGGAAATTGTGCCTTGGAAGCCATATAAGGCCAGCGAGGCGGCTGTGGCTGGGCTCACCTTGCCACCAGGATGCTGGGGAAGGGAGCAGCCCTCGCTCCCAGGGAGAGTTTCGGGCCCTTTGAAGTGCTCCCTGTGCGTCTGACACTTGCCAGAGGGACGGTGTGGCCGCCCTGATTAGGTGGCAGCAGCTCATTAACTCCCTGACTTTTGTGGGGCTCCAGCAGCCGGCCCCAAACGGAGGCGGAAATTCGTGATTCAGAGTGAAACTGCTGTAAAATGAGGGAGCTGGGAAGGTCGGAGCTTCTCTCGCGGGGTGGCTTCATTTCCTTCAGCAGTGTCTGAGGCAGATCCTGCTGGCTGCAGACAGTGCTGAGCAGGACTTTGCCCTGAAACGAGAGTTCTTGTGGCATTAAAATAGATTTTTGAGAAGCCTGGTAGCACCTGTTCCCACTTCCAGGGATGTTCAGCCCTCAGAGCTGCCGGAGCCCCAATCGTGACCTCTGCTTCTGCTTCTCGCAGAATTAAGAACAACTTCTGCTCCCATAAATAGTCCCTTAAGAAGTGCGTAGGAGCTCTGTGACCAATTTCTTTTGAAAAGTGCTTTCAGTGACACCCGTGGCTGTGACCTTGCTCGCTGTTCCCACCCCGTGTCCTTGCAGGGCAGCTGTGTTTTGATGGGAGCCTGGTGGTCCTGGCCACGAGCTCTGCTTCCTTCTCTCGCGTTTGATCAACACTGGAAAGAGCCTTTGGTTATCTGTGTGTTTTGTGGGAAGCTGCTGCTGCTGTTTTTCCTGCTGCAAATCCCAAGTGCTCCCTGCCTCGCTGAGGTGCCCATTCCCTAATGCCGTTGAGGTGGCTGAGGGACAGCATCCGTGTTCCTGGCACATGTCACAGCTCCCAATCCTTGTTTTTATTCCAGAAATAAAGTGTGGTTTTCCAGAGGAGAATGATGCAGCCGAGCGAGTGCATTGTCACAAACCAGTTCTCCCAGCCTGGAGTCTTGGAGCTGGTGGAGAGTCCCAAAACACCCAGCTCCGCTCAGGAAGCGGCTTCGTGTTTAATCTTTGCAAATGTGGAAATGGGAAGAGGGAGGTAGTAATGGATAAAGTAAAACATGTTTAACCTTTAGGGACGTAAATGGGATATCTTGGATCTGCTTGGAACAGGCACTCGGGTTGACGTGGAACGTGGTGGTGATTAAAACCAACAGCAAACATTTTTCTGCTCGTGAATTACAGACCTTGTTCTTAATGCATTAAAATCTAGAACTCTTTGGGCTTTCTTAACGTGAAGGAGGAGAAGAAATAGATTTATTACCTGGAAGGTTTGATGTTATAGTTCCAGGCATGTTTCCACAACCTTCCTGCAACCATTTGGAGCTGTACCCAGTGTGGGTGCTGCCTGCACTGTGCTGCAAGTTTGAGCTCTCTCATACAATTAAAGCCATTTAACTCCATCTGAAGGCCTTTTACTTGTCATTAGGACTAAATTTACCGATGCTGGCAGCAGGAAGAAACACATTTATGCTAACTCACATGGGCTAAGAGAGCAAAACCTTCCAGCTAACTATGACTTGCCTGGATTGTTAAATTTAGACCAAAAATTCTGGTCAGACAATTAAGTGCCGGCTCAGTGGCCACACCACTTCTTTTGCATGTGTGAATTGGCTGAGCTGCCTCTGTCAGGCAAGAGAGATTCTCTGTCTGAAAGTCTGAATTCTCTGGGGGTTTTTGGGCTCAGACCCAGGGAGTCTTTTCGTGGCACTGTGGTCGCTCTCTGTTTAGTCAGCAGCCCTGGTATGTTTTTCCTCTTCTTATCTGAAAATTTTTCATGTTTATTTTTGGAATTCGTTGTAACCTGAACTTTCTCAGGTGTCCTTGCGGAGAGCAAAGAAACATCTGACTTATTTTTTAGGTAGATTTTTGCCAGTTGAGAAGAGTGTGTTCTTTCTTTTACTGTTTGTCGCTTTATTTTTGGAGCAGGTTTGTTACTGACCAGCCTGGCAGTGCAAATACAGAGGTAGCTGAAACAGTGCAGGTTCTGTGCTTCTTGCTGAAGTAAAGGCAGCACCTAATTTAACTTCTTCAGGCAACTGCCTTCACTTTTCTCCTGGAATAAGCATCCCTGGAAGCTGGAGGAAGCTTTAGCAGAGGGTATGTAACACAAGGTTCTATCATGGTAGGAGATCTAGAGAGCTTCTGTTGCTCAGTATTTGCAGCTGGATTTTTAGTGGGCAGTTTCCCTTGGTGACAGAAAAGAACCTGGAATATTTGACTGCTTTATTACTTTCTCCCCTGTGAAGATGGTAGGAATTTTGGGTGACATCCCTGCTGAATTCCCGAGTGTCCGTCAGGTTGTGTTCCCCATGTCCTGGTTGGCATTGGAGCACCTCTGTTTGCCTGGAGGCCAAAAGAATCTGTGTCTGAGCATCTTGCTTCAGCTTTTGAGGTTGGTCTGGCTCCTGGGGTGTTGCTGGTCAGATTTCTCTGGGATTCCTTCAGGATCCAGGCTCTGCCTTGGGTTTATCTCAGCCTCTTCCAGCGGCGCTGTCTGTGACTCCGTGAGGAACATCTGAAGATCATCTCCAGCAGAACTTTCTCAGACTAGTAATTACTCTTCCCTTCGAGTGTCAATAGGATATAGCTGGGCACAAGGGAAAAAGAGCTGGCCCAGGCTTGTTTTCCTGGGCTCAGCAGTGTGTCTGTGAGGTGAGATTTGTTCCGGGATGGCTGAACGAGTTCGTCAATCTGATCTCTCAATTGTCTTTCTATATTTTTCTCTTGCGAGAAAAGGAGTAAAGCCCTGTGGAAGATAAGGATCGTTCTGATGTTTCAGCAGCTCATTTAAGTCACCTTATGAGCACATAGGCAAGTGAATCAGCCCTGGTGTCTTAATATGTCCTAAAATAAATTAGACTTTCGTAAGCAAATTCGGTGGGTTTGAACTGCTGTATTTTCATTAAAAGATTGCAGTGGAGAAAACGCTCTTTAAAATTCAGCCTCGGGGTTGTGTTGTTCATTAACTGATAGTCACTCCTGTTTACCTTGTGTGATAAGTCCCACGTTAAGAATGGCCAACAGTGCTGATGCCGTCACAGCTGCCCTTCAGAGAGAATTGTTCTTTTTTTTTTTTAATGGTTTGCTTTACTGACAGGTGGGGTTTTTTTAGAACTCAAATAAATGCAAACAGCCACGACGAGGTACCTCTCCTAATGATGGAAAACCACTTGTTTGGTTTTTTTCTTTTTTTTTTTCCCTCCCCCTGTTCTTAGCAGCTTGGTAACGCTGTTGTTGGTACAAAGGTCATTTAAAAATCTGACATGTCAGCCCAGCAACGTACTGCTCCTTAATGAGGCTTAAAACCAGCGTGGAGCTGCCTGGTGGAAGTAAATTTGGAGCTGCAGAAGAGAGGGAGACATGTGAACAGCTTACTGGGATGGGATCACCTGGCTTTCCTTGCACCAGGCCCCCCCTCCCCGGATCTCTCGAGTACTTACAGTTCTCTTGCATAAAGAGGTTTAATTTTTCCTCTTGTTATTCAAATGAGCCCAGGTGTTTGACAGCACATTTGTGTTCTCAGAAGAAAAGCAACGAAGATATCTCCTGAAATCCAGGCACGATGTTTTTGAAATGATTCCTTGCTGTGTTTGAGGTTTTCTCTCCTCGCCTTGGTTTCCTGCTGCCCCACTGAGGTCCTGCAGCACCTCTGACTTCATCCCCACCTGGCTGATGGCCTCGTGTCCCTCCTCCTCCCCAGGATGTACTTGCCATGGAACCCAAGCTCTTGAACCTCCCTGTTCTCTGTGCCGCTCCCTCCCTCAGTGCTTTGAATGTCTGAAGGCTTTCCCTCTAATCCTGCTCCCCAGCACTACTGGAATTTCAGCACCTTCAGCCTCGCCTCAGTCTTTTCGGCTCTTTGACTGTTCTCCAGTGAAAACTAGGTCAGAAACAACTGTCAGCTTCTGATATTTCACTATTCCTGTTTTATAAGTTGTAACCCAGTGTTGCTGTTTAATCGCTTGCTTTAATTTTCACGTATTAAATGTCTCAGCTCGCTCTGCGTGAGCAGCCTGACACAGTAGAACTGCTCCAAATAACATCCTGGCTGTAAAAGCCATGTTACCTTGATTGGGGCTGAAAAGGTGAATTATCTTTTTTGTTACATGTAGTGCTGCAGATGCCAGACTGACAGATTTTTCCACCAGCTCTCTCTTAACTGTGCATTTGCTGGCAGTTTTGGAGCTGTAATTAGCCAGCTTCTCTTTGTGCCTGTGTGGCTTTTTAACCCAATGGGTGAAAGAAAAATAGCTTAAAAACAATAATAATTATTGGAAACCCGCAGATTGGCGAGGAACACAGCAATGCAGGTATATTGGAAGGCATTTAAGAGATTTATTTTTAACTGAGTTGTAGCTGACTGGACCCATTCAGCGTTTTTATAAAACTATTCTTGGAATGGTGCTTGAAGTCTGAGCTGAGGTGCCTCAGTGTTCAGTGAAATCCACCTGGTGTAATTCAAGAGTATCTTTCTTCCTTTCTCTAAGGCAGACTTGGAGCCAGCCAGTGTTGGAATACTTGGGCATTCTGGCATAAATGGGATTTAAATGAATCCTTACTCTTCAGTCTAACTTAAAGGTTGTGGTTTTAAAATTCTGCCTGAGCTGTTGTCTCTGTAAAGTTTTCCAAGTTGCTTATTAAGCTGTTTTTAATACACCTTAATTTTCTTCTTTCATGTGTCTCCTGCTGCTCTGTGGTTGTTTTCAAGGATCCCAGTCAAGGCACAGGGTGGGATTGTCGGGGTGTCTGTGCAGGGCCAGGAGTTGGACTTTGATATTCCTTGTGAGGAATCCCTTCCAACTCAGGGTGTTCAGTGATTCTGGGATTTTCCTAGGATTTAAGGATTCCTGGTTTGCAGGTGCCAGTGTGATCCAGCTCTTGCTTTCCAGCTGGGAAACATTACCTGTGTGTGACAGGTGGGGGAGTTTGAACCAGAGGGGAAATGCTTTATTTAAGGACAGCTTCTGGAGGGGCCAGTGGAACAATTCTCAGCCCTAAACGTGGTTTTGTAGTCACTTCCCATCTCTTGTGTGGCCTTCAGCCTCGGATGGAGGAGATTGGGTGTCTTAATCAGTTCTGGAAGCTTTATTTATCCATGATGGGGATGAGGGGGAGTTAAGATGTGCTATCGTGACACACTTTTCTGTATTAATTTGGGAAACATTTTCTTCTGGCAGTTGGGGGTTTTGTACAGTGCAAAAAGCAAAATACTTGTGGTAGATACACTTGATATGGCTGGTCCTGGAAAACCTTTTAACTCTTTTACCCTCTGAGGGTGAGTTTTTCATCCACATCTGAGGTCTGGCCAAGGCTGTGAGAGTTCTTGTGCTTTACGGTCATTAAGGAATTGCCCATAAGCAGCTTTTTTTTTCAGAAAAAAAAAATTAACTCTTGTCTTGGGCTAAGAATTATGATTTGATGACTCTGTTTCTTGGAAGATGCTTGTCTGGGAAACCTTTGTGTTATGTTTTTGTAGCAAGATGAGAACTGGAGGTGGTTTTGGGTACCTGTGCAGTGGTACAAGATCTCCCTGAGTTCTGACCCACAGAGCAGTTCCGGGGAGCAGAGAAACATGTGAAGTGTGAAACAAGAGGAGATTTAAAGAGAATAGAACTGGCCAGAAGAGTAGGTGAGTGCTCATGGTGGGGTTTGTGCTGTGAGCAGCAGAAACAAGGGGGTTTTCCTCCTGCAGGACTGGATCCCCTCTCCGTGGGTGTCTGGATGCATCTGGGCCAGGCCGGTGCACATCAGCCAACTTCTGCTTCCCATCCTGAGATTTACTAATTCTCAATCTTTCCAGTGAAATTTATAAAAATCACGGTTTTTCAGTTGTATCCACATGTCGAATCTGACCCCATTGAGGGGGCGAATGGTCAGGAATAGAAACCCTGGGCAGTTGCTGTGGTTCTTTCTGGGCAGTCAGACCCCAAATCCTCCCATCCTCGTGTTCCCCAGAGCTGATTTCCTTGTCAGAACAGCCCCAAAGCTGCATTGCTTCAGAAAGGCAAAAATCAGGGAGAAGTGCTGTTTCCAAGAGGGACAACAGCGAGCCAAGAGATTTCCGCCATGGAAATTTGTTTTCCTTGTCATTTTCACAAGATTTTTGGGGCTGTTGCAGAGGTGGCCGCACCTCCAGCACCTCAAAATCAGCAACCTTCCCTCTTCTGAGGAAGCACAGAAGGCTTCATTCAAGGTGTCTTTTTTGACAGGAATGATTCTTAAGATAATAATCTGGGAATATCTAACCCCCCCATGAATTCTTGGCTCATAACAAGTGAGTCCTCCAGGGAAAACCAGCACTGCTGGTCACCTTTAGCAGAGTTGGGAATTTTGGGTGATTCCGTTTCCTTCTGCCAGTTTTGTTGTTGTGGTGGTGTTTTTTTTCCCCTCAGTCCTTTCCCAATTTAACAGGATCGTCTGGTAACTGCAATAAAATTCTGCTGCAAAAACAAGCAGTGTTGCATGCAGGAAATGATTACCCAGGGAATTTTGGGCATGGATGTCTTAGTGGGATTCTTGCCAGGCTGAGATCTCTGAATTGTCCTGCAGTGCAAATGTGGGCAGATGCTGCGGATACTGCTGGGCTTCTCTTAGAGGAATATTTCATATTATACTTAAAGGAATACTTAATATTATATTTAATATTATTATTATTTCCAATATAGGGGGGGCAGATCAGGAAACTTCATTCTGCAATACTGGTTTTTTGTTGAAAACACTGCTTCAAAGGAAATCCATGTGTTTGAAAAACAAATCTAAGGGTTTGCTTTCCTTTGCCTGCACTTTAGAAATACCAATATTTACCTTCCTTTTTTCTACCCTGTCTTTAATTTACTGTAACTGCTCAAAGCCAGGCAGTGCTGCTCTGCAAGAGAGGGACCGAGTCAGACCATATGAGTAAATTCAAAATTAATTTGACTTAAATAATTTTTTTCCTCCTGTATAAGCAACCTACTCTAGATTTGCTGCTTTTACTAAGGGGGTGGGCACTGGGATTTGTTCATTTAACTCTTCCCCAAATTAGTTGCAAGACATAAAACAATAGGACTTATTTCTAGGTCTGTGCTTGATTTATCTTTTTTTTTT
>WEKY01035417.1:179185-211535 GCA_013390045.1 Picathartes gymnocephalus
TTTTTTTTTTTGCAATGCATTTGCCAGCACAGCATTATCTTTGTAGGAGAGCTCTGGGAAATGTTGTTGCAACTTGTTTTATGCTTTCCCACTTTTACCTTTTATTGCTTTTAGTTGGAGTTAGAGGAAAAAAAATCCCTTCAGGAAAAAAAGGTGATAAAAAAGAAGAGTTAGTGCAGAATTTTGCTGATTTCTGGTGTGCTTGTGGAAAAGAGAAAGGGGTCCTTGAACCTCTGTCTTGGAGAGAACAGGACAAGACTGAAATAAAGGTAAAGGTGTTTGAATGGACAGTTTCGACTCAGGAATGCAAGGCTGACTAATAAAATTAAAATAGCTTTGAGGGCTGCTGGTCCTGGGTGTCAGGGAGGGTCTGGAACACCCTTCTGGAGTGAGTAACGGATGCAGAAAATCCACTCACAAAATGAAACTTCCTTTTCAGGGAGATGCAGTCATTGTGTCAAAACTGGGAGGTTTTTTTTACTCGCAGGAAGGAAACTCCTGGGTTATTACACTAAAAAAATGTGTTCTGCCACTTAGTAATTCGTTCATTAGAGACATTTTTTTTAATTGATTTTGACTGCTTTGATCAGTTCTAAACACTGGAAGCTGCACAGGGATGCAAAGGAGCTTTTTTGCTTCCAAAAACCTTTCCTCCCTAAGCCGTTGGAAGTTGTGGGAGTTGGCTGCTGGTCCTCTGACAAAGCCTCCCTGAGCAGCCCCATCTTGTTAAGAGTGGGATTGGTGGGAGTTTGTCATGATTAAACTGCAGATAATCATCATTACAGCCCTAGTGGCAGCCTGGTGATGAGACTTTATGATTATTGCCCTCCTTAATGAGCAGGTCTCCCTTAACTCCCCAGAAAAGCAAAGAGGAAAAACATCACGTTAAAAAAAAAAAAAAAGGAAAAAAAACAACTAAAAAAAAAAAAAAAAAAAAAAAAAAGGAGCACTGTCCCTTTGGGAAACGTTCCTGGAGCCTCCAAAGTTGGGCTCCCAGAGGAGGCCAAGTCCTGACTGTGCTCCTGAGATCTGGAGTGGTGGCTGAGTTAATTGGGAGCCGGGGGTGCCACACACCCACTTGGATCTTTTCCTGTTTTGTGCCATCCACGCTGCCCCTGGCCTCAGAGCAGTCTGCTTTTGGGGTGGGTCTGGAGCTCCCCTCGTCTCCTCGCCCTGATTCCGGACGGAGGGAAGCTCTGGCTGCCCCAGCAGGGAGCTGCAGGGACGGGCTCGCTTCGGCTCTGGTTGTTTGAGCCCCCAGCTGAACTCTGCAGCAGAGACCCAACAAACACACTGCATTTTATTCAGGAGGAGCTTTTTAACCTGGATTAGCTGAGATCAGGAGCTCCAGGCATGCGAGAGAGAACAAGGCTGCACGGCTGGCTCAGCTCTCGTGCCTGTGGGGTGACATCTTGATGACAGTGGAGTTTAATTGCTCTCTGCTTTGCTGATACAGGCTGTTGTCCATTTAGGGCCTGCCTTTCTGCTGTACGGGGCAGGACAAAGCATTTCCATTAGGCTACAGTTTGGTTTTTAACTTCATCATGTGTCTTACTCTCTCAACTTTACACAAATTGGAGTTTTTCTGCATTTCAAGTGGGACGCTGAGTGTGTAGTGATGTCAAAGCCTACTCATGATGCTTCCTGGTAAAATTGGTAACTTCATTAGAATGGTGAAATTCTGTAACTCTGAGGAGCTGGGAATGGTGAAATTCTGTCATTTTGGAGCTGGGAATGGTGAATGAAGCTCTGTAACTTTAAGGAGCTTGGAATGGTAAAATTCTTTAATATAGCCAGAAATTTCAGCAAGTCAAGTTGGGGATTTTTTGAGCTGACACTTTAAACTCCTGTATTTTCTATCTTATAGAAGCACTCTCGATTTTTAACCCTGGAAAATTAAACCACTGAGGAAGCAACATTTGTGCTGTAACAGCCCACTTTAAATGATGCAATTATAACCAAAGAAGCCAGTGTGCCTTTTGCAGTTTAGCAATTAAAAACTTTCAAATGTACAGCGTACCATTTTGGCTGACATAAAAGCTTTTGAGCATTTTATTGCTGCTTGTACTTCTGGGCAGGATTTGTAGGTGCTTTAATATTATGGTGATAATGTGTCTATTAATGCCTATTAGGCAAATGATAAATGATAATAAATACAAACTACAGTTCAGAGTAATTGGTGAGAGTCCAGCTCTTAAACCTTCATCAAAAGCAACTTTTAAAAAACTATTTGTGTGACAAGCTGGAGTGTTCACTTCTGCCCAAAATAAATTCTTTTAAATGTTGGGAAGGGGGAAATGAGAGGTCTGTGACTACTCTGGATCATGAAGGTGATGAATGGGATTATCTTGGAGAGGAGGAGTGAGCAGAGGTGTCCAGGGGATAATTTGGGCATTGCTGCCCCAGGAACTCGTGTCACACCCTGCTCTGCTCTTGCTCCCTGGGGTTTGCAGATCCCATCTGCATCCCTGGAAGGATGTGGGTGAACCCTAAATCCTCCAGCAGCATCCCCGTGGCTCACCTGGGCAGCTGGCACCTCTCTTGAGTAGAAAGCCTCAGTGGTGGTGGATTTACACAGAATTTCCAAGACTCTTTCCATGAGAATGTTGGATTTGAACAGCAAAACTGTAATTTTGGAGTTGCAGGAGACTCCATCCCACCTGTCCTCAGCTTCAGATGGGATCCTTGGGAGGCCTCAAATTGCAGATGGGAAATTGTGTTGCAGGGAGAGTGTTTTAATTCCATAAGTAATAGATGGGACATGAAAAAGAGGCATATTCAGGAGGCTTTTTTGGCTGCTGGGTTTCTGGGAGGAGGTAAATACAAGCCTTGGAATAGTGGGATGTCCTGGGAGCAGCCTTTTGCCTCTCCCTAATGCCCAGTGGCTCTCTCCTGGGCCAGCTTGGGCTAATTGGCTGCCAGCAAACTTCACCCAGACTCCTCCCTTGAAGCTGTGGGTCTATTCCAGGGTATTCCTTTCCCCTGGGATTTGGATTTGTTGCTGCTAATGAACTCAGGGACTCGGAGGGGTCTCCTGGGAGTCTGTCACAGCGAGGGACGGGCTGGATCCGCTTTGCTTTCGGACTCGGGTTTGCTTCGCAAGGTCTTGGGGAGTGTTTGAAACAAAAATACAGGTGGAAAGTAAAATTCGTGTAGCTCTGCAGGAGCTTTTCTCAGGTTAAACTGAGCATCCTCCTGGACTGGGATCAGCCCCTTTTTATCCCACCCTTGGCCCAGTTGTGCTGGGAAGCCAGAGGAAGTAGGGGAGGGAGCCTTGCCTATATTTGGACCTTGCTGTGTGGGCTAAGGAAACATAAACCAGTCATAACCAAAGAATTAAAGAGGAACTTGGAGTTTGGGGCATTACAGAGTCTGAAATTTGTGCTTTTAAAGCAGTTTCTGGTTGTTCCCATTCTTGTAACTGGTTCCTGAGGAGCAGCAGCTTTACCTGAGCCCTGTTTTTACCTGGAACTGCACGTGATGGTTGGAAACATCCCGTTAATGCCAGCCGTGGTTAGCAGGATTTTATAGTTTCTCTGCATATTTATTGGAACTCTTGCTACTAAATTTAACTGTTTGTAAGAAGCTTTGAATTCTGAAAATAGCCCCCTTGTTCCAACACAAATAAGGGTAAACTTTGAGTTGCACTCTGGGCATTGGTGGCTCTGAACATCCAACAAAACAGACAAACACATCAATACTAAGTTCAGGAGAATATTTTCCATAGAACACAGCCTGCAGTATAAATTCCAGTAAATACATGACAGAACTTCCCAAAATGATGTCTTCTTCAATTATCTGTGTTTCCCTGAAGAAACAGGGAGGCTTCCAGCTGGCTCCTTGACCTGAGGATTTCCAGTGTCCTTTCTGATCCTGGGTAGGAACATCCCATCCAGCTTTTCCACTAAAGGTGTTTAAAACCTTCTGCCAGCTTCAATCAGCCCTGATAAAACACTTCATTAGTTTTCCATTCAATTATTCTGTGTTTTATTGACGCTTTCTTGTTCTTCCTACTCTTTCCTCAGCTTCCATGTGCCAGACCTGGAATATCTAAGTGTGAGGAGCTGTTTGTGTGTTGCACTGAATTTTGGGGGATAAATCTCAGCTTTGCCATTTAACTTGCATAAAGCTGATATTACCCACTTAACTTCAAACCAGTTTATTTGTAGACTGTGGGATTTATAAGTTCTGTAATTAAACCATGTCTGATTTGTGCATCAGGACTTTTGTTCCTGCCTCCTTATTCCACTTCCATCCTCCTTACCCCCTTTTTATTCCCCTGCAACAACTTTCCAAACCCAAGAGCAGAACTTCCCAGATCTGTAATTTGCTGTACAAGAACCACATGGGTTGGTTGGGTTGGTTTTTTTTTTTTTTCCTTAAATCCAGATTTTTTTCATGTTTCAAATGCTTGTTTGCTCAAGTATGTTCCTATGAATTTCTGGACACGGGGAACAAAAAGCTGGCCAGGCTGTCCATGAACAGAGTGCTGTGGAATGCAGTGTCGTGGCACTCGAGGAATTCAGTGATCTCTGTCCCAAGAGCAAGATATTGTTTATTGGTGCTTTCTAAAGGTTGTTTCAGGTCTATAAAATTCCTTATCCAGCACTCGGGGAGTGCTGTCAGCTCTGAGCGTGTTCCTGCTTTCCTCAGCATCATAAATGTGCTGTGATGGTCCTGGGTGTGATGCAGGTCTGTGAAATTGGATTGGGTGAGCTCTTCAAAGACTCAGACTCTGTCTCAAGCTGGGTTTACCCATCCAGTTTTTGTTAGTTTTATCTGGCCTAAAAGGATTTTTATTTTGTTGGTGAACTTATCCATTTTCTTGTTGATGTCATGGCTGAGATTCTTCGCTCCTGGGCTGGAAAAGTTTAATGAGGGATGATCAACTTCATGAATTTCAAGCTGTTTAACTCTCTTGCTGCCTAAATGTAAATATGTGCTTGTCTAATCCATTGGAAATTGGGTCACACAAACAGCACAACATAACTCACCCTTTTCTGCTTTTTCTCCCAAGTTCCTGGTGGTTTTCCCATGGAAATGTCTCCCATACACACGGCAACATTTTCACTCTAAATGATACTTTCAATTTTTATGAATTCTTCTGTCCCTTTGGAAAGCTTCACAGTGAGATCTCATGAGCCCCATGGAGCACAATTCCCATCATGGAATGCTTTGTGTGATTTAGGAAATAAAACATCCACAGCCCCAGTTCTGCTGGAATTGGAGAAGTCCAAACTCAGCGTGGCTTGGGCTTGGGTCTGTTATTGTCTTCTTCAGTTAAAACCTCAGGTGAGACTTGGAATTGAAAAGGTTTTGGGGTCTCTAAAATCACAGAGAGGCAAAAAAGGCTGAAATAGAGCAGTTTTAGAGTCACAGTAATATAATTTTTTAAATGTAAGCAGCTGAGCCTGGAGGAAGAGGCCGATTGTTGAAACAGGCAGCGTAACAACACAATTTTGCAACAGAGCTGCAGTTTGCTTTTCCAAAGGATTGCCAGCTTTCTCTTGGAAAAAATTCGCTTTGTGTCCTCTCAGGCCGAGAACTGGAATAAATTTTCCCCTCAAGTGTCCATTTTTTAACTCAAAACTTACATAAACACCAAAACTGAGCTGTTCTGTGCCCAAAATGTGGTGGAGGGGTTGGGAGGAACCGAGCGTCACCTCAGAGCTGCTCCTTTCCTGAACCAAGGGTGACCTGAGTTTATCCCTTTTCCAGTGCAAACCACTGTTTCAGGATTTTTTTTGTTTGTTTGTTTTCTTACTTGAAATATACATTTCCCGGAGCCTTTCCCCTTAAAAAAAAAAAAAAAGAGGAAAATAAAAACTCCAGTTGAAAAATCAAGCCTGAGTGTGGTTTGGCGGCGAACGTTGGAGCTTTGAATTTCTCTGAGGTAATTTTTGTTTTTTCCACTTGTTTTTGTAGGATGCTGTGACGTCAAAACCAGTCATCCAGTTTCAAGGAAGCCAAGGGGTAAGTTTGTGCCTGGAAAGTTCTTTGAATTAACTGGGAGTGAGGAACTTGGGCTGTTCCAGCTCAAGGAATGATGCTGTGATTGCTGAAAGTGAGAGATGGAGGTTCAGGTGTGGTCCAGGAAGGTGTTTGCTCATGGCTTCTCTCTCTCTCTCTAAAATCTTTTCCCTCTTTATTTCCTAACCTTGCTAAATCCCTGGGAAATTCAGATTGGTGAGGCTGTGCTGTTGGGTAGAACAGGGAAAAGAAAAGGGTACAGAAATCCATGGAATCCTCACCTGTATGCCAAGAAAACACCGTGCAAAACTCACTGCAAGACTTCTTGGGTTCCAATTCTTTCCAGCAGCAGAGCTTGGAGAGTCCTGGAGGTTTCTTTAGTGTAACTGCAGTGCTGTGAGTACCAGAAGGTATTTTAGATTTAGGAGTTTTACTTCCCCAACTTCTGTTCCAATGACAGAACTCCGGGGTATTTTTAGCCCCTTGAACCAGTCTGTCATGCCAGTTGCTGACAACGTTGAGATTTACGTGGTGGTGTTTCTGGTAAAGCAGTGCAGCCCTCCAGTGAACTTGAAAAATGTCATTTAGATACCTTTTATTTCTAAAAAAGCTTATGTTTAACTTTAGTCTCTGCATAAAGAAGGGGGATTTAATTTTTTTTGTTTTTTTTTTCCAAGAAACTGAATTCAGCTGTAACTTCTGATTTGTTTTTTATGCACTGGCACATTAAAGCTTTCAAAAAGGCTTGGATGGAGTAGACGTTAAACCCAGCACATTGTCCTTGCCCACATCCTCCTTTGTGATATTATTCTCCCTAACAGCACATAGAAAATGTAGCAGGAAAGACATGATTGTTATTGTAAGTTAAGAAGAAAAATACAAGCCTTCTTTTCCTGTGAAATAAAGAAAGGAGCAATTTCCAGGTTTTTTTACTTTGTTTAGACTTAAACTTCCCCGAAAGCTCAGCATGAAAGTTGAGATCAAAATCTACCACTGAGGTTGGGCACAATCAGAAGTGAGGAGGAAAACTTAAGAGCGGGTGATTTGTCTTTATTTGATGAGCTTTGCATGGAATAAAGAAGCTAAAACCACTGGGAATGCTTTCCTTTCCCTTTGGAAGCAGGCTCTACACCTGACTTTCCCTGTAAAGATGCTTAAATTTTGGAAATGCCTCCTCTGAATGTTTTTCCTTGAAGGAAATGTGGCAAAAGGGGGATCAGAAGAGCTTAAAATGCTCCTCTGCTCGTGGTGGGTTCCATGTGGATCACGGACAAGGATTAACAAAAAATACAAATTTCTGGGCATAATTAAAAATATTTCCCAATGCTGCAGTGGCTTCTCGATATTACAGATACAAAAAGGAAAGGGTTGGTTGTGTTTGAGCCCTGAACTCTGAGAGATGAGTCGGCGGTGGAGGAGCTGCCTGGCACTGCAGTGTGCCTGCATGGAGAAGCAGAGCAGCCAGCAGGGCTGGGCTGGGCTGGGCTGGGCTGGGCTGCAGGGAGGATGTGGCAGCCAGAGCTGACCTCTGCCTGCTCCTCCTCGCTGCTTCATTAGTGCCACTGACGAGGAAAGGCCAAAGGTAGAGCTTTGAAGGGAGCTGCAGCTCCATGGGAGCACACAGAAAGAGCTCTTTGTCCCTTTATTATTGTTTTTCCCGGGTATGACAAGGAGCTGGCAGCTGGGGAACCATCTGCTTTTAAGGGTAGGACTCTGCACGTCGGGATTCTCCTGCTTTTTAAGGAGCTGAGGCTTGGAATGCTTTCGAGGGATCCTCCATCAGTTGGACTGGAGAGATAATTCCAGGAATTTAACGGGCTGATGATGGCATTAAAACGTATTTGTTGAGCTGCTTTATTTTTTGAATTATTTCTTCCACTCTCCCTCAATTCCCCAATTTGCTGCCTTCCTATTTTGCTTCCCAAAAATGCAGCTATGGGGAATCCCATTAACTTTTGGGGGTGGGAGGTTTGTGCATAGCAGAACTGTCAGTGTGATTTAAAGCAGTGAGGTTTTAATAGTGGGGAATTTTCTGTGCAAGTATTCTTCTCTCAAGAGGGAAAAGCTTCACTTGATGATTTAGGAAGGCAGGACATAAAATAAGAATTTAAACAAACTGCTGCTTCTTGAATTTAATTCTCTAGAAGCCTTTAAATTACTGTGGCCATGTGTTTTCACCTATTCCAGTGTTCCTCTAAAAGCTGGCAAGGATCCTTTCAGTTTCTAATACACAGAAAAAGAAACTTCCACGTTTGAGACATTAATTAACCAGGGGAAGGGAATTGTTGGGAATAAAACCCGGGGCCAGCAAGGTGGCAGCAGAAAGGAGGAAGTCAGTGGTTGTAGCCCAAAATAAAACAGCTGTTCCAGTGACAAGGGACAAAAACTCCTGCCCAGATCCTGGTCTGCATCCAGTCTCACAGGAGCTGATAAAAACTTCTGGGATTTTGCCTTGGGATGTGTTTCTCTGTAGTGATGCTGCTCTTGTTGATGGCTTTTATTCTGTGTAATAATCAGAATTTCAGTCGTAATAACCAGGTTGTTTTTTACCAGAGTGTTACTCCAAAGTGGGGCCATGGATCTTCCTTAGGAGCAGCACCTGGCTGTCAGTTTTTCCTCATGGATTTTATTGGATAGTTTCATACGTTTTTATGGAGTTTTGAGCACTGTGCTTGTTTCAATGTGTACATAAATTAGAATTTAAGAGCTGGAGTACCACAGCATTACAAATGATGTGCAGGACTGTACAAGAAATACTGAAAATGCTTCTATTTTGGTAAAAAGACGTGCAGAATCCGAGCTTAGGCTGGGTGAAATTTGCAGGTGCTTGGGGGGTGGTGAAAGCAGGGACAGAATTGAACTGGGGGGAAAAAAAATACCCATCAGGTGCCAAACCCACGTGTGTTCTGCAGCATTTTTAATCTGACTGTTGGGAGCAAAACCTCTTTGCTTCGTGCTTGGGAAATACAGCGTTTCCCCTGTTTCTTGGGATGAAGCTTTGGTATTAAAAGAGGGAGGTGAAATCTCTGTTCAGAGCGAGCTGTCCACAGATGAATGTTACTTGAAAGAAGAAAACAGAAGTCACATCTGTACCAAGCTATTTTTAAGTGTCTCTGGTTACTGGTGCAATACCCAGCACCAAAATTAGGGCTCCCTCAAAGCAGTCACCATGCTGCTTTGGTGGCTTGAGAAACCTTCTGTTTTCAGCTAAAAATAATTCCTAGATAATGGCCGGGTTGCACACGCGACACTTTTCAGTAGTAAAGTGACTCTGCCTCATTTTGCAGCCTCTGGAAATGTTGCAAAAACCCTACAGAAAATCCAGAATCGGGGCTTTTGGAGCAGCTGTTTCTTCCTGTAGTAAAGCAGGAGTGAGGAGAAAGTTCTTTGAGTGTGTGGGGATGTGATTTGGTGACATCCTGCAGGTTTTGTTTTCCAGGCTCGGGTGCAGCACAGCTCGATCCCCCTTGGAAGCAGAACAGCCCCGCTGGATTTGCCTTTTCTCCCCATTCCCACCAAATTTCCAGCTGCAGAATCCCCCCCAGTCTGCTGCTTACATAACTCTGCCTTTGTGCCCGTTCTGGTAAAGCAGAAGGGAATTTTCTTCCCCCTGCCTGGGTGGGGGCAGAGGATGCCAGGAAAGATTAAAAAGGCTCGAGGGCTGTGGTGCACGTTTGGCAGGGGAGATAATGGGGGCTGCTCAGGGAGGGTCCAGCAGCACCCAAAAAAATCTGCTCCCAGTATTTTCAGAGCTGGATCCTGGGGTTAACTTGCCCTTCTGTATGAAACAAGGCTCAAGTCTGGGCTTCTGGGCTCGTTTTTGGAAGAAGGGAGTTCTGTTTGAGGGCAGGGAGATGCTGCACACAGGCTCAGCTCAAGGGCTTCTTGCTGCCTCCAAGAACATCCCTGTGGTTTAGCAGAGGGCCACAGATCCCTGGGTTTTCCAGGCTGCTGGAGACGTCTGAGGCCTGCAGGAAACCACCCAAAACCCCTCCTGTCCCAGCACAGTCATGTGTGGATGCCACGGGCTGGCTTGCTGGGAGCGTGTATTTTCTGCATAGATGTGGCAATCTGGGTAAATATAAATCTGTGTGGTAAAAGCCTGGCCTGAAATAGGCTGGAGCTGGTGTTCCTTCTGTCTCAGCTTCTGGAAGCCATCTTAATTATCAAATATTGATGTGATAGTAGAGCTCAGATGCTGACATTTACGTTGGATCCTGAATGCAGAGCGGAGACAGTTTCCCTTTTGAAAAATGAATGGCTGTGGAGGGGGTGAAAAAAACAATGCAGGATGGCTGTGGAGTTGTCTGTGGAGCACACTGAGTGCTTGATTAAATATTTAATTTAGCAGCAGCGTCACACTCTGCTGTGAGCCATGAAATCTTGTTATGGAATTATAATTTCTTTAAAAAGAATGAGCATGCTACCTAGTGACCTGGCCTGTGCTATGTTTAGTGCTGGATCACTAATTCTAAAGAAATGAGCCTCGAGTGTTTTACATTGAATATAAACAGTGGGAGAGAGTCTGTTTTGAGCCTGAATCAATAGAATTGGGTCAGATTCCTAGAACAAGGTGGCTGTGGGCTCTGTTTGAGAGGCAGCTCTGTTCTGTCACAGCCCTACCCATCTTCAGCTGCTCTTTCCCTCTGTTCCCTTCCCCTGCACACAGCGGGGAGAACGCGAACTCTTTCACAGCCTCTCTGTGCAGTAACCCAGGTGCTTTCCTTGTTGCAAAATGCCTCAGAGCATCCTGCCTGCAGGAGAATTGAGCTGGGGCTGCCCAAGTGACCAGTGTTCCTCCTCCTCTGCCACAGCACATCGCCATCCCGAGGCCCGATCGACCGGCAGAAGTGCGGACCTTCACTTTTTACCTCTCCAATATTGGCAAGGACAGCCCCCAGGGGAGCTTTGACTGCATCCAGCAGTATGTGTCCAGGTGAGTGGGGCATCCAAGGAAAACCTAGCCTTTTTTTTTTTTTCTTTTTTTTATTATTATTATTATTATTATTATTATTTTTACCCTCTCTTCTGGAGCATCTTTTCCCTAACAAAGCTTAATGCACGTGTTTCCTTCTTAGCGTCTTCCTGATCTGTTGTGATGTGGGGTTTTTTTGGGAAGCATCTGGTTCCCTCTGAGCTCCCCTGCGTGTCCCCCACTATTACTCAGCTAACACCCCCCCAGCCGTCCCCCAGTGCCAGCCTGGTGTCCCTTTGCAGTGTCAGGAGTACCTTTTCCATTGCATTTCTCTTGCAGCAATGGCAATATCCATTTGGATTGCCTGGGAAGCATACAGGATAAAATCACCGTGTGTGCTACCGATGATTCCTACCAGAAGGCGAGGCAGAGCATGGCACAGGCAGAGGAGGAGACTCGCAGCCGGAGCGCCATAGTCATTAAACCTGGGGGGAGATATGTAGGTAAGCAGCCACTCAGTTTGGGGCTCTGGGCTCCATTTGGGACTCAGCAGGCTCTGGAGGCAAATCCCGGTGTTGTTCGGCTTGATTGTGGCAGTCTGAAAAGTTCCTTGGTAGTTCCTCGTGGGTGATTTAGGGGGCTGCTCTGCTTGTGTTGTGTTGTCTTGGCTTCCATCATCACCCCAAGCAAACTCTGGCTGCCCCAGCCCTGGAGGGGTGTCCCAAGATCAGGTTGGAGCAACCCAAAGGTGTCCCTGGCCATGGCAGGGGGTGGCACTGGGCGATCTGGAAGGTCCCACCCAGCCCAGAGCACTGTGGGGATGTCCATGTGCAGTGCCACGGCTCTGCCATGAGGTCACATCTGTCACCTGGCGGTGCTGGGGCTCCCTGCTGAGCCCTCCTGGTGTCCCTGCTCCTGGCCAGCTCAGCTGGAACTGCCACAGCTGTCACAGCTGTGCCCCACGAGACCACAGCAGGGAGGACACAGGCAGCAGTGCCCTCTGTTAATGAACACAGGCACTAAAGCAGCCTGGAGCAGCCCTGCTCGCCATGACAGCAGCAGGAAAGCCTCAGCAGAGGAAATAAAACCATGGCAAATAGCACAGGGAGCCTGCAGAGAGCCAGGGCTCAGGGCCCTGCTTAACCTCAGCTCACAAACAGTAACCAGGATGCAAAAATTTCACTCTTCTTTTTCCCTGAAGCAGCTGCTTTTTCTGTAGCCCATGTGATCTGTAGCCAGTCTCTTCTCAGAGGATCTGTGATGAGAAGGGTTGAGTTGCAAAATGTAGAATTGACCCTGACTCACTGTGACAGCAGCCAAGTGCTCAAAGCTGAGAAAGGAGATAGTAATCAGGAAGGAAATGCATTGATTTCCTGTAGGCCAGAAGATTATTTTGTTTAGCTCCTCTTTGAGAACATTACAGTAAGTGCCTGAAGTTAAAGCTTCTGAGGGAGAAGATCCTCAAAGCGATTTGCTTCCCAGAAAGATGGAGCAGAACTTTTTTAAAATTCAGAATACTCCTGGCTAAAACCTTTTCCTGCCCCGAAATGGAGACAGAGCCATGCGAAAGCAGCAAGGGCAGAGCGTGTGCTCAGAGTGCTCCTAGATAAGATGTCAGGGTTTGAGGAGGAGAGCTCTGGTCCAAGAAGGAAGGGCTTGGAAGGACAGACCTGGTGTGGGATCTGCAGGTCCTGGTGTGCCAGCAGCATCAGCTGATTCCTGCTGGGATCCGTCCTGGAGGGACGGGGCTGCCTCTCACATTTCCAGGAGAACACGGAGCTCAGCACTTGAGCGCCAGTGGAGTCGTTCCAGGCAGCTCAGATGTGGAAAAATTTATATGAAATGTTGAAATTGGAGAGCAGCAGAACGTACAGATGTGAGCTGACGCTTGAATAAATAGAGATGTAAATAGATAGCTGCAGGTAAAGCTGCAGGGGATGTGTGCTTGTAGCCACACTAAATACACGTGCATACATCCACAGACATGCACGTGTATAAATATTTGCAAATCCTTTGTGTCCTGGCTGAAGTTAGTTTTTTCTTTTCCTATCACTGCACATTTTGGCTCCAGCCTTTAAGTGGAAACCTCCCAACGTGATGTTTTTACTGTTCATGACCTGGCAAGAGTTAAGGCAGTTCTAGAAAGCTGACGAATCTTCTCTTGCCCCATTTCTGGAAACAAAATCCCGTTGACCTCTGGATTGTGGGATGTTTTAACGTGCAAATTGGTGTCGTTCCCCCTCTCACCTCCCCTCAGCCCTGCCGAGGATGGGTCGTGCTTCCTCTCCCAGCACTGTGGTGTGTAATAAAAAGCCAGGAAATGGGGCCTGGGTTACGCAATGTGCAGCTCAGTAAAACAAACAGTGCAGACAATCCTCAGTATCTTCAGATGACTCAGTTGAAAACCGTTGCTTCCTAGCAATGGAGCAGTGCCCTGCTGGAATAAACCTCCCAGACACTTGCAGTAAATGCTGGGTGTTGTTTGTCCTAGCGAAGGTCACTTTCTCCAGCCCAAGTGATTATTGATTGGATCTCCAGGTTTTCAGACCTTGGAACCCACACATTTTGTTTTCAGCTTCGCTTGGGTTGCCTTTGGTAGCTGGGACCTGCTCCTGTGTACGAAATAGTCCCAATCCTTTGATTTGGTGGTGGTGTGAGGGTTCTGTTTTTCAGTAGGAATGGGAAAAACGAACTCTTGGGTGGTGCTGTCAGCAGCCCAGAACCACAGTGGGGATGGAGCTGAGATGCACTTCAGAGCCAGCTTTACGTTGTCACTTATCTGCAAACGCAGTGGAGAAGGGGTTATTCCATCAGCACAGGCAGCACCCTGATGAATAGGCTGATGGCCCAGTGTCAGCCCCATTCATGGGGCCGTGTTTGGAGGGGGAAGGGAGGTGGACCCAGCCCCATAAAGTTCCTATTGTTCTAAAAGCAGAAACATCTGCTGGAGGAGCGTTTTTGCTGAGCTCAGCAGCGGGGAGCCGCTCGTTGACCAGTTCTGGTCTTTCCACTCCGTATTTCCCACTCTTCTACATAATAATGCAGAATTTTCTTCTCATAGGGAGGGCAAAAATAGTTCGATTAACCGTGGGGATACGTGCACTTGGGATAAATGAAAAGCTGGCAGACAAAGGGAGCTTTATGTGAGCTGGTGGCCAATAATACTCAGGTTTCCAGAGCCTGGTGTTGCTGTTTACTTGTTACAAGCTTGTCATGAACCATAAAGCTCACGGGATGCTCGCTCCGGCGGCGCGTCGGGACCCAGGGGGTTGTGCTGGTGGTGTGTGTCCTTCCTTGTCACCTCGTGGCACTTCCCGGGGGTGTGCTGGACTCCAGATTGGTGTTGACAGCCCCACTGGCCTTTGCGAGGTGGCTGCTGCAGTTCACTATTCTCATCTCATTTTAGGCAAAAAGGTTCAGGTGCGTAAACCTGCACCAGGAGCTTCCGATGCTGTTCCCTCCAGGAAGCGCCCAACGCCAGTCAACCTTGCCAGTGCAATAAAGAGAGGCAATAGTGCGATTTCCCAGAGACCCTTCAAAGATAGGGTTGTGCACTTACTGGCACTAAAGCCTTATAAGAAACCTGAACTTATTCTCAGATTGCAGAAGGATGGACTTTCTCAGCAGGACAAGGATTTGCTGGATAACCTTCTGCAACAGGTTTGTACTCTGATGAAGGCAACGATTTTAGGTAAAGGGAAATGTCTTCTCAGCACCCCCTCCTCCCGTGGCAGTGGGAACTGTTATCTCCAGGCTACAGCTGAATGTGACTCCAAAGGCTGTGGGGGACACAGTTCTCAGCTCCAGAGCTGGTGCAGAGATAGCAGGAGCCTCCCCTGGCTACGCCTCGGGTCAGGGGGGTGCAACCAAGCTGGGTGATTCTGGCTCACCAGATCAGTCCCTTTCAGAGGGACGCTTCTGCTTGGTCATGGGGAGGATTCTCTTAACAGAGGATCTACAAGTTATTTGGTTATAACCTCTAAATCTCTATTTTATTCTCATGGACGTAAAGGAGCAACGCTCTGTATTGGCACAAGTTTTGTATGGGAAGGAAAAGATGTCCCCACATTTTTTTACCACTCCTTAGAGCCTTTCCTGCTTGGAAGTGCCACTGGTTAGGTGTGAAGATCACGCAGCTCCTTGCCAAGCACTTTATTTGTGTGTCAAGTGCGAGAGCTGTCTCCAAGCTGAATCAGTTCCTAGCACTTTGAGTCACGTTAAAGGTGCCATTTTAGGCCTCGCAGTAAACACCTTCATTGCTTTATTAAACACATCATGGCTATTTATTTAAATGCTGCAGCTGCCTTCCTCTGTATTGGAATACACTCTGGAAAAAAAACTCCTTATTTTTCCTTTTCACTCCTTTCCATAAAGAGTGAGACAGGAGTTCGCTTTGCCCAAGGGCACAGGGCAGGTCGTATTGAAAACAGAGTCACAGCTGGCACAACTCATTCCTTCCTTAGATTTTAATCCCAGAGCCTTTAATTTCCCAGCAGCTTTTTGGAGCACTTTTTCACTTCAGCTGTGACCGAGTTTCAGAGCAGAGGGCTCTGTTTCTGGTGCTGGCTTTGTTTGGATGCTGTGCCCCAGCCCTGGCGGGCGCGCGGCGCGTGCGGTGCTGGCCACGGGGCCGCCCTCCTCGGGCTAAATGCTGATTTGCCTGTAAACGTGGTGCTCGTCAAGTTAATCCCTCTCAGCCCTCCCAGGGCTCCCATCCACAGGCAGACACAGATAAGCTAAAAATTACAGGCTGTGTTAAAGCTGCACGGCTAAATCCGTCTAGGTGTGGGTTTCATTGTGCTCTTGCATCTCTCGCAGGACTCCGTGTTCCTGGCGGCCTTTTTGCCTCATTTTGCAAGGTTTCTATTTTTGGGAGGGTTGGGGTGGAGCTTGTAGAGTCCCACACGAGCAAAACAAGGAGGTAGCAGCTCTCAGCCTCTGTGCACAGAAAAATCCAAGTTGTTCTTCCCGGGCTCCAGGAACAGGCAGGAAACAGAGAAATTCTGGGAGAGTTTTGGTCTTTTTTTTTTTTTTTTTTTTTTTTTTTTTTTTTTTTTTTTTTTTTTTTTTTTTTTTTTTTTTTTTTGTAAAGGAGAACCTGGATTTGCTTTTGTCTCCTGGGTGTGTTTACAGGGATACCTCGATGTAAAACACAGCTCAAATTCTTGTTGTATTTTGGCTCAGGGTTTTGGAAAGCTGACAGGACTGGAAGGAAAAACAAAGTGTTCGTCATGTAAACTGATAACTGGGCTTTCTATTTTTCGCTTATCAGGAAAGTTTGCCGTGTTGGTTGTACAGCTTTTTGCTCTGAAATTCCTAGATTTTTAATAATTTTAAGATTAGGCTGTAGGCTCCCTAAAGCAAAAGCGGAGGAATCAGCAGCATCTTCAGTTCAGTCAAGACCTTCCCACTCCTTTGCTTGTTTTTGAGGCATTTTCCTACTGTGTGGATAATAGAAATCCCTAAGCACAGCCACGTCCTGAATGGAGAACAGTAATCCCTAAACAGATGCACAAGATCTCCATGCACTGAATAAAAGCATTTTCCACTTTCAAGGGCAGCAATCCCCGGGCTGAGGGGCTCCAGCAGGGAATTTGGGCTGCAGCTGCTGGCTTTGCCTGGCTGCGGGCAGAGCATTTGGCACCCGGGCCTCCTTATCCCTCTTCAAAAACACATTGAAAGCTTTATTTTCATTTGAAACTTGCAGTGCTCTGCGAGCTGAGGTTGCCCAGGGAAGCTGCCCCATCCCTGGGAGTGTCCAAGGCCAGGTTGGAGCAGCCTGGGACAGTGGAAGGTGTCCCTGGCCATGGGATGAGATGGAGCCGAACCATTCCGTGACACCCTGGATCACCCAGGAGAGGTTCAGGACCAGTGAAAGCCTCACTGGGGCTCTCTGCTTTGTGCCAGCTCCAGATTTTCAGGCGTGTACCAACAGCAAGAAGTTAAATTTGCAGTCAGGCTGTGGAAAGACTGATCCAAGTGGGATAACTCTTTCCCAAGTTGTTTCCATTCAAATCCAGCTCTGCCCATTCCTGCAGCGTTTCCTCTCCGTGCAGGCACCACGTGGGGTTTTGTGGGGAAACTCCACGGGGCAGGGTTGGATGAAATGTCAGGCAGCTGCTGGTGCGAGTGTGCTGAGCTCCCTGCACTGCTCTGCTGCCTGGAGGCTGCAAATCCCAGGTTCTGTTCTTGCCCTGGAAAAGTTCTCCACAAAATCCAGCTGATCCCAGGGCATTCTCCTCACAGCTCCCTGAGAAAGCAGCTCTCTGTGGCCTGGTTTGTTGGCTCGTTAGTGAGAAATTATCTCCTGGCAATTGTTAACCGAGTTATCTCCCCGAGAGTTCCTCTTTGGCCATAAACTGCCCCATTTTGGCTGTGGGACAGGTGTGATAAGTGAGCTGCCTGTTCCCATTAGGCTTTATTTCCAGGTGTTTCCATCAAATGGTGGTGTCCTGGTCCAGGCTCCCCAAGCTGAATAATCTGTTTTAGATACGACTTATTTCCCACTCCACTGGATGTGCTTTAGGAACTCATTATGAATTATTGCAGTGACAAGGCAAAAGGAAAGGCACAGTTTGATTAAATAATCTTAATAATAAGGAAATGAAATATTAAAGTCTCTTCTTGTTCTCTGACACTACTAACAGCTGCTAAGTCTGCTCAGATTTTTGCCTGCATCTTAGCTCTTGTTTGGTCGAGGAAGTGAGAAAATGAAACCCTAACAATGGTTTTCCAAATTCTTTCTGTTCCAGGTGGCAAATCTGAGTGCCAAGGACAGCACTTTCACACTGAAAGATTGTGTATACAAAGAAGTGCAGAAGGACTGGCCTGGCTACTCAGAAGGAGATCAGCAGTTGTTGAAGAGGATCCTCGTTAGGTAATTTTCCATTTCCTTCTCTCTGATATCATCCAGGGAATCCTGGGCCAGGGAAGATTCTGTAGATCAGGGTGACCAAGGTCTGTGAGTTGAGTGTGTGACTTATTTTGACATCATTTCAAGCTGTCCATCGCCCAGGGACCTGTAGGAGTGGACTAAACTTGAATGTCCAGGTGGATCCACTCCTCACGTCATCCTGGGCTGTCTTGAAATCACTAAATGCAAAGGTTGGGGGAAACCTGGGTGGGAGCAGAGCTGGTGGTGGAGTTAACACTGCTGCTCTAAAACCCTGGGAGATGAGTGGATTAAATGTCTCCAGCTCAGCTCTCCTTTGAAACTCTCCTTCCTTTTTTCCATATCTTCCTGTGCAGGCTGAAGTGTTTCACCCCTAAAGTTGAGATTTGATTGAAGCAAGGGATGCATGGAAAAGCAAGAGGCTGTTCTGTAGGGATAAATCCTTTAAAAGTCATGCTGATTGTCCTGGTTGGAGTGTGATCTCTGTTCCCAAGTTCCTTCCTGAAACAGCCCTTAACAGACCCAGTTCAGCCTTAACTGCTGAAAATTTTTCCCCTCTACAGAGATTTTCCTTCTGTGAAGCCTCCAAGCTTGGAAGCTTCTGGCTGGCAGGGAAAGAGACCAAATCTCCCAGTTTTCTACAGAATTCTGCTCTGAGTGTTGATATTTTTCAGTGCCTTGGTACGGATTTTTGTCACGCAGGCAGGGCTTTTACTTGTGCTTTATTTTATTGCACTTTTGGTTAAGCTGAAGCACAGCCTGCTCTGTTTGAGCACTTCCCATGATTTGAAAGCACAATTGACTTGGAGATGAGACTTTTTGAAACCAACAGAAAACTTGCACTCCAAGTGCTTTGGCATGCCCAAGGAAAATCAAAACTCATTTAAGTGGCCTCGATGTGAGATGATAATTAAAAGAAAAAATACAACTGGCACTCAATCTTTATGGCTTTCAAAAAAAAAAAAAAAAAAACAAAAAAGCACGAAGTGAATTTCTCCCTGTGGAAAAGCCATGTTTGCTGCTTTTTCTAGAATTATGGCATTCACTTGGGCGAGGGTCTAAAAATAGACCTTGGAAAGGATGTATTCAACTGTACAAACAAAGCCCTGCTCAGCCAGTGCAGGTAAATGAGGCTCCAAAATGGAAAAAAAACCAACCACGTGGGGTTGAAGACAGGAGAAAAACAGGCAGAGGAGAAGGGCACAGGAGGAAGCAAACGTTGGGGTTTGGGTTGCCAACCAATTGTTCCAGGTCCTCCTGGGTTTCAGGGCCAGTGGCCACTCAGTGCCTCAGCAGCTGCAGTAAATTAACACATCTGCAGATGTTAAAGCTGGGTCTAACCATGCTGGGGTTAAAGCAGCTCAGTTTTCCTCCTGTTTGGGTTAGGCCAGCTCATTTTTCCTCCTTTTTTATGTTTTCCATCCCTCTGTCACCGTTGGGGACCCCAAGCAGCCTGGTCTGTGGAAGATGTCCCAGCCTGTAAAGGGATGAGCTTTAAGGTCCTTCCAACCCAAACCATTCCAGGATTCTCTGCAGTCTTTCCTCTGCTGAGCTCAGTGATTTCATCACTCCTTAAATCCATAATTAACAATTAGAAGATGTGACAAGGTTGCTCAGGCTGATCAGCCAGCCCCCCAAAAGCCACTTTCACTGGGCTCTTCAGGCAATATCAGTGTCCCTTTCCCATTTTCACAATCCCCAGGTCCTTTCCTTGGGTTGATCTGTGGCTGCTGAGGTTGTTTTAAATAAAATTAAACAGAGCCAGGACAGGGGTGACACTGCACACGTCTAAATATTGCTGCAACACAGCCCAGGGTTCAAGCTCAGGTTAAAAGCCAAATCTTGTCAAGTTCTGGGTGTTATCTGAGATAATCTTCCCAATGTTCAAAGGATATGAGGGAGCTTTAATGCTGATTGCACTTTCTTGTGGGAGAATTTAAAGGTGGGTTATTCAGGCTCCACAGCTCCTGACAAACTGACTGCAGAGCTGCTTTATTAAAACCTTTAACCCTGAATTCTGGTTGGTTTTTTTTTTTTCAGTTTGCCAGCTGCAACTTGATGCAAGAGTAGGTTGTTTTTTTTTTTTCTGGGTGATTAATAGAGGAGGCAGTCTGGTGTCAGAATTGTTGGGCAAAGCTGGTGGGCTGGGAAAACACTCTGAGATCTGCAGAGGAGCAGAGACCCAGCCTGGGGGGGGGAATTAAGGCACTTAAGTGATTCTAATTGTCCTTTTTGTTGTTACAAAAGGGTTCTTTTTATTTGTCCAATACCACAAATACAGCCCAGAGTAGCTCTGTTTTGCATGATGCAACTTAAAAGTATTATTGGGAAGCCCAAAATGTAAATCCTGGTGGACAAATAATACCTCAGCAGTTCCTGTTCTAATGCTGCCTTTCCTAGACCCAGAGGAGCTCGCTGCTGAAAGGGCTCCTGTTGCCATAAAATGTTGTTTTAATGATGCTAATGAGTGGGAGAACTTATTCCTCAACATCTGAGCTTGAGTTTCAGCCCCTCCTCAGTGAGTTTTGCTATCTGAGTTGTCTCAGAAAGCAAAAACTCAGTACAAATTTGTTTAATTGGTGTCTTCCTGAGCTGTATTTCAATCAGAAGGAATAATATATACCGCCTTAAAGTTCAATGCCACTTCTACTGATCTCCACGTGAATTATGTTTCTGAGGCTGGAATTAATTTCTTTTAATTCTTACATCACCAGTTCAAGAGAAAAAAGGTAAAATTGTTGAAAAAGAAGTTCCATCCTCAGCAGGGAATCCTCTCACGTGTCCAAGAGCTCAGCTTTGGCCACATTGGTCCAAGGTGTTCCTTCCACTGCCAAAAAGCCACAGAAACCACGGGAAAGCAAGAAGGAGATGAGGAATTCCAATCTGCCATTGACATTTTCCTGTAGTTTCTGCTTCCCAGCTCTTGTCAGAGGTCAGAGCCTGAAGGAGCCCAGGCAGAGTTTGAGGCCAGGGAAGGCTCCGAGATGTTGCAGTGCCACCTGTCCCACCTGTCCCCTTGGCTGTGACGGTCCCTGGTTGTGTTTTGCAGGAAGCTGTGCCAGCCCCAGAACAGCGGCGCTCTCCAGGGAGAAGCTCCTTCCCTGAGCCCTCCGAAGGACACCCTCAGCTCCAGCTCTCCCCCGCAGGTGGGTGATCCCCCTCCCAGCCCCAGCATCCCTGTGCTCCTGATGGATTTGGCTGCTGGCCCTGGGGCCAGGCTGAGCTGTGCCTGTCTGCACCCTGTAATCACCTGCTGCCGGGTCAGGAGGTCCTCGGGTTTTTATTTCTGTTTTATTAAGTTGGAGACTCATTCTGGCTTTCCTCAGCATCTGTTTCTCCTCTGGACGTGGCTCAGCGAGGGCCTGTGGGGAGGATCTCTGACAATGAGGCTCAGGTTTAGTTTTAAGGGCTGGATTCCTTTTGCAGTGCCTCCATCCCTCCTGGAGTTCCTGGGAGAAGGAGCTTGTGTTTTCCTCATTACCGATAATTGAGTGGAACGAAGCCGTAATAAGCAGCTCCCAAACATGGCTGAGTTATTAAAACCCCTGACCTTTTGCAGCCTAATTGCCATGACAGATCAGGGGCAGGTTGGGCTGCTCCTGCCTCCGAGATGCCAGAGCAGGGAGCTGTGAAAAGAACATTTTGCCTGCTTTTTCCATGACCATAAACCACGCAGGAGCCGCGTTTGACGCGTGTCAGGCACAGCCCTGGCCCCAGTTCTCCCAGTATCTCCCAGCACAGGCGTTGCTGGCATTGTGAAATGTGCTGCCTTCCCTTCTTCCCAGTGTGGGTCAGCCCAGACAAGTTGAGTATTTATTCTTCTCCTGCCAGTGGAATGTGTAATGCCTGCTTGTCTGGACAGACGCACCGAGGATTAGTGGCAAAGAATATTAACAGGTAGAGAAATTTATGTGCTCTCTGGCACTGAGAGGGAGGCAGTTCTCTGGTTGAGAGCAGGGACTGTGTAACTTGTTTGCCAGGTAGCTAATTCCAAATCCTCTCCTGCCCTGCTGTGGGCATGTTTCTGGTGAGTGAAGAATGATCACCTTCAAGTTAGCTGAGAAAGATCCTGGCCTTCTTTTTTTAAGGTTGAAAAATCATCTTGCTTCTCCGGCTGTCTGTATTTTAAAGATTCAGAGGTCTTTAGGTTTTGATCTCTCTGAATGACTCAGTTGAAACTTTGGTTTGGATTTAGGAAAGACTGGTGAAACAGGGACGATCCAGTGTGGAATAGAAATGTTTCCAGCGTGATTCTGTCGTGTCAGGGAGCAAACCACAGCATTGTGAGCTGTCACTTTTTTAATACTCTCTGGCTGCAGTTTCTATTTAGAGAAATGGTTTTTAATGGGTGCAGTGCCAGCAGAGGATTGGGATTTGGTAGGCTGGAATGCAGAATATTTCAGCTGCGGAATGAAGGTGAAGAAGATTGGTCTGGTAATTCTGGAAAACAGATGTCTGTAACCCTCCTGACCAGAGAGATGAGTTTGGAGAAACTGATATTTGTTGGCTTTAGAGAAAAGGTTGTAAAATGTGGCAGCTTTTTAGCTCTGTCACCTGTTCAGAGCCCTGCAGTTGGAGGTGGCCCCTCCCTGGGGAGATGGACACTGGCAGCTCTGGGAGGTGATGTTGCCAAGCCGGTCGGACGTGCTGTCCTTGCCCCTGGAGCTCAGTGGCAGAACCAGCAGCTCTTCCTTAATTACCTTGACAGGTGGAAAGAATTCCTGGCACTGAGAGTGTCCTCAAGACTCCTGAGTTAGCAGAGAGAGATAAAAATCCAGGTGAAAAAGAAGGAGTTAGGGGCTGCTGCAGGCACCATCCAGCTGCATTTCAGTGGTGGAACAACATTTCCATTTGCAAACACATCGCGGTCCTGCCTGAGACAGAAAGAAAATAATGGATTATCCAAAAGAAATACCCAGAGCTGTCGCTTGTTTTCCTCTGGGCACCAAATAATCTTTGGCTCAGAGCTGCTGCAGCCCCAGAGCTGCCAGGTGGGCACCCACTGAGGGCTGGCTGAGGTCGTTGTGGCTGGCACGGGCTGGGCTGAGCCTGATGGATGAGTTCTGCCATGGAGCAGCTTTTCCAGGCTGGAGGCAGCTGCCTCCAAGGTGTGGGCACAGCTGAGAACCACTTCCTTCTCTCCCCACGTTCAAAAAAGGGGTTGCTCAGGTCACGTTGGCCCCTGTGACGTGGCTTTTTAAATGTCCCCTTTTGCCTCAGATTCTGAGAACTGAGCAGTTGGCACTTCCTCCCCTCTTCCAGGCAGTGCCTCCTTCTTGAGAAGAGAAAGGAACGGGGAAGGGGTGAAGCTGCTTGGCCACAGAGCTGGGAATAAAATGCAGAACTGGTGAATCCCTCCCTGCTCCAGAGGGCTGAGCACATTTTTCCTTCACAGGGACTTTGGGGTGCTCAGGACAGATGTTTCTGTCACGGAATCACAGAATGGTTTGGCTTGGGAGGGACCTTAAAGCTCAATCCTGTCCCAGCCCCTGCCATGGGCAGGGACACCTTCCACTGTCCCAGAGTGCTCCAAGCCCTGTCCAGCCTGGCCTTGGACACTTCCAGGGATATTTCCACTCTTTATTGGCTGGGACAGGGGTTTGAGCTCTGAAGGGCTGGGTTTGAAGTAGTCTGCAGTGAGAGCAGGCATGGCCTGTGTGTGGGTAACAGGGGAGGTCAGGAATTGCTGATGGGATGCTGGGATTCTTGAAGCTCTCCCAGCAAACTCTGGGCTCTGGGAAGCAGCTGGGGATGGATAAGCTGCTTTTCCCGCAGATATTCCCTTGTCGCCAGTATTGCACCACCACCTAGTGGTAACGTCCAGCTCCACTCCTGCATCTCCAACACCGTTTATATCTCCCTTTTTCCACCCTCTCCCCTCTTCAACAGAAACGATCCCAGCCTCTGGAGTTCATCGACCCCCTGGCCAACAAAAAGCCCAGGATCTCGCATTTGGCTCACAGAACCCAACCCACTTTCAACGGGAAGCTGAATTCCTCCAACGGGAAGGACACCCCGGCCCCCCCTGCCCTGCCCCCGGCTCTGCCCGAGCCCGTGAGCTCCAGCTCCTCCCTGCCGGCCCTGGAGCTGCCCAGGCCTCACGATCCCCTCTCGGATGTCAGCAACGACCTGACTCACAACGGCAGAGACTGTGAGAGCACGGAGCCTCCCGAGAGACTGAGCCACCCCCTGCCCACAGACTGTGCCCAGAGCAGCAAACACAACTGCGGCTCCTACGTCAAATCCAAGAAAAAATCCAAAAAGCACAAAGACAAGGAGAAGGAGAGGAAGGAGAAGAAGAGCGAGGAGAAGTGCAAAGAGGAGAAGCAGAACTGTGAAGTAATAAAAAATGCTGACTTAGTTAGTGTTCCCCAGGAGCAGGTCCCAGGTGAGTGGGGGCCGGGAGGTTGCTTTGGTGTTGGCTGGGTGTGATGCTGATGCCAGATCAGTGTGAGCTGGAGCAGAGGGCAGGGAAAATGAGAGGGATAAAGCAGGGATTTATGGCAAGGCCTTCCAAGGGCACAGCCTGGCAATGCCAGAGCCCGGCTGCAGCCCTGCCAGGATGGGCCTCGAGATGCACCCAAAAAGGGGCCTGGGCACGGGGTTTCACCCTTGGAGAAGTTCTGCTCCATTTGCACCTGGAGCTGAACTGGCCAAGGAATCCCTGGGAATGATGGAGTTCCATCCTCCTTGCTCGGCCTCCTCTTTTGGACGTTGTTGGTGCTTTTGGGTTTGCTGAGGTTGGGAAGGATTGTCCTGGAATGTTGGGCTGGAGAGAATTGTTGTGTGTGAGTGCCCTGTGAGGAGAGCTCAGTGACACTGAATATGGAGCTGAGAGCTGCACACTGAAGCAGAGCAGACAAAAAACCCAAAGGCATCGATGCCAGGATTCCCTGGAGGAATGGGCACATCCTGGGCCATCCCAGGCACTGTGGGGGGACCCAAATGCCAGTGCTGTCCTCCCTCCAAATCACCAGAGGAGCTTCCTCTCCACAGAGGATATCAGGTTTTTCCTGTTAAACCTCCCGTGCTGTGTGGAGCTGCCTCAGAGCGTGTCGTGTTTCTCCTGGTTAAATTAAAAGCCGGGATAATCTGTGAGGATGAAAGGCTGGGAGCAGTGCAGCGCTTGTGTTGGCTGTTGTGATGACTCTTGTTTGGGTTTCTAATGAAAAGTTACTCACAAAAGCTTTTAATATTGGCTACAAAAGAAATTATAGATAAACCTGGTGATAAATGCTGTTAAAGCACTGGAGAACCAGCTTTCCAGGCTGGAAAAGCTTCCTTGCATCCCACTAGGGCTGGGGATTTATTTATTCAAGGACTGGCACAGCAGTGAATCTCCACTGAGGTGGTATGCACACGTTTTCCATCAAGCCACTGTTTCAAAGTCACTCTTAGAAGTCAGGACAGAGAATATTCCCTGGCTGATCCCATCCATTCCTTTTCCTGCTGCTTCCATGTTTTCTGCTGTTTGTTACAGCTCCCCAGAGCACTGGGACTTTCCCTGCAGCCTCTGGGAATGCCTGTTAAATTCTTTCTTGCATTTTCCTTCCCCCTGTTACTATTTTCTACATTCCCCTTCTTGCTTGGTGCATGAAAATCCTCCAGTTTTTGGCTGCAGAAGGACAATATCTTGAAATGGAGACTGGTCTGCTGGATTTCTGGAAAGGAGGAGCTGCCCAGGGCGTTGGGATTGAGCTGGTCCCAGCCCTCCCCTTCCCCACAGGCTTTGCAGCAGTGACAGAAATGCATTTTGGTGGCTCAGCAGTGACTCCTGAGGACAGTCCGTGGGGCTCATGGCTGTGTGGCACTGCAGAGCTGAGAATTTTTCTACTTTTGTGGCAATCCCAGGTTTTTTTCCTGTGAGTGTTGTGTTTCTTCCGCGTTGTTTCTCTTCCCCACGAGGCTCTGGCGTGGTTCTGGAGAAACACTCACACGTTCTCTCTTTAATACGTATTTTTGTCTTATAAATACCCAAACACCCCAAATTCTTGGGGAATTGCTGAGCCTCCAGCACCTTTTCTGCTTCTCTTTACAGCTGAATCCCTGGATTCTTGTTAATTTTTGGGAGCTGGGTTTTGTTCCTGCTGCTGTTTTGAGGTAACAAATCCTCCAGCTGGGCTGGGAGCAATCCCAAACAGGATGTGGTCAGTGCTGCTTGGATCCTGGACAGCCAGAACTGGGATGTTTTCCTTCTGTGCCTTGCTGTGGGTGGCACCAGCCTCATCCTGCTCCTTCCCCAGCTCCCCCTGGGGCTGCAGGGAAGCACAAGGATCACAAAACGTTTGGGTTGGAAGGACCTTAAAGCTCATCTGGTTCCACCCCTGCCCTGGGCAGGGGCAGCTGCTGCCAGAAGTGGGAGTTTCTCCCGGGAATTTTGTTCCCGAGGCTCTGGAGGGACCTTTGGGGTCCTTTCAGTCAGTAGGTGGCACTCCCAGGCAAAATAAACCTCCCTGTGTCCCTTTTCTTCCACCACCCCAAAACCCTGTTCTGCACCTTCCTCACCGTGGTCAGGAAAGGAGGGAAAGCAGGAGGAGCTGCAGCAGGAATTTGGGATTGGGATGGTTTTTGTGCCGTTCTCCCACCCTGCTCAGGGAAGGGAAGCCTTTCTGTGGAAATTCCCTGGAAATTCTTGTGGAAACCGTGGAAATTCAGAGGAAAATCCATCTTTTTAAGGATACAGTCAGGGTACTGCTGACTCTGATGAGGACTGGGAATGTAACACACAGAGTTTGTGGGAAAATATCCCTTTCCAGATGTGGATCCAGCTGCTTTCTTCCTCCACGTTTATCCTGCAGTGTCTGGTGGATGTGGAGGATGAGTCTGCTTTAGGTTTATTCTCTTCTTCCTTCAGTTCCTGGACATTCTTAGCTGAGCCTTCACTAATGCCGCTTCCACTTGGATTTCAGTTTGGAGCTGCATTCCCTAAAAACCTCTCTGTGGTGCCCTGCAGCACTCGGGGGTGTTAATTCAGGAATCTCCCCCTGGAGTACCCCCAGAGGAATCTCTGGAGTGCAGAGGCAGGAGAAGAGCAGGTTCCCCTTGCCCAGCTGAGCTCTCTGGGCTGTGTTTCCCTCGTTCCCAGTGGTGCTCTCAGTGTTACCCCACTGCAGGCACTGTTTATCCACCTGTTAAATTCAGATTTTTTTGTGCTGCTCGGTGCAGTGGCTGATGTCGGTGCTGTTTTGCTGACGGACAAATACTGGAGGAGCCTTGAGCTTTCAGCCACCTTGTTGTGGCTCCTCTGCCTCTGTCAGTTCCAAGCAAAACAGAAATCCTTTAGAATTCCACAAGCTGTGTATTGCAGGCGAGTTTTGTGGGTTTGAAGCTGAATTGCAGAGAGCTTTGAAGCTGAAGAACTTCGATAAACAAGTCTTTATTTTTTCAGGTTTAAATGGAACATGCAATAATTCTAGTGTACCGACATCAACTTCAGAAATGCCAGATTATTTATTGTAAGTATCTTTATCAGTTGCTTCATCACTTTGGGATCGTGTTTCAAGCTAAAAATCACAGTGTGATGGGGATTTTTGTTGGACTTTTTTGTGTTATTTGATAGAACTTTGTTAGGTGGGTGTAAGAAAAAGAGTAAACCCAGCTCTGCACATTAATTGTTGAGACTAAACTTGATATCAAAACTTGTCTTTACCTCCTTGAGGAGTTCAAGGTTATCTCCTATAAATTGTTGAAGTACTTCAAGAAACATTTCATACCTTAGGGGTGTTGGAAAGGATTAAACATCTCCACATTACAGCTGGAAACTCTGAGAGGGAATAATCTGCTTTCATGTTGTGGAAGACAGGGCAAGGAAGGACTTGGGGTGGTTTGCTAATTCTTCCCCTCTTCAGAGCCAAGATCATCTCCGTAGAGCAGTGAAATATTCTTTGCTGGGAGGCTCTGACCCCTGGGTTAGGATGGCAGCTGTTTCACCTCTTGACTCTTTAATCAGATCCCCTCGAGGTTAATTAAACAACCAAAGCCCAAAAATCCCTGTGAAGGAAGCCCAAAATCTGCATAAACCCAAACCTGTTCTAAACAAAGCTTTGGGGTGGGGGGAAAAAAAAAATTGCAGCTGGAGAGGGAAAAAATTCCCTTGTGCATGTCCCAGCCTGGGGGTTGTTGCCATCAGAGCTGGCTCGGCTGTGCTGGGAAGGGATGGAGGAGGAGGAGGAGGAAGCTCTGCAGCAGATAAAGGGTTCTGTTGTGATTTCTGCTTTGCTGGGCTGGATCAGCCATACCAACACCACCTTCAAGGTGACATTTTTAGGGCCATTCTGAACAAGCTGGGTGCCTGGGGGGTGGGTTTTTTTTTTCCTCTCCCCCATGTGCCGATCCCTCCCAAAAAGGGATATCGCAGCTCCTTGGGCCTTCTGCAAAGAAACTGGGAGAGGTTTCTGAGCTCTGGCAGCTCTGTGGTCTCACCTTCTGGTGTGATCTGACTGCTTGGTGCCCAGCTCCTCAAATTCTAAGAGCTGTCACTGCTGTTTGATGCTTCTTTGTCCGGTGTGGATGGTTCTTTATCCCAGCCCCTGGCAAGGAGTCAGCTCTAGAAGTTTAGAGCACTTTAAAAGTCAAAGCACTGGAAGTTCCCCCTTAATTTGAGTCCTAAATTAGCTTTTCTATGCCCATGCACTGAACTGGCCCTGCTGCAGCCAGAGCAGGGAGGCAAATTAGAGCCATCACCTACCAGAAGATGGGTTTTACCTTCAGAGAGGGCTGTAAATGTCAGCTTTAATGGCTTTTTGTTGAGCAGAATTAACTCCCAAAAGGCCCCCAAAGGCACATCAGTTCAACCTGAGCTCGGGACACATCAAGTGTCTCCAGAAGGTGCTGGAAATAAGAGTTGCTGGTGGGGGAAAAAAAAATGGAATAAAGCTCCTAGTGGTGCTTTCTTGTGGGGCTCTTGCCACATAATCACCCTGCCGGCGTTTTGCAACGATGGCTCCGTGCTTTTTGTGCTCCTTTAAAGACTCCTAACACTTCAAGCCTCCTATTCCTGCTGTTCCAGTGGCTGGCACAGATGCAGAACTCGGTGTTCTGCGGGCCAGCAGGAGTCACAGAAGCTGTGGCAGCTCTATCTGAGTGTCCTCCTCTACCCCCAGCTGCTGCCAGGCTTGGCTGTACCTGCCCATCCCACCTTATCTGGCAGAGATAGGAGGTTTTGGGAGCACACACTGTTTGTTTTACAGGAGGTCAAGGCAACAATCCCCCCTGGTTGCCTCCGTAATTTGCTGCTTCAGAGCAAGTCAGGATGAGAGGAAACAGCCTGGAGCTGCACCAGGGGAGGTTTGGATGGGATGTTAGGGAGAATTTCTTCTCTGGAGCAGGGAATCGCCATCCCTGGAGGGATTTGAGCCCTGTGGATTTGGCTCTTGGGGATGTTGGGTTAGTGGTGGCCTTGGCAGTGCTGGGATTTGATCTTGGAGGGCTTTTCCTACTTTAATCCCAGAATGGTTTGGGCTGGAATGAGCTAAAGCCCATCCAGTCCCACCTCTGCCATGGGCAGGGACACCTCCCACTCTCTCAGGTCACTCCAAACACTTCCAGGGGTGAGGCAGCCACAGCTTCTCTGGGAATTCCACCCCAGACCCTTCACAGTGAAGAATCCCTTCCCAATATCCCATTTAAATGCTCCTGTGATCCTGAATTACCCATGATTTTGTTTCCAATCACCTGGCAGGCTCATCTCCCCATCCTCAGCACTGCTGCATCCTGGAGAGATTCCCCCCCAAAAAACCCAGTCCCTTCAAAACCAATACCCCCCCAACAAAACCCAACCACATCAAACACNAACCCAGTCCCTTCAAAACCAATTCCCCCCAAAAAAAACCCAATCACTTCAAAACCAATTCCCCCCAAAAAAACCCAATCCCTTCAAAACCAATTTCCCCCCAAAAAAACCAATCCCTTCAAAACCAATTCCCCCCCAAAAAAAACCAATCCCTTCAAAACCAATTCTCCCCCAAAAAAACCCAATACCTTCAAATCCAATTCCCCCCCAAAGCCCCTTCACCAAACCCTTTCTCCCTGCAGAAAATACGCCGCCATCTCCTCCTCGGAGCAGCGTCAGAGCTACAAGAACGATTTCAACGCGGAATACAGCGAGTACCGGGACTTGCACGCCCGGATAGAGAGGATAACCCGACGGTTCACCCAGCTGGATGCCAAGCTGAAGCAGCTTTTGCAGGGCTCTGAGGAATACAAGGTAGGAACGGAGCTGAGAGCACCCGAGAAAAGCTCGTTCAGCACGTGGCAGGGCCGCGGCTCTTGGAGTTTGGGCTGGGCCCGTGTCTGAATTCCATCCTCGGAGCTGCTGGGGAACGTGCACACAGCTGACAGCTTTGGGGAACGCTCCTAAGCCAGCTCTGTGCTGCTCCTTTTTCAGGCTGGAGCCACATCATGGGACTTGTTGACAAGGAAAGGCCTCAGTGAGACAATTGGTGTCCTTAGCCAAAAGCTGCTGGAAGCTATTAGTGTATCCCAGCCAGAAAAAGTCATATTTGCACATATGGGAGCGTATCAGGGGCTGGAAGGGGAGTTAGCACGGGGTCATCTGTTCTTCTGCAATCTTTGATCTTAATAATGCAGCATTATTGGACTTGTCAGGGTGATTTTTAAAGAGTTTCAGCTATTCATTAGATTGAAAAAGTGAGTCTCGTCGAGGATAATAAACAGATTTTTACAGAGCACCTATTGTGCTAAGCACAGCTTCTTCCCTCGAAGCTCCTGCCCTTCTCCTTGCAAAATTCCTCACTGGATTGTTTTTAGATCTTGGGGGTGGGGAAAAAAGTCAGCTGGGGCTTTGGAAATGTGAATTATCCTGGAATCCAGGTGCTTGTCACAGGTGGCTGTCATGGCTGGGGAGTGGGGCCTCATCCTTCTGTGTCAGCTCCGGGGTATCCATGGAATCAGAGCTGGCCATGGCCACTGGATCTCCCAGGGAACCCATGGAGGGAGCAGATTTTGGTCAGAATTTGGAGGGATTGTGTGTGCATTGAGCCATCAGTAAATACCTGCTGCAGACCTGAAAATAACGCCCTAATTTTTTTGTGTGTTTGTTTTGTTTTGTTGGTTTTTTTTGGTTTTTTTAGACCATCCATGATCAAATTTTACAGGAATACCGGAAAATTAAAAAGGTAAGGGAACATCCTTGGCCACAGAAGGCTTTTGGGTGGTGCCCCTGGTGTGGCTGAAAGAGATGGGCCCTTGCCAAGAGCAAACCCAGGCTCTGGGGCAATTCCAGCAGATCTTTGTTCAGCTCCAGCCCGTCCAGAAAAGCAGCTCAGGAAGGGTTTGTGGGGAGCTGGGGCTCGCTGAGCCGTGGCCCTGGCACAATGGGTGTGCTCAGGCAGGGCCTTTATCTCTCCAGGGAAGGAACAGTTTGTGTTGCAGGTGCGCAGGCTGAGGGAGAGCAGGATCCTCTGGGATCTGCTGGATCACAGGATCCGAGATAGGATCGATCCTCTGCAGCTCTGTCTGCAGATTTTTGGGGTGTAGGGCACGTAAAATAATTTAAATTTCAGTGTTTTTATGCAAAGCATCCACACACCAGTGGGGATTGGGGTGGTTTGTTTTTTTTTTTCCTTTAAATAAGTGAATATGGTCCTGAGCCCTGTTGTCCTGTGAGGGGTTTGGGAGCTCTTTGGAGAGATCTTTGTTCCAGAGGCTCTGAGGTGGGAGCAGAGGGCAGGTGGTGATTGTTGGCAGCCCAGTTAGGCTGAGCCTAACTCAGCTGTGCTCCTTCCCTGTGATGGGGCTCCCGGAGCTGGATAATGCTGAAAAGGGATTTTATTCTTGACTGGGTTTGATCAGAACAAAATCTGTTTTAAAGAGGGATCTAAAAAAGCTTCTTTCCATGGTCACAGCCGTGGTTTTAAGCTGAAAGAGGGGAGGTTTAGGTGGAATATTAGGAGGAAATTGTCCCCTGGGAGGGAATGGGGTGGAATTCCCAGAGCAGCTGTGGCTGTCCCTGGAAATGCTGGATGATGGGGCTTGGAGCAGCCTGGCACAGTGGAGGGGTTGTCCCTGCCCATGGAATGAGATCTTTGCACTCCCTCCAACCCAAACCATCCCATGAGTGACTCCATGATCTGCTCTGTGCTGTCGAGCCCACCTGGGGCTCAGCTTTGATTTGTCCAGACCCTTTCCCACCTCTGCATTTTTCTTTTTTTTTTTTTTTTTGTTCTGTTTCGTTTTGTTTTGCAGACAAACCCCAATTACAGCCAAGAGAAGAACCGCTGCGAATACCTCCACAACAAGCTGGCCCACATCAAAAAACTGATAGCAGAGTATGACCAGCAGCAGTTTTAGCTGCCACTCACCCCTGGACTGGGTAGGGCAAACCAAAATCCAGTCACCCTGGACGTTACGTTCCCTTTTATACGCCCAAACTCCCTTTCAGAGACGAGCATTAATTCCTCGCGGTTGAAGAATTTGGGGATGACTTTAAGATGCCAGATCTGTCATGTCCACGTCCAGCACGCTCCTCCCGAAGTTTTTTAAGCCTCTCTGAATGTTGGAATGTAACAAATGGATAGCAAACAAAAAGGAAAAAAAAAAAAAAAAAAAAAAAA
>WEKY01035418.1:0-26299 GCA_013390045.1 Picathartes gymnocephalus
ACAGTGAATTGATCATTTCTAATTAAAGTATTCTGCAAGATGATAAGAATGCTTAGTCTTTAGTATTTTTGCTTGTATATCTTCTGCTTTATCTTTTTAAAAGCAGAAAAAACTGTAGTTATTTCTGTGTAGCATACTGTGGAAGAACTAGGAGAAGCAATTAAACTTACTTGTTACAGCCCACTGCATCTTAGAATATGCACAAAAAAATGGTCGTGTCTCATTGCAGGGCTGATTATCAGCAATTAATTATTGCTTAGAATTTTGAAACTTGATATACATATTTTACACTGGGCTTCATATTTGAAATATTTTTCTTTTGTTCTAGGAGGGAAAACAAGCTTCTCTAGCAGCTGACTTTTCTATCACACAGTTTAAACACATAGGTAGGCTGCTGATGGTACATGGTCGAAACAGTTACAAAAGATCAGCAGCACTTGGTCAATTTGTCATGCACCGAGGCCTTATTATTTCAACTATGCAGGTATTTAAAACTTTGTTTTCTGAATAGTTAAAATCACTGTGTCTGTCTTTGAAATGTCACAAAATCTTATAACCAGTATGTTATTTTTTCTATATTGTATTGTTTTGTATATAGAATTATATTAAATAATTAATTATCTGCTCTTTGTAGGCTGTATTTTCATCAGTCTTCTACTTTGCATCTGTTCCCTTGTACCAAGGATTCCTAATGGTAGGGTAAGTCGAAGCAACAGTTAGGATATCTGGTAATAAGTACAGCAAACTAACTGATTAAATAACACCATGGGCTTGGTGTCATCCACATTTTCCATACATTTGTCATTGGTAAACTACAAAAACCCGGGATAAGTGTACCAAGAAAAGCCACACTAGCTTGGATATGCACTATATGAGGGGAGAGGTCTCATTATCAGTTATCTGGAGAGAGGGATCTGCATAACCTTATGAGAAGATACCGTACAACCTGTGTACATACAGGGTGAAAACAAAAAAAGAAAATCTCCCAGACCAGACCAGCTTCAGGTGTCACACAGATTGACGTACAAAGCTCAGTGAAAATTACGGGGTTTTATGTTAAAAATGGAGCTGATGCTACTATGAAATTTCCTCTAAGAGTGTACTATCCAAGTCTGCCACACAGATTTCCATTCATGTGAATGTGTGCAGCATTAGGAGCACCTTGGTCATATTGCAGCAGCTGGTTTGCTAATATGGTTCCCCAAGTTCTACAGCTGAGAGCCGTGCATATGTTTGTGTTTGTCCCTGTTCTCTGTCCTTACTGACCTAAGAGCTTCTTTTTATTCTTCTTGTAAATAATAACAACTTAAATCGACAGTAACTTAAATCTTCATCAAACCATGGTCTGATTACACCAGACTTTGCAGAGGCAAACAGTAGACCTCTCTAAAATGTTTGCAGATAGCTGTGCTAAGTTCCAGGGAAGTACATATGAAGGTGTGTATCTGGCACATGTACAATAAAATCCAAAGCCACTTACAGAGCTGTTAAGACTCTTACTCATCACCTACCTTTTCCATGTTGTCCAGAATATAGTGCTCTTTTTTTCTTCAGTTTTCATGCACCCATCTGTAGATGAATTTAAATGTCAGGTCTTTGGACTGTTTGTCCAAAGTGGAAGTGCACAGGGAGTATGGTAACAGGTGACAATCTTAGATGATAGAACAAAGAAATGTGTTCATTGGTTTTGAGTGTATAAGACCTCTGTAACTTCTCACAACAGACAGCTCTCAGAACCACACGAGCAGGTTGCATGTGAAAGCTGTATTGGTAAGCTGCCTAAGTACTGGGAAAAAGAACCAGTTTAATTTCACTTACATAAAAAGAATAATTGAACTCAGTAGATAATACAAAAGTGTTAATGTGTGTTCTTTCCTTTCTCCTAGGTATGCAACCATATATACTATGTTTCCAGTCTTCTCTCTAGTATTGGATCAAGATGTGAAGCCAGAAATGGCATTGCTATATCCAGAACTTTATAAGGATCTCACAAAGGTATGAATGTCCTCAGTGCTCAGCTACAAACAAATGCTGAAATCTCCAGTGTGCAAAACTGGGAATTCTTGTAATCATTTTCTTAAGGTATTCCAAGGAAGACAGATTGCACAACTGTTGCCAACTTCTCTAGTATTAAAATAATCCACAGTACCAAACATTTCAATCATTTTTATTAATACATTTCTCCAGTCATCAGTGGTTGTACTGAAATAATTCAAACCTGAAGGTATATTGATAAAGCAGCCTTGAGTCTGGCCCCAAAATCTCTGATGTGGAGTTATTTATGTTTACATTTTCACATCTTATTTTTCCTTTTTAATTGGTAGATTAATTTATAGATTTATTTTTTCCTAACATGCAGAAATTACTGCTGATGTCTCCAAAAACTTCTTTTAAATAACAGATATTTATAACTGATATATCTGAACTCAATCATCCATAGATACTGCCTTCTTTGAGTTTGAACATATTTGCAAACAATCAAAGTTCATAATTTTGTTACCCACAAGAGTGAAATAAATCTCAAGATTCTGTTTTAATAAGTTTTTTGAAAAGCGCTTCTTCATTAGCTGTCAGCTAGGAAAGTTATAATCCAAGGCAGAAGCAGACAGTCTTTTTTAGGTATAGTAGATTCTTCAAAGATGTTTCTAAAAGTTCAGAAGCAGACTAGTTAAAGAATGTCCAAACTTTTCCAAGTCTTTGTCTTTTTAATTGCACTAAATTAGCTATATGGCCTTCACCTGATAAACAGAGTCATAAGCTTGTCTGTGGAAAGCTGTTCACAGAACTTGGAACTTGCTACAGTAATGAAGAAGTGCTGATTCTTGCCTGTTCTAGATTGATCATTTCTTTTGTGGCAAAATGGCTGCTTTGTTTCCCACTTTATCCTTTAAAATGTGTACCCTTTCCGCTCCTCAGTTCTAGCATATTTCATCAGTACCCTCACAGAATGCAAGAGTCATATAACATGTACAGCATTTTTTCTTTAATTTTTGCATATGTTTCAGTCTCTGACATTCACAATCAAAAGATGTAAAATTTATTTGGTAATAGTTGCTTGCTGAAAATTTTCAGTAGTCATAAATTTATTGTACAAAAGCTAATGGGCAGTTTATCCAACATTGAGAAGTTAATAGTAAATATCTGCAGATTTGCTTAAGGTTTTGGTCAGTAGGTACATCATGCTGTAGTTGTTTAGAAGACTATATTTTACAAATAAAAAATAAACGAATTTTACTGTATTTATCATTCTGAAAACCAGCCAGAGCATTGCAAGCTAAAGTATCTCTTCTGTTTAAGGCCTTAACTTCTTACTCCCAAATTTAGACTCTGTACGATTTCTAGACAAGCTTGTAGTGAAGAATCATAAAAACAAGTAGAAGCTTTGTAGCCTTTATCACTTCAAATACTGCTTATTTTACTTGTAAAATGTTTCTCTAGCAATGAACTATTAAAAATATATGAGCTGAGTAAATTTTTTTTTTAAGTTGTGTTTAACTGTCCTCTCACATGTTTCCCTTAGGGAAGATCTTTGTCATTTAAGACCTTCCTCATCTGGGTTTTAATCAGTATTTACCAAGGTAGGAGAGAGTCCTAATTTTGCTGAACTGAGAAATTTTTGTCTGCTATTAGCAATATTGTTTTTCAGCTGCAGGTTGAATTCCCAAAGCTTAACATTTCATCAGCAGTTATATATATTGCTTTCTGTTTATCTCGTAAATCGATATTCCTGTAGTGTGCCAGGCCTATTCAAAACACAGCGTGATTGGTATTTTTATTGGTGCATGTCGCCTAAAAAAGGACACATTTTTAATTAAATGCTAATCCAGAAAAAATTTAATGAGTGCTTATCACATTGCATGTATTTACACAGTAGTTTTCTTTCATGGACTGACAGAAGTACTGTTGAAGAAATCTGAATTATGTAATCAGTTAAAAGTAATTACACTTTCAACAATATCTCATTTATTTGCAGCAGTTGACAAAATGAGGTTAATTAACAGTTCATCAGATATATTGCACTAAAAGGTGTTTAATTTTCTAATTGTTTTATTTCTGTATAGCTTTACTTTGGTTGGCTTATTTCACATGTACTAAGTACAGTAAATATGCTTCTTTTAGAAAGATCAATATTATAAAAAAATTTCTGGGCAAATTTTCATAATAGACAATCAGATGTTCAGTGTGCAGTTGTAACTGGTACAGTGACATTTTACTGCAGAGTGTATTGTCAACCGTGTGCGCCTCTCCACCCTATGCAGGTGGTATTCTGATGTATGGAGCCCTGCTGCTTTTTGAATCTGAATTTGTACACGTCGTTGCCATATCCTTCACTGCCCTGATCTTGACCGAGCTCTTGATGGTTGCACTGACCATACGAACATGGCACTGGTTAATGGTGGTGGCTGAATTCCTCAGTCTTGGCTGCTATGTGGCCTCTCTTGCATTTCTAAATGAATACTTTGGTGAGTAAAAGTATTTTAGCAAAGAACTGCTTTGTATTTTTAATAATGTTTTTCTCTTCCTTTTTTTTTTCAGTTAAGAATAGGTGATGTTTTGAAATGCAGCTTTCTTCATAAGAAATATAACTGAGTTCAAATTAGGCCTAATTAATGTTGGGTTAAAATATTCTCTTCCCCTTTTCTCCTAGAATTCAACAATCTTTATCCTGTTAGTATGGTTTATCTAGATGATAAAATTTACTCAAACTGCTCGTGCCTTTTCCATCCTTGTTCTGATATTGACAGTGCAAATTGCATACCTTAGATTGGCTTTGAGATTTGCACTATTGAAAATAGATATGATTTGTAAAATATCAGGATCTTTTGCTGAATTGGTGCATTATTTTGTACACCAGAGCAAGTGGACCTCATTAGATCTAACTTAGGAGGCTAAAATTGCTGAAGTATTGTTAGAGAGTCAGGTAGCAGCCTAGTAGGAAAGATACCTTATAGAGGAACCATTGTTTCATAATTATAGTAAGCTTCTATTAAACTTGCTTTGCTTTAACTTTTGGTATGCCACACTGTGTCTTAGGGTTCTGATTGTTTATAATTCACAAGACGGAAGAACACATTTTAACTGTAAATCTTAGCAGTCAAGAATCTGAGCATCAAAACAATACATATATCTTCTTGGATCAACTTATCCTTTAGTAAAAATAAAGTACCTCAGTGTGATTTTACAAATGTAACTTACAGAAATATACCTAACAGCTTTAATTATACCTCACAAGGAACAGAATCCAGCTCCTCCTTCTCTGCTTTTTAACATCTGATGAGTACAGAGTTGCCCTTCTTCAGCTGTCGTTTCACACAGCAGAAGTGTTTCATGGCAGTTTCTAGAAGTCTTACAGTTCTGCCTTCACTCTCTCATTTCCCAGGTGTTTAATGCTAGGGTAGTGTATGTACATTATATAATTATTTATTTAATCAGTAAATGCTTCACTGCCTGTCCCAGGTGCTCTGTTACTTCCCAGATTTCTCAGGAGTCAAATTTTAGTGAAGAAACAACCCTGCCGGGCTTGGTATCTGTATTGCATGTTATTTCAGGTTTGCCACAGCACCCTTTTGTTTTCTCTGACACTGATGCACAGACACATTAATAAAGATTATTGGGTTGATTTTTGAATCTCCATAGCCAGATTACAAATTAAAGGAACAAACAAGAACAGATATAGGTACTTGCACTTGAGTCCAGACTTCCAGGAACTTCGTAAAGCAGCACTTGCAGCTTTGTCTTTGGAAGTCTGTAGTATTGGTGGCAGACAGTCCTTCCATCCTTCCTGGTGTTCTGTGAAAAACACTTTTAGATGATGTTCACAAAGGTGTAAAAACCGCAGGGACTTTGTTTCTTGCAAACTTTTCTGTAGAGGGGAGTGTTTTCCTCTGTGCTCATGTATTTGCTGGGCGAGCCCAAGCAACTGAGTCTATCAATGGTTGTACAGCTTCTTGCAGCCCAGGGACTTAACTTCTCTATTTTTTTGTATTTGAGAGTACTGAAAAGGCTGCAGTTTCATGAGATTTTGTAAAGATGTATTTTACCATGTGTGGACACAGGAAGCCTGGGCAGAGAGAGACTCAGGCATAGTTTTGCTGCCATGTCTGGTTAGAAAACTTTCTCATGGATTGAGTGAAAGTTTCTCATGTTTCTGCAACTTTGTTATGAGAATTGTTATCACAAGAATGAAAACATCTTGCACGTGGTGTTTGCTAGACTTTTTCATAGTTAGCCAATAGCTTTTAGGGGGTGTTAATATTGTTAACCAATAGTATATGCTTATGCGATGTATCCTAGATAAGGCACACATATTTGAAGTAAAACTGACTGAACTGGACACCATGTACTGGATTTTTATGCTGCTTTTCCCTGCCATCCCCAGGATAACAGTGGCATCTGTGTGTTATTCACAGTTAATCTGAGAAAATGCCTTTCTCTTAGTCTCACTTCTGCTTAATGCTTTATTCCTATTTAATCTGTCCCATTACAACTAGGGGGAGGGAGCTTTTTATGTGAATGTGATGCAGCATAAACCTAAATGATAGTTTGCAGTTCAAGATACAGAACAACTTCCATGGATCAGGAAAAACAGTCCAGACCAGTAGTGCTTGATTCACTGGCAAATAAACTCTTTTCAGTGATGTTGCTTATAAGGATCATCTCTTTCCAGAGAAATTATATGATGACATGGCACTGAAATTAGAAAGGCAAAAATATTTGATACTGTTCTACAGCTCTGACTCATGAAAGTAAATTAGTTCTTATGTTTCCAAGTTAATTGCACACAGTGGCCTTTTTAGGGTGTCTATGATAGGTTACATGGGCTTTCAATATGTCTAAGCAGGCTTAGGCTAAAACTGCATAACAAGTTTATACATTGAAATTTAAATGCGAAGTATTTTTAATGAGCAGAGTTGGAGCAGTAAAGCATTTCTTTATTGCATTTTCTGAAGTGAATTTTCATTCACATGATCAAGTTGTTTATACAGTAAATTATACCTTGAAGTGAAATGTAAGAAAAGTGCCAATCTAGTCATAATCTTAAAACATGACCAAATATAAAATCTCTGTGTTTTCAAAGTGTTTTGATTTAATTGCTGCTTAAAATAATCTGATTGACATGTGAAAGGCAATACTAATCCAGTTAATGCTACTAACATCTTTTTCATTTCCTCTTTGTGTAGTTAACCTGTTTGGGCTTTGTTGGGTTTTTTTCGCATAACTTTTATATTTTCTGTAAATCTATCCTTTCGTTTTCCCTCTTTGTGAAACAGGTATAGGCAGAGTGTCTTTTGGAGCTTTCTTAGGTAGGTGAAGTTTAACTTTTCTTGAAGTTTTGGGCTGGCTTTTTGTTTTTTATCTTTAAAGATGCACTCAAGAGTAGCAAATTCTCTAATACATGCATTTGTAAATAATGGAAAAAAATTTTTAAAAATTCTTGGGGTTACCTCAGTTCTGGGATCTTTCCATGATAATTAAGTATGACCTAATTATCACAAATAGGCTCAAAAAATTCATTAGCAAGGGTAGTGTGTCAGCATTCTTGTTAATTTTTTGTCATAAACAATTAGTTTTTCCGTGTGGCTTGTAGCAATATCACTACATTGTTTTCCCTTGAAATTTTTGGGCTGTAATTTAATCTCTTTGATTTTAAGAATCATTCAGCATAGATGTTGTTAGAAAAATAATCAATTCAGAATAATAGAGCCAAACTAGCAAAATTTCTAGGTGAACTTGTATTATAGTGAGTAAAAATCATTCTTACTAGTAGAAAAATAAATTAACTTTTTATTATGAGAGAGTCTTGCTTTTAAACTGAGATTCTGTTTTCCCTAAAAATTACTTCAGTTGCAAAACAATGTAAGGACCATAAAGGAACACTGAAGTTCCTGTCTAAAAAAAATAATTGGCAAAAGCAAAAGGTTGAGGTTAACTTTCTGTTGCTTTATTGCCCTTTTTTTTTTTTTAAATTGGACAATAGCATAAGCAAACAATTAAGAGATTTTTATTGAGTTTGCACTGTGGAAGTTCCAGTTTTCATGTTACTGGCTCCCATTACTTATTTTCCCTTTTTGTTTCTGCAGATGTTGCCTTTATCACAACTGTGACCTTCCTGTGGAAAGTGTCAGCAATCACTGTTGTAAGCTGTCTTCCACTTTACATTCTCAAGTACTTGAAGCGCAAGTTCTCTCCTCCAAGTTACTCCAAGCTTACCTCGTAAAAGTGATTATATTCCTACAGTTTTTCACTCACACCAGTCTGCAAATTGCATATTCACTGTGCTTTAGTGTCTGTGGATTTATATTGGACCGAAGAAAGTTTAAAAAAAAATCAAAAATCAAAAGGAATAGCGTTAATAGAGCACAAAAAGAGGAGGAAGCATCTGACAGATACAATAGCACAGAAGCACATTAACAACTATCAGAGATAAATTTTCTTTGTGTTGATTTTCTTTTTTTTCAGTTGTTATGATTATAAAATAAAACCAAATTACTTTCGATTTGACAATGCTTCTGAATGGTTTCATTGCTACTGTAAAGGATCTTTTGCTACTGTAAAGGATTTTTTCCAACTATATTTATCTTTTGCAAGTTAAATTGAAAGTTTTGTTATTTATTACTTAAATGTCCTTCTTTAATTATTGTATAACTTCCTAATTCAAGCCCTTTCTTTTAATGTTTATATGGAAAAGTTCATTCATCCATACTTACTCTAACAAACCCAACACCTGTAAATGCCTGTGTCTATATTAGCAGCTATTATTCCTCATCAGACATTGATTAATATGCACTATTTGAATTATGTACTGATGTCTGCATAGCACAGTATTATTTTAGGAGCTGTTGTCCTATTCTGTACTCTCCATTTCTGGCACCAGTAAATTACAGATGTGTGATGTTGACAGCGGTTCTTTAAATGCACATTACAGCCAGGTTGCACAAAAGCTGTTTAAATATTAAATTATAAATTCTGTACATAATTCTACAGCACTTATTGATCTGTACAGATATCAAAACATGGCTGCTCAGTAAATATGTTTTAAAGTTCTTATTCATTTTGTAAAACTGCAAATAGTGTCAAAGTACATTTCTATATATGAGAAGTCCAGTAAACCTTGTATTAGCTAATATGTTTAAATTGCCTTGTAATCTGTTTACTTAGGTTACTCAGGTAAAAGAAAATAAGAGGAACGCATAAACATCATGGTAGGAAAATCTATCATCTTCCAAGTTGTAAATGTTATGTTTTTATAAACTTAGTTTGAGTGCAAACTTGTCAAAAAAAAATCAAAACATTTTTTCTTGTAAGCTGTCAGAGTTGAGTATCTTGGCTGAGTTATGACACTTTATAGCAGCTGAAGATTTATTCCAGAAACTCAAATACTCTGATGCAATCTGAAAGGTCCAAATCTTGCAAACTGTACTGGCAAGGAGGATATATTAATTTTCCATTGTGATATAACTTTGCTTTCTCAAGAAGTACATATAATGTGGAAAGTAACAACATAACTATTCATGCTTTCTTTATTAAATACTTATGAGTGTGTTTTAAAAACCCACTTAATATGGATGTCATTTTTATGTTTGACTGTATGCCTTTACAACATAATTCCTCGTTTAGTCTCTTTTTCCTTATGCCACTATTATTTTGGATGAGTAATATTTAAGTGATAATTATAACTGCTTCCTGGGAGAGCAGAGGAAATGGCTGCAGAGCATTTTGGACTCCACCCCACTCCATTAATTTTTGTTTCCCAAGTTTTTCTAACTAGCTATTTATCTGCTTTTTTTAATTTTCATTCCTCATTATAAAAGCAATAAAGCCTAATTTCTACCAAATATTAGTGGTACATGTATTAAATTAACTACTGAGGTAGAGTTTCCTTTAATTACCTGACATCACAGACTAGTTTGCGCTGTCCCTCTGTGAACTCGCTTCTGTAAATCCCCACAAGATGTCACTGTTCTTGCATATTAGCAGGAGCCTTTCTGCATTCGGTGTGGTCTTGCCAAGATGCTCCTGATTTACATTTTCAGTTTAGTTCTGTGGTATTTTTGTCACCGATTTGCTTTAGTTTTCTGTTTCCCCAATAAGTGGTAATTACTTTCAAACAATTAAGAAAAGTCACCGGTGTGCAGTTAATTTGAAATATTGGTGGTGTTTTCTTCAGAAAAACCTTCTTTTTGTCTTACACATTGTGGGCTCACAACCATATGCGTTAAGATCCAGGAGATAAACAAAAGCTCAGACCTGGTCGTCTTTCATCCTTACATCACACATCTGTGAAATTAGGTAGAAAATGAGAAAAAACCACAGAAATTAAATTAACAGCATGAAAGTGATAGTGTTACTGGAATACAATTGTACCCATGGGTACAGAACTGCTCAGTTAGAACTTAGTGTAGCAATATTAATTCCCAGCATTAAAATTCTTAAGGTTAGAGTGATAGCAAAGGTATAGGTTCTGTACACAGCTATAAGGCTTTCAAAACTGGAGTCAGTTCTCTAAAGTGCCTGCTTTCTTAGTATTTCCAATACTAGGTCCAGTTTCAGCTCACACTTTAAGGATTGTGGAAGCCTGATTCAAGTCACTTACCTTGCTTTTGAGGTTCAGCTTACATAAACAGATTTAGGCCTTGGCTCTGCAAGTTACACGCAGAAGGACCTTAGATTTACTTGGTATTAAATAAATGTTTACTTTTGTGAGCTCTTATGTCAGATACATATTTCTGAAATGGTAATCATGTCTCTCTGAAAATGTATTTGGAAAACAATTTCAGAACTGGGACAGAATGGAGGAGCAAGGTGTAAACAGGAAACACATCTTCACCAAAGTAACTTACATAAAAATACATGGATCATGTTTAATAAGTACACGTGCTGAACACCTAGATTTCCAATGTAGTTTGATGGAAGAACAGAGGGAAAAGAGATCCTGCAAAAAAATGAGAATTCTGGTAATTATATTGGCTTTTTCTATTCCAAAATTATGTGTTCATGTAACTGTTGAAAAACATTTTACTACACAAGATATTAGTGTGCAAATGGAAGATAAATTAAATCCTCGCATACTTAACATTAGATCTGTAGCACTCATCCATGAATGTGTTTACACCAATGTTTTTATGTTCAAACTGAGCTTGCTGACTCATGCAATCAGAATTCAGCTGTGTAGTATCTCCTGTTTTCTTCCTAAACCTGCAAAGTGGTTGTCAAAAAATGTGCCATTGCTTTTATATATACACTGGAAGTGTTTGTTGTGTTGATGAGCAACTTCCATTTCAGCAAGCCTGTATTGCAAATGTCCTACTCTTCGTCTTCAAGAGCGTGAGCTGAACCTTTTCTTCAGTTCTCCATTTAAAACATGTCTGAAAGAGGGAGTTCTGCAGTTGGGAACCTCTTCGGACTGGACAGCATTTCTGTAGGTATTTAAGCAAGAATTTTGATAGCCATTTATGCAGTTTAACAGCTGTTCATCATGAGGATCAGCTTCTGTAGCTGAAGAGGAGGTGATTTCCGTACATATTGCTCATACAGGGTTCACTGGAGGGTTCCTTCATCACTGGAGGCTGGGGCTGTTCGAGCCTGGCCCACCCTGGGTTGCATAGTAACCTCATGAGTGCTGGTGAGCGAGGCCTGGCTCACTGTACAAACCACACTATGGACTTCCTCAGAGGCTTTGAAGATGGGCTGTTAACAGAGATACCCCATTGTGACCCCTTTTCCTGCTTCTGCAGAGCAGCGTATTCCTGGGGTTTATATTGGCAAAATAATATGAAAGAGGCTTGCATCTGTTTCACACTTGCATCCCTTCACATGCCCAGAGCTATTTATGTGGCTCCAACAACTCCTGCAGGGCAAAGGAATTTATTGCAGAGTATGTGGGCTCTAGATGGACAGTTCTCCTTAAAAAATGACAGCCACAGAAGGAGATCAGGCTGTCCTGCTCTTGCCACTGATGCAGAAACTGTTCTTGTAGGTCCTACTTACACTGACATCCATTTCAATTTTACCTTCCATGGAGTTTCTCCTTATTTTTGCTGGCTAGAAAGAAAAAAATTAGGTCAGCAATCTCTTGTAATACTTAATTGAATAACCTTTCTCTATCTAGGCTGTTATTATTATAACTCAATTGAAACTTGAAGGCAATCAAAAAAGCCCTGCGATATGTTAGCCCCCCGTAGGGAGGAAAATCAGTACAAGTGAACAAAGACAACACGGATCGAACATTATATGTAAATAAACAGGAGGCACAATGTCTTTAACACTGTGTTAAAAAGCGCAGGAATTTCTTTTGTAAACAAAACACACTTAAAGCAAGATACTTCCCAACAAGTATTAACTACCCAACAGATGCCCTCAGCAGGGTTCACAGTGTTATTGCAAGTGGGAATTTGCTCAGTCAATTGCCAACAAAATCCGCCTCAAATAGGCAATTACACTGAAAGACCTATTCACTACTTCATCGACCAAAACCATAGTTTTGATCAAAATATTTTACAGCAGAGGTGATGAAAACTGGATGCCATGAACAGAATAATGAGAACGCGATCTGCAGTGGAGTTGACAAATTCTGCTTTATTCTTCCATCCCTGAGCAAGTTTTAACAGAACTGCAGATGAGGTTTCTCCTGATTGTAGTCTCCTCCTGTCCTCTAGCACTCTTTTGTGAGCAATAGTAAACCTCTAAATTGCTCCAAAAAAAAAGCAGGCTTGAGGAATTTTGCCTTTGGAATTTAGCCTTTATGCATTACTGAGCTATGAAAAGATCATCATCTGCTCTGAGGAGATACTGTCTTCTATAGCTGTGATGCATGATAAGTATTTATGTGCCTAGCTTTATTCTTCTGGCAGTAAACTACCTTTATTTCCTCTGCTTTTGACAAAACTGCTAAGAATAAAAAGAGCTTTGGTTATAATGATCATGTAGCTTTAAGCAAGCAGTACACAAAATAGACCATTGTAATTCTTATTTGTAGAGCTGCTTTCCATTGTTTCTCTATAATATACACATCTAGTTTTTTCCATGGGCCCTCTTGTGTTTTGCTCCGAGTTCTAAGCATGCATTTGATTTTGCAAAGTAAACACATGTTGTGTGGAAGCAAATTATAGATAACTACTTCAAAAGTCTGTTGAAAATGAATTCCTGACTGGAAGGCTGGGGGTTGTTAATGGATGAGCAGACCTGTAAGGGGTAAGTCTATGTACATATGTTTTGTATTTATTGCAATTATCTTTGCCTATTTGAAGGAGAGATGTGGGAATTCTCAGTCAAGATGCTCCTTTGGGGAAAAGCTCTATGCTGCATATGTTCAGTAGAGGAAGATGAGCTGTTGTTTCCCCTGTGTGTAATTGCTGGTTGCTGCCTTCTCTTGCCATTGAATTCCAAATTCATCTGCAGGAACACAGCTACATAGGCACTTCCACCCACAGTTTCTGCTTCCCAGAGTACCTTCTCCCTTCATCAGGGTACGGACTCTTCCATGACAGTCACTTGAATATGTCTATTGGTAATCTCGATCCCAGCCAAATGGAGCTTATCCCAGCTGTAGAAGGTAATTTTCCTTGTGAGTGCCATGAGCAGGACAGGTGACATAGATGTGGTCTAGTACATACTTACACTTACCCAAATGCAACTAAAGCAATTGTAGACAATCTGTATTGAAAGTAAATACAACAAACCTGAGCATGTACAATATAATTAAATTCTAGGAAGGAGGTGAGGGGAAACAAAAGTTAATGGCTTTGAAACTTTTACCCTGTGGCTGTAGTGGTTTTGCCTTGCTTATAGTTGCCTTTCAATTCCTTGCATAATCTTCATGTGAGAAAATAGTAAAATATTTCAATTTACTAAATTATTAATCTGATTTTTTTTTTAAATATCCTAGCTGGAGGCTTTCACATAACCTTCCTACCTGTGCATGGCTAGTTTTAATTCTGGTGGGTCCTTTAACATCATTTTTGGTATTATAATACATGGAGGGTTGAAAGTTGAAAGCAACATATGAGGATATATGTCCATTTGCCCAGAAATTGGATGTTATAGTGAAGGATGCCAAGATTTAAGATTTAAGAATCTTGAAGTGTTTTAATTTACAATCATTGTATGATTCTATGAAATAAGGAGTGGAAGGAAGAAATCTGCTGCTCACAGCAACTTAGATTTTAGATGCCCTTAACTTGTGCAGACTTCAGAGGAAAAAAAAATATTTTAAGAAAGCCTTTTAAGATGACTGTGAGTTTCACACCTGAATGTCTGGAATTACTGAGAGAAATCATGTTTTTAACAACCCATCTTGGGAACACCTGCCTGAAAGAAACAATTCCAGACAGTCAAGATGCCGTGCATTTCTGCCTAGCTCGGATATCAGTCTGGCCCTGCTTGCATGAGAAGAGATTTGATTTCTCCTGACCAGGAATGGCCACGATGGGCTGTCAAACTGCACTTGTGTTGTCATGTTACCCTGATAATGGCAACCACAGCGAGGTGCCTCTGTGCTTTGCTCCAGCGATGGCCACTGGAATGCTGGGAGACACGGGTGGAAGTAGTCCCCAGCCTGAGCAGTTCTCCAGTTGTTGAAACAATTGACTTCTGTGTGAACTGGTTTGTAGTGCTGGAAGGGAAGCAGGGAGGAGAAAAATAAGCTCTCTGTATAACCCAAAGTAGATTTGGGGGGAGTGGGAAAAAGCCACGCTGCAGTCACATAACCAGCCAGCTTGCCATCTGTCCAAAAGCAATTACATGGAGATCGCAGGTAAGGAGAGAGAACAAGGTTATAGCTCAGCTGTAACACAGAGCCAGCCACAGCCACTGATCTGGTACGCGGCAGCACAGGAGTCTTTCTTCTTGACGTGCAGGTAACTCACTCTGCCAGTTCAGACGTATCATCACTGTGAGCGATGGAGTTCACTGCTGCAAACGCAGGAAAGGCTTCTTACAGCAAAGCCTGCCCTAGAGGCAGTTACCTCAGGGCACGGCAGCAGAGATGTCCGAAAGTGCAGAACTTTACATGTTCTGGTCAGACACTGGAAACACCTTCGGATGCAGAAGGCTGGGGGAGAAAATGAAAGCATGGGGGAAGAAACTTCATTTTGCCTGAGGCTCAACAAAAACAAACCGTCACCCCTCCACCCTGTACTACACTGCTCAGTGCAATGGAACATCCAGACTGCCATGCCGCGGGATCCGTGCAGCCCTCTGCAGCTTCCACCTCCCAGCCCCCGGAGAAAAATCCGAAGGCTGCTCACAGCTATCTTGCAGGAGCCCTGAGCCAAGTCCATGGGGTTGCCTGTCTGGCCCTGTGCCACCCAGCGCTCAGTGTGCAGGCACAGCCAGCCCCTAAGCACAGGGTGCTGCTTTGACCCTGCACTCATAGCAACTCACTTGACATCACCCTGGGGACATCAGGAGGTCTCCCTCGGTCTCCCTGCAAACCATCTTGTTTGTGTTTTGATCATTTGATTGGCCATGTCTTTGCCCTAGCTATTCATCAGCATCTTCCATTCCTGCTTGTAGTGTCCTCCTCTGAGTAACCTGGGTGTCTGGGGCCTCTTTGAAATTGCAGCCTGGTGATCTTGTAGCTGTTGACTCAAGCACAGTCACATCTGCGTGTGGGTCAGGGTTGGTGACTACAGTCAAGACTTTGTTTATTTGTGTGGTATTTATTTTTAAAGATGGGACACAAATTCCATGAGAGAGACTCATCTGGTGATCATGTGAAGAGAATGACCAGGCAGCTGCTTGTGGCTGACCTGCTTTCAGGCAAGCTGAATTCAGTATATGCCAGTATGTGCTGGCAGTAAGGGAGAAATCTGGGGAGGAAGACACCAGATAGAGCCCTCCAGCAACTCAAGGAAAACATGAAAAACAAAGGCTTCTCTATAGTCTTTCTCGTTACCTGCCAGACCTGTTTAAGTCGCAGACATCCCACAGCTCTTCTACTTTGTGTCCCTCTTTTTTTTGGTTTGATACTTTTCCAAGGCATAAAATATGTGGGAACTTTATCTCTTCTTAAGAGAAAGAAAAAATTGAAGCTGCTTGCAAGTCTGAAATACAGCAGTTAATCAGCTTCATATTGCACAAATTTCAATGAGAATATCAAAACCTGAGGCAGGAACTAAGAACATGAGATGCGAGGCAAGTCAAGGGAGAAGGCTAATAATTTCCATTGTTTTGTCCATACAACAATTTCTACTCCCAGTCTATTCCACCAGAAGTGACTGGTGATTTTAAATTATACTACTTTTAAGATGTTTGTTTTGTAAGTAGGAGCCTGGTTTCCAAAAAAAATGCTAAATATTCACTGTACAGGCCTTCAGTCTCTTCATAAATTTTAAGCCGGGCAACCAAAATGATCAGCTGGAAGGAAATAAACCGTAGTACATGAGCAGCAAAAAGATAATTGTTTTTGGTATCACATTATGGAGCCAAGTAGGATGCTGGAGATAATGATACAGGTTATTCAGAAAAAGAAATACTCCCTTTACTCATTAAGAGACTGACAAGGGAAGAAGTTTTGCCACCGCTGAGAAAGCATGGAAGTGAGAAAATACAACAATAATCGTGAGAGGGAGTGAAATAGGGCTAGGACTAGTCTGTAAGGAGAAAGGTCCTAGGATGTCCAACATGACTTGGGAGGAAAGAAATGGTACCTTTTTCTTAGAAGGAGGAAGAATTTTCATCAAGGTGGTAGGTCTTCTGATTTAAAATCTTGGACATGTCCTCACATGTGTCATTGATAGTGTCATTTACACATGGCATGAAGGAAGGATTTCTTCACTTTTAACTGAGACTTGGTCATCCTCCTTGTTTGCGTGGCACATCACCTTAGGGACAGTGTGACTTGGATTTGAATTTTTTTACATGAAAATGAAGTGTGAATTTTTGCTATACTCAGACGTGGTCACTCTAGAAGTTATCTGGTTTACTTTGGTGTCATTCTGTACCTGTCACTCAATTTTCTTCTCATCCTCCAGATTACTGCAATCTTACACAAATATGTGCACTTCTGATATAGGAAATACACCTACAGGGGCTGCTCTCCTGCTCACAGCTCTGCCTTGGTGCTGCATCTGGGTACAGGTTTGAGCAGGTGCTCTGCTGCTCTGCTCCTTCCCTTGCCCCGGGAGTTCCCTGGCGACCATCTCTCTGATGCAGCTGTGTTCCAGTCCACGAACCCCTCGAACTCCTGTTGTTAGTCTCGTCCATGGAAAGCACAGTCAGCACTGTCATAAGTGATTAATGTGGAACTTAAGCGATAGAACTGAAGCTTCTTAGCACAGCGTTGTGACTGAAATAGCTGTAAACTCGTTCTAGGGAGCCGGCGGTGGGAGTAGAACGCCTGTACAAACCCGCCATGCCAACCCAGTTTCACAGCCACCAGCCCCTTTCGCCCAGTGGAAAGCAGTACCTGCATCGTTTCCCTTGCCGTTCAGCATCCATGCTTTCCAAAAGTGGATTCAGTTCCAGTTGGAATGATTGGTGCGCTTAATTAGATAAGAGTCGACCTCAAGCAACACGTGGCGTTTTGCTGTACTAGTTTATTTCCAAGGGCAAGTTTCTTGTGAAAGCTGGTGTTTTTACACAAGCCAGTAGGGGGCGGTGCAAGCCAACAAATAAGTAAAATTCCACACTCCTCGTCAGCATAACCAAGAAAAAAAATTCTTCTTTCAAGGTACACGGTGCTCGTTTTCGAAACCTGTTTCCACAGTATGGGAAAGAAACGTTTCCTGAACGGTTTAGTATTAAATCTTTTAGACAAGACAGAAATCGGTGTTATGGAAAGGGTTTCTTTCCAGTTCAGTCAATGTCAAATACCATCACCCCAAGTGCTACCACTGAGGATGCCATGTCCACCTGACAGGCTAATTTATTTACCAGTGTGAGTGTTGAAAGGTGAAGGGGTTTCTGCCAGCAGTCCATCCAGGTTGGCTTCAAACCAAGTCTTGGGCATTCAGAGCCCTCGCCCTCCAAGGCAAGTTTGTGGTTTCTATTGAACTTTTAATTGGGTGAAGGGAGGAGAAAAAGCCCTTAAGAGGAAACTACCCCACAAAGTGTTTGCTGTGATAATGTCTGGATGGTGGAGGCAGCTGGGTCAGGACAGACTTTGTGTCAGGGCCCTCATTAACCACTTTTTGCCAGATTTGCTGACCACTAGTGCCAAGCATCAGAAGCAAAGCGATCCCATGCTCCTAGCGGCACAGGATGTTTCATCTCAGCAAGACAGTCCCCTCCTCACCACTTCTGAATCGACGAACTCCACAGGGCTGCTTTGCCAGACCCAGCGTTGTGGTGTGGTCACTGAACGAGCATTCTGGCAGCCCTTCCCCTGCCTTCTCCTGCCCCCGCCAGACTTTCACAGCAATGTTCCTGAAAGACTCTCATCACTAAAATGTGAGCCCATGTTTTGGCCCCTCCACAGTTATTCCAAACTGATCTCTTACTACCCTGCCTTTACCCTCCTCTGATCTGCCACTGAGACCAGCTTTAAATACTGTTCACCCAAGTCAGTCCCAGGATATAAGAAGTCTTGCACTGGGCTTTGTACCCAGGCAGTGGTCACCCTTCAAATGCCTCTGCCACACGAAGTTTTTCCCTGAGGTCACCAAGTCTAGCTAGCCATGAACTCTGAACAGAGGAGATACTCCTGCGTGTGTATTTGCCCATGCATGCACAGTTTCTGAGGTCTCAGTCTGCCTTATCCCGTGGGTCACTCTATACCTTTTGGCACTCCGACAACAGTAACAGGAGCTCCCAGATCTGTGTGGTGCTGGAGCTCTGCAGCCCAGCGACCAGTGAAGGAGCTTTCCATGGCAGGAGGACAGGTTACTGTGGGTGAGAATGGCCTTTCTTTGTCCTGCTAGATATTGCTGGCAGCTTCTGTGAAATTGGTCTGCATCCACTTATTGGAGTGCAGCCAGCAAAACTTGGAGCCAAATCCCAGACTTCCAGACTTGACAGCTTTGGCTCATGTAACTTGAGAAACACCACGAGAATTGCACTGTGGCACAGCTCTTGTGGACTGCTCAAGGCATCAGTGCTCGGCAGCAAGCAGGCAGCAGCCCTTGAGCAGTAAACACAAGTGGCTTTCACCTCAAAGACTCACCTCTGGTGACAGATTCTTCAGCTGAAGTCCCACAGGCAATTTCTGTGAAACAATTCCATGAACCAATTTTCAGCCCCAGTCTTTAGTCTGTGTTTTCACACCTGCCTTCCCCAGAATCAGCCTGGTGGATAGATCCAGTTCTGGGGGGTTGTTCTGCCATTGCTCTGCCTCATAGCTTAACAAAGGTGTTCCTGTCTGCACAGCTCTGTCCATGCAGTTCTCTCTTGCACCACATGCACATCTGTGGGCAACCTCTTTCTCATACACCACAGTTAAGAGGTTTCTTTAATTCATAATTTACTCAGTGTGCTTAGAAAGCAATCTGAAAATAAATTTAATTGGACTCTTGGAAGGAAGATAGTAATGAAAGTCCTGTAAGCAAAAGAGAAGAGATTAATTTGTATCATCTTCATGGTTTTCTATAACTGTTCCAGGCTTGATGTATCTGCATTAACTTGATGTGGAAGAGTCTGCTGATGAGACCTGAGGCACAGTGCAGACACAGAGCCTGGTGTTAGGAGGTTGTGGGGTTTCATACCACTCGTGGTTTCACTGCTGTGCTTGAGCACCGTTTAGAGCAGAAGAATCATGAGGTGCTTTTTGGCATTTTTCTTAGCAACGAGGAAAAGGATTCTCTGGCTTTGCAGAGGGGAGAGTCTCATATTTGGACTTCTGGGGCTGTGTTCATCCTGAAAAACTTTTCCATGGCTTTTGGAAGGTCCTGCTCTACAGTGCATGCCAAGTAATTGCAATGACTTAACACGTTTAGTTTTCAGAGACTCAGCTGAGGGATCTTAGATAGAAGTTTGACCCTACTAATGTTTGCAAATGTGTCTTGTTCTAGTTGCTAGTGAATTTGCACTCTCACATACAGCAACAGATGCAAAAGAAGAGATGGGGTTCTTCCTGGGTCTTTCCGGTTCTGCATACTCATTTAGAAATCAATTTAATGCATTTTAATTGCCTATTTTTCTCCTTGGTTTTCTCTTTACAGCTACACACAAGCAAAAAATAATAAGGTAGAGTCTAGCCAGGCAGACTGCTAATGAGGAGGCTTGACTCAAGAAGATTTTAATTTTCAGCATTTGCTCTTCAAGATAGCTACTTCAGCATGCAGGGATGTCACAAAACAGGAATGCTTCTAATGGAACAAAGGCTTTGGACTTGTACATCATTTCAGTACACAAACAACCAAACCTATCCTTGACCAAACTACAGGAGTCTGACAATCCCTTTCAGGTTGCTGGCCCCCCCCAGTAAAGAAAACTCTAATTGTGTATGGAGTAAAGTGTGAAAAGAATGAGGGAGACAAAATTCAAGCTGTGGAAATGGTGTATGTTAAAAGCCCAATCTCTTGCCAGCCTTTCAAGATCCCTCTGGCAAAGAGAAGCTTCTGTCTCTGCCAACCTGATTGAAGTGCTTCTCAGAAATCCCCCATCCACAGGGCATTTCTGTGAGAAACCAGAATTAGCTGAGCTCTGTGGCATCCCTGGACAGCCAGAGCAGGCAGAATACCACAAAGTTGTGCTGGGATTTGGGATCAAAATCAGCCTATGACTGACTTTGATCCCAAATCAAGGTGTCCCTGTTTCCACAGCTGGTGCAGCTCAGCCGTGACCTTGGCACCACCAAATGCTGTATCTGAACCTTGCCATTGCTGCTGAAGTACTACATTGCAGCTGGAGACATCTGTGTCACCCACCCCATTATAACCCTTCAACTCCAATAGCACACAGTTCCTGTCATTTCATCTCTTAGGTTGAAAAGTTCCCGAGTTTCATCCCTGTCTTTGGAAAGGCTGGGCTGCTCAAAGTTTGGTGAAAATAATAGCAGAAGAGAGTATATTTCTTTATGCCATTGGACCGTAGTTCATTATTTTACGTCAAATTTAAAGGATGGTCCTCAGTCGGGCACAGCCACAAGTGAGGGAATAAAACCTTGGCACCATATTTCATCACCTGGAAAATATTTCATTTCTCCTTCAATACCTCTTATCCCCTGGGTTATCCTATCATGCTGCAAGTACAGGCAAAAGGGGGAGCAGGGACTGGTGTATGCAAGCATCTGGCACAAGGGGCCATAGTCAAAATTGCTGCTCGAGTAGTCCAAATCCTATTAATAAAGTTTGTGAAGGTGAGCCCAGAAAACTTTAAAGAAATGATTTTGTGTTTGCTGGAGTTTAACAAGGTTACTGACTCTGCCTCAGAAAATGAGGTCAGTAAAATGTATACAAGTATTGGAGTATCAATATTAGGAGGATAAACTTGGGTTAGGGAAGAGAGAAGTGCAATAAATAGCACCGTGCACCAGAAGAGAGCTTACGGGGCAGATCTCCCGGGGCTTGGAGCCGGGACTTGTTCTGTTTAAGAGTTTTGTACAAATGAGCCCGAGGCTGGCGCGATGTGCCGGGTGTCCAGATGCAGATGACATCATGATAGGAGGGGAGGCTGCTGATAAATTTCAGGAATGCACTAGACTACAGGAGGATTTGGAGACACTGGGGGGAACAGGCTAATACAAAGGAATTCAATATTACACAATGGAAGGTTATTCATTTAGGGAGAACCAATAGCACATTTAAATGCAGGTTTAATGAACTAGAGCAGGAGGAAACTAATGAAGGCAAAGACTGCTGGTGCTGAGAAGCGGTAGGAATAGCAGCAGACTGACAAGTAAATAATAGTGCAGCTGAGATACTGGAAAAGAGGGCTCATGCTGCAGCCAGGGAATCCAGGGCTTCACATCGGGTCATTCATTCCATGTGGCAGTGAGGGTGCTCTCAGCAGTGAACTTGAAGCATGAAAGAGGCTGGTCCCCAGTTACAGAGAGGAAGGCTACAAAGGGCACTTCACTGCTTGCCCTGTTCTGTGCCCTGGGACATGAAGCCTTGGATCTAAAAGGAGATGCTTCCATATGCATGGAAGTGAAGGTGGCTGAGTACATGTTTGAGCTCACAGGGCACTTGGTTGTGACCACAGCTCGAGACATGCTGCCTTTGGAGTAAATCAGCTTAGTCTAGGTCTCCTCTGGCTGAGGGGGTAGATGCACTTGGGGACCAAGTACTGGCAGAGAGCAGAGAATGAGAAGGACTTACAAGAGCCTCTTACCAAAAGCAGACTTCCCAGGGGATGTAGAGCTTATGGGCTAGGCAAGAGGGAAAAGAGCCCCTTCTGCACTGGAAGGGCATATGCAGCCTTTCCTGACTCCTGACCATCCAGACTCAACCACTGGCCCCTGGACTGCTGAGTGAAGCAACACTTCTGCACATGCAGACAGCCCAGGGGTTGTGTCCATCTTCCTGGGTCACTGCTTCCATGAAGCCTCCTGCAGCAATCCTGCTCCTTCAGATGAAACAAAGACATCTGGAGGAAAAAATGCTTTGCACTGCTTGAAAATGAAGGTGTGATCCTGTGCCTGGGAGAATGGCTGAGGTGAAAGCCACCATCCCCACACTAGTGCAGGAACTGATCCCTACCACAGGTCCCAGTCTGCCACAGACATCGTAAATCCAATGTTTCCCTTCCCAAGGAGAAGGGTCTGCTCTGCTGCCAGAATGAGTCCCTGTGTACCCAATGAGCCTTTCTCCCACTAAATACTTTTGAATGAGGCAAAAACTGTGTTACCACCCCCTGTACCAGCAACTGGGGAATTCTGAAACTTTAAATATTTCCAGAGCTAGAATATATTGTCTGGTACAAAACCTTGTCACTGTTTCTTTGCAAGTCTGGCAATCCTGCACAAGCACGAACAGAGAGTTAGACATGCTCTTATTTTTTAACCACCCTACATTGCGCATTCCATCGGCAGGGTTCAGGAAGAAGTGCAGAGCATTGGTATTTTCACTGCTGATGGTTGTTTTGCTGTGTGAAGAGAGTTCCTGGATGGCCACGGTGAGACCCCAGGGTCACGCAAGAGAGATGGAATTCAGCCCACTGCTGGCACCGACCTCAGCTGGGCCAGCTGCGGGGGGAGATGCTGCCCATCGACCCCAGCCAGCAGCAAGGGTTCTGCCCTGTACCTGCCCACAATTTGGGTTCGTGCAAGGGGCAAACTCAAAAGGAAACAAAGGGGCACTGATGCAGCATGTATCATTAAGAAATTATTTCTCTGAACTAATGTCTCAGTTTAATTCAGTCATGGCTTTCTGTATATGGGTCTGGTGTGGCTGTCTGATGTCTGCCTTGATTTTAAAAAGTCGGTGTCTGAACAGATGACTGTAGCTCCAAAAAGGTTTAAGGTCCTTTGCCTGCAGTCACTGGCTGCATTCCTAAATTGTCGTTTAAAAAGAATCCACTAAATCAAAAGCCAGGTAAATCAACAGAGCACTCAACGTCGTAATGAGACCGGTTATAAGGTAAATTACAACATTATTCAAGCACACAAAATTCCTCCTCTGGCATTTGTCCTGCTAAGTGCAATGCACCTTAAAAGTGGTGAAATGATTTCTGGCAGCCTGTGAAAGAGGCTGTGTCAGGGGGATGGGAAGCTGAGCCCAGCCTCTGCCTTTGCACCGGCTTCTAACTCTGGGCAGCGGCCACTGCTCAGGTGTGACCCCTGCCTTGTTTGAAAGGTTTATGGATGGGTTTTCAAAATGGTGCTGTACCAGCCATAAACACTGGCCATGTGCTGTCTCAGTTTCCAGCAAATCTTGTTACAATTTTCAAAGCAGGGGACTAGAAAGACTTTAATTAGGGCCTTGGTTAGGGAGGCTTGAGACTTATAAATCTTTTGTTACAATGAATGAAATTCTGAACAGATGCTGATGCTTTTGAAACTGCCAATACCCAAAAGATGGGCATGCAGACCCTAAGGAGGTGGCCACTATTATGAATGTTAGATAAAAAAGGCTGTAAGGATATAAGGGCCCAAAAGAGGACAAAAATTCCATGTGAAGCATGAGTGGCTTTTTCTGATATAGATCTTGGATTATGGAATTCTGTGCACTTTGATATTGGTAAACACTGGAGAGAGAGGTCCCCCTCAATCCTGCTTTCAAAACACTTTTGTGGAGACAAAGCTGCAAGTTTTCATTTTACAGGACACAGCCCAAAGAAACAATTTACCCCAAGTCTTGCAAGCAGCTCAGCGTGCCAGTCAGGCACAGCCTGTTGTGAGGTGCTACTAACCTATATACTCTGGTGGAGCGAGAAAGAAGGCGTTTTGGTTCAATTAGAGGTTCCGAGGAAATACTGTGGCTACTGTGTGCAAAAGTTCTTGCAAACCATCCCTCCCAGAGTGCTGAGGCCCAACGAAAAGGAGAGGAAAGGAAAATGGAGGAGGAAATGCACAGACTCACACAACTTCACATAATGTGAAAATAATACAGTGAACACAAATCAGTCTCTTCGGTGATTAAAATATCCTATATAAATACTCTGCAGTACTTTTTTAAAGGATGACTCTACATGCAAGACCTGAGAACAGGGGGCCAATTTATTGCTTTGCTTGCAAAGATGAGCAGGAGGGTTAAATATTGGTCAAAAAGTGCCCACTGAAGCCTGCATCATTTGGCTCTTTCCTGGGTCAAAGGAGCAGTGTTTGTGGCTGGGAGGACACATGTGTCAGACGGCCAAGCTGCACAGGGAATGCCAACACGGTTCTGGGATCCACAGGCAGCTCCAGCACTGGGGGCCCAGCTCAACAGTCACTGGCAGTGGGAAGTACTGCGATTCTGGAGCACTGCTCCTCACATCTGGGAGAGGAAAGAGAGGGGAGGTTCCTTTTCTACTCCTACCCTCCCAATCCTTCTACAACATACAGATTTTGTCCTAAGGCAGAGGCTCTTCGGCCTGCTCTGTCCCCCTTCTTACCAAACTCTTATCCCAGGCCAGCTGCTTTCCCTTGGGAGAGCTGCAGTGCTCCAGGTGCACTGTCTCCCATGAGCATCTCCTCGACGTGCAGCCGCACAGACGAGTTTCTCAGCCTGACCTGGGCCATGCAAGCCGCTGCACGCCATCCCAGCCACGGAGGAAAGGTAGAGCAGGGCAGCTGATTAACCTAATTACTGGTTAAGTGCAGCAAGCGCTTTGTTTTCAAGCACAGCCGCCTCTGCAGAGGGGACGGGAAGCAGCAGCTCACCCCCTCCTTGCTGTGGGACATGCGGATGGAGAGCGACTGCCCAGGGAGCCCATACAACTCTCTGTGGCAGACATGGACAGTGAGAAGAGAGGGTCCAGCAGAAGCATTCCTGTGGAAAGCTGGAGAAGGCTGGCTGCATGGCAGTGATGGGGGGAGACACATCCTGGCACAGCACTGGTGACAAGGGAGGATTTGTAGCTGGGCTGCGTGCCTATACAGCCCTGTGTGGAGCAGAGCCTGTTGAGGTCCCACCAGCTCTGCTGGGATTTACCCGTGAGGGATTAGGACCAGTCAGGGAGGGACTAGACTTGGACAGCAGAAGCCCTGTGTCTGGTCTTAGTGCCCGAAGTGGCATGCAGCGATAGCCACATGGGGAAAAGAAGGGTGATGTGGAGTGAGGTAGCGGTAGCAGCCACATCTCCCTGTTGTCCACTGCTGACCTCTCCCACATGTGGGCTGTGGTAGTCAGCATGTCATGCTGGGGCCCGGGGAGCTGCCTAGAATGAAAGCTAGGTGTGGAGACCTGCCTCTTGCATCTTCTCTGGGAGGCAAAGAAGCCCTACAGAATCATCAGCCCTGCCTCAAAAGTCAAGGGGGAAGCCGATACTGGTCCCTGCTAACTCAGCACCAGAGGTTACTGGAAAGTATTAAAATACTTTCATAATTTTTTTTCCCTCATTTTTTAGCTTGTTTTTACTTCTGTTGAAAGAAAACGTCTTAAAGGTCAGAATAATGAATGCCAATGGTGGCCGTAGCACTTACAGGCAGGATTTAGGGAGGAGGTGTAGGGAAGCAAAGTGAACAGGGCCAGCCTCGGTGGCAGCACAGGACAAGAGACCTGGCATCGGGGACGTGGCTTTTAGAAACGCAGGGGCGCGTTTGCTACAATGATCCACCGAAACAACAGCCGTCTAAAAATAAGGTTGTTTTCAGTACTAAGCTCCTTTTAACTTCGTTAGTCATCACCGGCTCCCAAAATAAGCTCCGTGTAACAGTCTCTCCTAGTAGCGGCTGTAAACAAACTCGAGGAGGCGGGAGGGAGCGCAGGGCCGAGGAAAGCGGAGGCGGGGCGGCCCCGGGGCGGCTCCGCGGGGCTGCGGGGGCGGCGGGGCCGGGGCC
>WEKY01035418.1:28610-125645 GCA_013390045.1 Picathartes gymnocephalus
TCCCCGCGGCGGCCCGGAGGCTCGCCGGCGGCCGCTTGCCAATAGGTGTCTCTTTCGCTTCTCGCAGGGCGCTGCCGCGGCCGCGCCGCTGCTCCCGGCCGCTTCCCGCCAGTCCTCGGCCCGGGCCCGCTCCCGGCGGGGCTGCGTGGCCGCCTGGGATCCGGTCAGGGGGACACGCTCGGGGATTCACTCCCCATCCCGGGGTTTGATTTGAGGGAGGTCGGTATACAGCCCATCATTGCAGCCAAGCCACACTCCTGGGAAAAGGAAAGAGTCCCGGGCAGTGCCAGGCGCCGCACCGGCGCTCTCAGGACATCGAGACAGGCGGACACGCCGCGGCCGGGCTGCGGGGCTCTGCCGCGTCGCGTACCCCGCGCCTCCGGAGGGCGGGCGACCTACCGCCGCCGGCCCGGCTCCGGGGGAGCGCTTGCCCCACTATCCCAGCTCTGAATCGCGGCTGCTTTCTCTGTCCGTGCTGCGAAAAGTGCCCCTAAAACACAGCGGCAAAGTTTCTAGAGGGGCAGATGGTGGGCGCGGGGCTCAGGACGCGCGCAGCTCCTCCAGGCTGAACTTGGCCCTGCCAGGGGTAGCGTCTGGCTGGAGAGGGGACCGACTTCACCCTCCCCTCTTGCCAATCGGGATACTGTTCTCCCCCCGGAGCATCGCTATCCAGCACTGCGCTGCGTACCGCCGAAACTTTCGGACCTTGCCGCTCCTTACGGTGCCTTTCGGCCCCGGCAGCGGGACCCCGCGGGCATCCCCGCCAGGCATCACCTCCGCGCCGCGACAGGTGCGGGGAAGCTCCCGGCTCCCCGCTGCGGGCCCGGCGGCTGACCTGTGCCGTGCTCCCTCCTCCCATCCCGGCTGCTCCCCAGCTCCCAAGTTTCCTCCCTATCCGGTGGTGCCGCCGCTTTGCAGCGGCTGCTGCTGGGGCTCGGGCTGGGCGCAGCGAGCCCGCAGCTCCCAGGAAGAGAAAGTTGTAGGCAAGCGAAGTGGGGGGGGCTGTCCATGTCCACCGCGTTCATTCCGCAGCGTGGGACAACGGGACTCTATTCCCCGGGTTTGTCCTCGGAAAGCTGGAAAGGAGCTCAAGACCCATCTCTTTTATTTATTTTTACACAGCTGTTTTCACCCCAGGGCTTCCTTGCAGTTGACAAGATTCTGCCAGTGAGAAGGCTACAAGCGCGGCTCTGACTGTGGCTCCGCTTTCGAAGCGGAGAGCCTTTTGAGATGGAAGTTAATTATACTGTATTTAATAGAAGTGGCTGGCGTGCCAGTCGCACGCTCGGACATCCGAGGGCTGCACGCACGGCGCTTCCAATGCCCTGGGCTCCAAGGGCACTGAATACACCACTTGTAAAAATTACATCCAGAGGCAGCTGACACAAAAAGCGTTCTGCAGCATCTTGTAAAGGAAAAAATAAAATCCCCTCTCTCTACTTCTGTGGCATTTCTGATGCCTATGTTAAAATGCAGCAACCCTCGTCGATAGTTCTCTTCCCTGGTGGTGTACTTTGTAAGGGACTAAGAAAATGGGTCCCGCCACAAAGCGTGACCCAATCTAGGAAACACGTAGGGGAACCCTGCACGTCAGGATTGCTGCCTGCAAATTAAGTGCAATTTGATTGCCAAACTACGACAATCAAAGAAAATACTTTATTTCTTGCTTAGTCTGGGAAGAAATGTGCAGAGTCCAAGTGGGAGGACCTCGGTTTTTTCTTTGGGTGGTAGCGAGGTGTGGAGTCCTTTATGTTTGAAAATGCCCGTGGTTATGCCGGGTTTAATGCTGTGGACAAGTTAAATTCCCCTTCAGACTGGGGGGCTGCAGCTGGAGCAGATCGTCTGATGCACCCCTTGTTGAACCTGCTTTATGGAGTTGGAACAACTTCAGTTAACTCCAAGGAGAGGCTGGGTGGGCAGCGGCTGAGCTGGTGGATCGGTCCGTGGGTCGTGCAGGGGCGGTCGGTGACATGGAAATGGCCTTGCCAGGGCGCACCGTCCCCCCCATGGCTCGTTCCGCTCTCCTCTGGACTGTTATCGGGAGGGCCACTATTACTCTGTCCCCACATGTGGTATCACTTAGTTTCTAACCTTTCCATGGCACATTTTTCCTCTTTCTCCAAGGGAAGGGTGCCAATCGAAATATTTCATTGACAGCACTAATATTGATGTCACTGGCAAATCAAGCCGTCTGTAAATAGTGTGGGACAATTCACCCACCTTGCAGGTACCACATGCGGGAGAGGCGAAGGATCGAGGGCAGCAGGTACTTGGGAGCTTCTTCTCGCCTCCCCGCCGGGGCACTCCAGGAGATGGGCGTCTGGAGCAGAGCGGCGACAGGGGTTTGACACTGGTGGAACTGGGGGCCTGGCATCTGGGGCGAGGTGGCTGTCCCGCCTGTAGGCCCTGGGCAAAGGGACGGGAGGCACATCCGTGCCCGCTCGCCGGGGCAAACGCTGAGGGGACATGCACGGGTGAAGCGGGACGCTCGTCCCTGCAGCGCGGCCTGCTCCGGCACCCCGGGGCGAGCACGGTCGGGACAGGCGCCGGGGGAGGGGTTCCCCTGCTGCCAAGGCCTTTAGCACACTCGGGTGACTCAGTCCCGGCACTTCAGCTCTCACGGCCCCTCCGGGGCAGAGCCCAGTTCGGCTCCTGCGAGAGCCCAGCCTGCAGCGAGGCTCGTCCCGGCGAGGAGGGGGGAAAGTGTAATCGGCTCAGATGGAAAAAAATTGTGTTTTCCTGGCACTTTAGAAGGGAGATTTGGGTCGCAAGCCTGGAAAATGGTATTCCCTGAGTTTATAAGAGAATACTATTTCCATAACTGTTTAAAAAAAGCTGTTCCTTTTGAAACCCGGCCTGAAGCTTCCGCAACTGAGAAGCCGAGCCGAGCTGCTGGGGCGGGCGCTCCTTTGCCTGGCGGGGACCTTTAGACCGGCCGGTGTAACATGACGGAAAACCCCCTCGAAACATAAGGAAAGTCCTAATTTACTTTTTCCCTAATTTTTATCCCGTACGAGCGGGAAGAGGGACGGGCCGGACAGAGCCGTGCCTGCACCGCCACCGGAGCCGTTTGCGGGCGCCCTCCCGGTGTGTGGCGGCGGCCCGGAGAGGACCTTTCCCTCCCCGGCGCACGGAGGCGGCCGACAGCGTTCCGAGTCCCGCTTTACTGCGCTTTTTATAGCAGCTGGCACTAGTGGGTGCTGCGACTAAGTAAAATAAATAATAAATAAATGAAAGCGGAGCCCTCTTGGCTCACAGACGCGGTGTGGTGGGCACCCACGGAAGAAACCTTATCAGCCGTCAGCGAAGAGGGGACACGCCGGTGTCACCCCTGAGTGGGCTGAGCAGCCCTCCCTCCCCACTTCCCTCCCGCCGAAGCGCGGAAGGAGCCGCTCCGGCCCCCCGCCGTTACCGCCGGTCGGGAGCAGGTGAAGTCCCGCTCCCCGCCCAGCCCCGGGCTCCCCATCCCGCCCACGGCGAGCCCGCGGTGGTCTGGGGTCTCCCCCGGTGCCGAGTCCCGCGGGTGGGGCGAGGGCTCCCCGCGGTGCACGGGCTGCGCTGCAGGGGCAGAGCCCCGGCGGGGAGGTGCGGGGGGGCCGGGCACCGCGGTTGTTTGCGGCGACCCGGAAACATCAACAGCGGGCGGGAGGGCGGATCGGAGGCAGCGGCGGCGGCAGCGAGAGAGGCCGCCCGTCGGGGCCGAGGTCACGTTACCGAGCGCAGCACGGCCGCCGTCCCACGCCGTGCCGGGGCTCCGCGCAGCCCGGCCCGCCGGCAGCAGGTGTCCGGACGCGACGGGGCGAGCCCGACGGGGCGGGCCGGGACTGCGCCACCACCACTGCCAGGGTGCCGGAGCGTGGCGGGGGTCGCGGCGGGAGCCATGACGGGCGTGGAGGCCGAGCAGGAGTTTGACTTCGATTTCCTCTTCGAGTTTAAGCACAGCGATGAGGGTGGAGGTGGGTCGCGGCGGGGCGGCCGGGGCACCTCCGGCGTTGCTGGCGGCGGGATGCTGCGGGGAGCCCTCCTTGCGCTGCCCCGTTCGGGAACGGGAAAGACTACCTCCCCTCGCGGGGAGCGGGGCGGGGGAGCCGGGAATCCCGGCCGGACGGGTCGGCCCGGCCCCGGGCGGCTCTTGTCGCCTCAGCCGCGCCGGGAAGCGGCGAGCGGGGCCACGGACACCGGGATAAGTCCTGCCCGGACGGCCAGCGCTCCTCTGGGGGGGCCCTGGCAGCGGCCGTACGAGGTGCAGAGTTTTAAAAGTTTGGAGTTGTTTGAGATGTGCGGACCCCCGCCTTGGCCGCTCGCACGGCTTCCTCTCCTGGCTTTGGGTCTTGCCCGTGACAGAGATGGGCCGGTTGAAAAGGCACTTCAGCCCGCTTTCCCCATCCCCCCGTGAGCCGGAGTTAGGCTCAGGGTTTAGCTTGAAGGTCATCCGCAAATAAAAATAACGGGCGTGAATTTGTCACGGGTCACAACTGTTCCCAACTCGGGTGTCTCGGTCCGGCTGTCTGTTTTTATGGTTTTAAGCAATACTTGAGGTGGAAATGAGGCGAACAAGCCTGGAACTGGCAGAGAGAAAAGGTTGCCACTTCCTGGTGCGTGGTTAACTCTCTGCGGTGTCGGTGATAGCGGGTACTGTAAAGAGCTCTTGTCCAAGTGGATGACTTAACGCTTCCTCAGAGTAGGGCTGTGTTTGCTCTGTGCCTTATCTTTTTGCCTATAAATTCTAGCAAGTTTCCAAATCCTTGCCTGCCTAACGTAACTTGCCAGGATAAGAGTGAAGGTGTTAGCACCTTCCTAGCTCTTCCCAGTTGCCCACCTCTCTGGCGCAATGTCAGTGTCCAAATAGTTGTTATGAGCTTCTAGTTTTTAGAAGAAGGCAGTTTTTAGAGTTCCGCACCAAGCTTTTCAGATAAGTGTTCCAGTGATTGGACACACCTGAGTGTCTAAAGTGGAGGGGCCTAAGCAGATTAAGTGTCAAAGTCCTAGTCCGAGAAAAGTACCTAACTCCATTAGGCAATTTTGAAAGCATGAATTTAAACACTGATGTAGATGTGGCTTCATCTTGAGCAATGTAAGACAGCCCTCATCGTCTCTAAAGACCCTACAAACTGCAGGTGTCCAGCATTCCTATTTAAAATATGTAAATGAAAAACGATGGTGCTCAGTGCTTTGCAGGATCAGCCCATTAATGGTAGAAAGGAATACAACCTGCTTGCTGTGAAATTAAGTAGAGGAAAAAAGGAGCTTTTTAACTGCTGCAAAGGGTAATGTAATATGTGGAGGTGTGCTCACAGCTCAAAAGGGTTTAATTTCTTGTCCTAGTTATACTTAATGTAAGTGTGGATTTGTTGGAACAGAACTGTTGCAAACCTGTACTGGTCTATCTGATACTGGGGTGTTTGGCTCAGGATATTAAAATACACAATTAAATCTGTCTTGGTAGTCACTACTCTGGTCCTGGGTGCCTCTGTGAATCACAGTCATAACAGTGATGCCATGGCAAAGGCATGACCTGCCTTTCATCCCCATCAGGACTGTCAAAATATCCTGCACAGCTACGTTAGGTGATACAGCATTTTATTTCTACCTGTCTTATTCACCCTAGTGACGAAAATGTCAGCATGTTATAAATGCTGACTATGGATGTATGTTTGATGCATTTTGTAAATGTGGAAGTTTTGCAGAATGAGCTTTTTCAGAAATTGTAGCTGGTGGTTTTTAGCTCACAAACCAAGGGCTCTGTTCTGTTTCTAGTTCTGGCTTTGGGACTTTTATATTTGGTGGACATCTTTTCTACATGTTGCCTGTAATTTTAAGGTACCTAAATATGTTTGGAAGGCTTTGGATCGTGCATCTTTCTATTTTGAGTACTATTGTATGAGTTGTGTGATGTTATTTTTCTTGGCCCTTTAAAAGTTGGCTTTAAAAAAATGCATAATAGTTCTAGAAGTGGCTATTCCTTATCATGTGAATTAGGGAACTTGTTCATTGCACTTGAGCCTGTCTTTTAATTTTTTTTTTTTTAACTGGATTCCAAAGGCTTGTCTGAGCTTTATATTGCCTATTCAGCCTGGGCTGCAGATCTCCAGCAGACTGCAGTGTTTGAATTTCACCCTAGTCATGCATTAGAATTTGAGCGAACTGCTGGACTCACAGTACTTATCCCTGTTATTTTGTTTGTTTACTTATTTATTTTTAATACAAGATCTAAAAGCACTGATTTTGCAGTCAGCAGAGACAAAGCCCACCTGGTGGGTGCAGAGCTGGGACAGCCTGCCAAGCCCTCTGTCCCCTGCCTGGGCTGTCCGGCTGCATGGTGGGGACCAGCTGGGAGCGGTTCCCAGCTGTGCCATGTCACCAGTGCCTTCCAGCTATGCCAGAGCAGGAGGCTGTGGAAGGATATGTGGAAGAAGAGCGTAGCCAGTGTGGTGCCATGGACATCACCTTCCTCTGGAGCTGGAGGAAACAGTGAAGGGACTGCAGCTGCCCTGAAGGCACTATTCTAGACCCTTTCTCTGAGCTAATTTCTGAAACAGATACGGTCTTACTGCTGTTGTGCCATGCCGCGGTTTTTTCCCGTGGAGGGCAGGAGGGAAGTTGTGGTGGTGGTTGTGGTGACACTGAGTGGTGCGGCCAAGTGGCAGGGCAGCAACAAAAGGGAATAGATTTTGGAAGGAGGGGATTCTGATCCCCCAGGCAGATCTGCACCTTGATGTGATCAATGCAGTTGGATTTTGTCAAGTAGCACCTCTTTTGCTGTATTTCCTGCCTGCCTGGTTGTTTGAATAGAACGTGAAGCTGCAGCGTGTTTTGAATAATCCAGTGTTATTTGTGGCACACTGCAGTGTAATTTAATGACCCTTCTTCAGCAAATGGCAAGTATCTGAGGGCAGACTAGAAAGCGAGTTCAAAAGGTGGTGTTGCTCATCATTCCCGACTGTTACCTGCCATGACATACATCAGCTGGAGTTGCTGTGAAGCTGCCACAGCACATTAATTTTTCCTAACTACCGTTTGCCTTGGAGTCGTTGCCAGCGAGAAAGGTGCGCGTGGGATCACAGGTGGATGACAGCAGATGGGGCTGAGCTGATAAACAAGAGAAAGAGAATAGCTGGCTGTGCTGGTTACCAGCTCAGAGGCTCGTTTGCATTTGCAGAGCTCCCTGGTCGCCTCGGGAATAGCAGCTGCAGTAATTAACACAGCCTTTCTGTATCTTCAGAGGGAAGGTGCGCAAGGTGACTGCCAAGGGAACTTGCCTCCTGGGATGGAAAGGGACGGGTTTTCCATGTGGACTGGCTGTGGCCACGAGAGATGTAGAGTTTCCCTCTGTCCTGCAGGAAAGTGATGCTGCTGCCATAATAAAGCTCAGGGCAGGCTGATGCTTTGCAAGCACAGCTTGGGGCTGGAGCTGGAGCTGGGTGCATTTCCAGACTGCTGAGAGGAACCCGTACATCAGTGTTACCCAGACTCAGAGTTCAGCAGTCATTGTCCCTGATATAAAGGTTTTGCTCTCTTTTCCCAGTAAAGTAAGAGACACTGGTATTAGGGCTTACATGTCTGGCTCATGTGTCCTGGTGACACAGAGCCTCCCTATATCAGAAAAAATAGAAATGATCATTCCTCATCCCACCACAGCTCAGAGCACTGGGGATGTGTTATCCATGGTTGGGGGCTGCCCATCTCCCCCGTGGGCAGCCCACCAATATCTCTGGGTGGCAAAAGGAGTCACACATATGCATCCCTGGGATGGGGGAGCAGAGTTGTAGGAGTCCCTTCAGCAGGCAGACAGCAAGGCAAGGCAGAGGTGATCCCATGTGCACCAGCTTTGAGACGCTGGTCCCTGTAGAGCGCAGGGTTGGAGGCATGCAAAGGGCACGTTGTTCCCGGTGCTCAGTCAGGGAGCCCACTGGCACAAGGCTGTGATGTGATCTGTCACCTTCCAGGTTTTCCACAGTGGCTGTGCAACTCTGCTCTTGCTTTTATACACCGGGCACTGTTAAATGATTGGAGAGCTGGCCCAGAGCGCGCTGCTGGCAGCGCTTGCTGTGGCGTGCACAATAACCAGCAATTTCAGTGGAATTTCAGCTGTCGCTGAGTAGTGAGACATCCGTGTTTATCCTTCACCTGGCGTCTGCCAGTTGGGCTGGAGGATAAGTGGTCCCAGAAACCAGAGCAGATCAATAGATCCATCTTTTTCCAAAATCCTAGTTAACTGGAACCAGTTGGAAACTTGCTGTAATGGAAATTTCGATTGTGTATAATTTTTTTAACAGAATGCAGTTGATCTTGTTCTTTGCTTTAGTCTGCCTCCACTTTTGTTTTTTGTCCAGTGTTCTTTGTGTATTCCAACTTTTCAGGGAGGGAGTTAGGCTCGCTTACGTAAAAACACATTTCTTCAGTTGCATCCCTGTATGCTGCAGTCTCTCAGAATCCTGAAACAATGTTTTTTGAAGACTCAATTTTTTGCTCTGAAGGTTCACCTAGGAAGCATGTCCTCAAGACCAACTCTGTTTGTGTACATCCCCCATCCCAGGATATCTTGTCTTGTTCTGTTCAGTTAGTGGCATTTTCAAGGAGGCTAGTCTGCAGCCTCTCCCCCAGCATGGCACGCCTGTGGGCTGGGTTGTTATGGAGGGCTGCGCTTTTGTGTGTCGTGCTATGTCCCTCCATTTCAGCTGGGTGTGTTACTAAGTGAGTATATTTGTGCCGCACCTCATGTCATTCTTTGTTGTTTGTTTGTTTCTTCCAGAACACTATAATTATGCATCTTCAAATGTAAATGCTGGCTTGCCTCTAAATGTGGCACATTCCTCATTGTCAACTCCATGTCATGGCCTGCAGACATCAAATCCTGTCATTTCAGTTGTCCCATCAACAAATCATCCCTCTGGATATGGAGGACACATTGACAGCGGGGCCTCTGAGTACTACCTGCCACCAAACATGAGACCTAATGGAGCTCCAGCACTGGAGAGCCCCAGAATTGAGATCACGTCTTACATGGGATTGCATCATAACAACAACCAGTTTTTCCATGATGAGGTGGAGGAGGCCATCCCTAACACCAAGCGGTCGCCTTCCACTGCCACTCTGAACTTGCCGAACATCGAGGCGTACAGAGACCCATCCTGCCTCAGTCCAGCGAGTAGCTTGTCTTCCAGAAGCTGCAACTCCGAAGCATCTTCCTATGAGTCCAACTACTCGTATCCATACACTTCACCTCAGACCTCTCCGTGGCAGTCCCCGTGTGTCTCTCCGAAGACCACCGACACAGAGGAGGGCTACCAACGCAGCATGGTGGCCTGTACTTTGCTCAGTTCCCCAAGGCACTCTCCATCAACGTCTCCCAGAACGAGCATCACAGAGGAGAACTGGCTGGGGGCTCGCAACTCCAGGCCTCCGTCTCCCTGCAACAAGAGGAAGTACAGCCTCAATGGCCGGCAGACCTCCTATTCCCCACACCACTCTCCCACTCCTTCTCCTCAAAATTCGCCGCGGGTGAGTGTCACGGATGACACGTGGCTGGGGAACACAAACCAGTACACCAGCTCTGCCATCGTCGCTGCCATCAACGCCCTCACCACTGACAGCACCATTGATATGAATGATGGGATTCCCATCAAGTCGAGGAAGACCGCCATTGATCACACCCCATCCATGACTCTCAAAACTGAACCGGCTGGCGAGGATCATGGGACCATATCGCCAACTGCTGATTTGTCACCAGAAGACTTCTCCAGCTTTCAGCACATCAGGAAAGGAAACTTCTGCGAGCAGTACCTGTCTGTGCCACAGCATCCCTACCAGTGGGCCAAACCAAAGCCTCTGTCTCCAACATCTTACATGAGGTAAGGAATCCCAACTTAGAGCGCAATCCCAGTAGTATCTTTATTGCATGCTTTTGTTTCCTCCTTCCCCTTCCTGTCTCTGCTTCCTGCCAAATCTGCCCATCCACTCACTCCACTTAACTGTGTCTTGTGACACTGCCTCTGTTGTTGGTGTGGTGTGACGAGTTAAGCCTTGAAGGGTAAAAGAGGCGATCCTAGGAGCTGTCTATGTTGTAACTGGTTACCCACTTTCCAGAGGATGAGCCCCAGGCTGGGCAGTCTGGAAATGTGGCATTCAGAAGCTCAGGGAGCAGGACAATTTGGTGCTGTCAAACCTGTGGCTTTACTTAAAGTTTATTACGTCTCAGTATTTTTATATGGCAAGAGAAGGATATGGTCTCATTATGGTGACTGTTGCAGGGCCTTTTACATTTATGCTCAGTGAATATGAGTTAAGTAAGAATATGGGTTTTTTGTGAATTATTTCAGCTTATATGAATTTATTTCAGCTCATCTGAAGGCTGTCTATCAATCTTTCCCTGTCTCTATTGGACAGTGATTCTCTGTTTTTTTTCCATCTTTCCCACTACTTCTGTTTAAAGAAGTAAATCTAATTTTTCAACTGATAGTGGTTCAATCTGTTCATCAAATTTATTTATTACAAAAGGGCCCTGGGTAGGAAATAGCACAGAATAGTCAAAATCTGAGTTCCATTCATTGCATTCTCTTTCTCTCTCTGTTACAGACTTTATTTTAGAGTCTTCTGGAAGCTGTAAAATGCAAAAGCATGTGGTGCAGGAAAATAGTTCAGCTTTCCAAGGATTAGTAGGCCGTTCCTAGTCCCTAGCTGTGATGGTCACCCCCTTTCCTCCTCCTCCCCAAGCACACCTGGCTTCTTGCTCTTGACAGTGTAGCTGCCTTTCTCAAAATGAAAGCAGTAAGTGTGTAGCTGGAATGTTTTAATTAGCAATGCATTCCCTGGTTCTCAACCTTGTCAGTCTCACCTTTCTTTAGCCAGCACCTCTCTGCCATATGCTGTCTCCCGAAACTGAGGTGAATTGGTCCATGGCTCTTTGTGTTACAGCACATTCCCCTTCCTCATCATTCTTCTCCTCTGCATTGCCAAGCTCCTTTCAAGACCCTGGCTCAATTCAGCGCTGGGAAAGCAGCAACCCCTTCGGGTCTGGCCACTCAGAGTTAGGCACTCACTGCCTTTCAGAGCTGGGATGGAGACTTCTAACACCAGGTCTAATCCTTCAGAGCCTTCCCATTTACTTAGAAAAAGCCTTTTATGTTCACCCACTGCAGTGGCAGGTGGCCCACGTTCATCAGAGAGGCCATGCCTTGGCTGCTGTGTCAGGGGCAGCTTTTTGCCGATGACTTCAAGGGCAGGAATAGGACAGTTTGACCAAACAGGCTTTTATCTTTCCGTTGCAGCAAGTGGCTGTAGGTGCTGTGCCGTGGTCCGTCAGGAGGCACCCGGCGTGCCTGTGCGCTAACACAAACAAAAAAGGTGAAGTGCACAGAACGAAGCCCCACTATGTTGTGTATTTAACATTTTTTCCACTGTTTTGGTCTTGTATAAAATATGTTTCCTGGTTTGCAATATGTTTCCATGTGATCTCATTAACTCGTGCTCTAGGGCAGTTGGAAGTTACTGTTGAAATGTGATTTTTAAGTTATTTTACCAATTAGATACACTGACAGTGCTTCCTTCCACCAAAAATACCTCTCATTTTATGTATATGAAAGTGCTGGGCAACTGAGCACGGACGTCAACAGGATCACAGCCTACGCAACAGAAACTGTTATTTTAAATCTTTCCAAAAAAATTGGTTAAGAATTTGTCACAACAGAGCTGGATTTTTTTCCTGTTATGTTACACATCTGTTCTATTTCAAATGCGAGGGCTGGAGGGGTGGATTCCAACAAACAACTCAGGCTCCAAAATCTACCCGGTCATAATGATTTTGAGATAACCAGATTTGATTACCTCCTCTGTCTCTTCCTGAATATGCGGGACAGTTTTCATCAAAAGCCAGCATGCCTTGGAAAATGACTGACGCCTTTCCTTTCCCTCCCTTTTTTGCATTCCCATCTCTTTGGGAGCAGGAGGGAGCAGGCTCAGGCTCACCATCGGCTGAGTGCTGTCTCCTTTCCCAAGGTTTTATAGTGGGCATCAGTCTAAAAATGAAACTGCTTTTTTGCTTTTGTCTCTGAAATTGATGACATTTTAAATTTGTCGTAATTAAAGTTCAGTCCAATTTAGGCTTTTCAAATCCTGGAGCAGGGGAACAGTAAGGGTATATAATGAGAGTATAAGAATGCCTGCCGTAGGAGAAATAGAGTCTTTATGTGTTTGGTGAGCTCGGATGCTCAGCCCAGTCCCCAGGCTGTGGGCTCTGTGGTGCAGATCTGGGCTCACACGTCGCCCTCCAGACTATGAACATGTGGCTGTTCCTGGATGGGACTCAGCACACAAGTGCAGAGGATCGCAGGACAGGGTGGGAGGGTAGAGCCTGACCTCGCAGCTGAGGCTTGAGCTGCACAGTTTAACCCAGGGCTGGTGGGGATTTGTCCACAGTCCTCTAGTTGCAGCTCAGGGCCTCACACCGAATCTTTGGAAGTAGAAACTTCTTAGAGACCAAGCAGAGATTTCAGGGGAAGCCTTGGAACAAACTCTGAGGTAACAATGAGAATCATACCTTTTCTAGACCAAAATGGATTATGTAAATATGCCAGCGTGCCTCAAAAAGTCCTGGAGATAAATCATGATGCAGAGTCAAGAGATGGTCTTTGTGAAGCTCTCTTTCAGCTTTTATCTCCAAGATCTTTTTTTTTTTTTTTTTTTGGTATTTGTGCATTGTGCTGTCTCACTCAAATGCAACAAGTTTCTGTTTGTAGTATTTATCTTGGAGTTAATGCAGCAAATAATTTTAAGAGAAGCACTCTACTGGGCAGTTACCATACAAGCAGGTGATGCTCTGTGTTTCTCAAGCCCTTGCTGTGTCAATGGTGTTTCTTCTGTGCTGTTTCTCCATCTCTTGTAAGTGCTGTGTAATGCAGAATGTCTTGTGGGCAAAAATGTGAAAGCCAAAATGGAAGTACAGGACTGGACTTCTGCCCTGGGCTATGGGGGCACTGTTAGTAACTATTTCTAAACTAAAATCCCGTTTTTTGTATTCTGTACCTGCTCATATGCAGGTCCTAAATTACCCTATATCACAACAAAAAGTATAGGCACTCACAAAAGTGCCACATTTCTGGGTATCTTGCACATTTTATATGACTTTGTCTTCACCTGCTGTACTTGACTAAACACAACATGAAATTTCCTGGAGGCAGTTTCTTACTCTTTGAAAAGTAATGCATTGTAGTTATATCAAGTGCTATTGATTTAATCCAAGGAGTGTGTTGGCCTTTAACACTTGAGCTTGCACTAAATGTAGTGTTTTTCAAGAGGAAAAGAAATGGTTGGGTTTGTTGGTTGGGCGTATGGCATATATGAGGTCTACCACACCAAAAGGAGTTTCCAGGAATAGACAGGTGACTTTTAAAAGCTCCCTATGGTGTTTTCTTCCACAGTTTATTTTTTTTTAACTGTCAAAAGCCACATTTTCTTTAGCTGCAGTGTCTTTTTCAACCTCAAAAATATGCATGTATGTTTTTGACCTCACAGGCACGTGGTCATGCAGTTTTACATATGGAGACTGAAGTTTGTACCTAGAGAATGTGTGGTTGGATACCTCTCTGCAAGTTGCAAAAGCACATTTGACTTTTGTCTGCATCAATAAGCTTTTTTGGGGTTTTTTTGTGGATTTTTGGATTCTGCTTTTGTGACTCTAACACTATTAAACTCAAGCATGCAAAACTGACAGGCCCCAAACAATATGATTTTCTTACAAACTATGATTTTAAAATGTTGCAGGCATTTTTCTTCTTTCTTTCGATTTGCGGACCTTTCAGAGGCTTTTGATTTTGCGGGTGGAGGGGGTTGTTTGTTTGTTTGTTTGGTTTTGGTTTTGGTTTTTTTTTTAGAGGTGTTTTGTTCCAGATCATGAGATAGAGGGCAACCCTACTTGGGAAAAGTTGAATTTCTCAAGAAAAAGGCACCAACAATCTTGAGATGAGATGAGATGAGATATGAGATGAGATATGAGATGAGATATGAGATGAGATGAGATTAGTCAGCGGTGCAGCAGCACTGGATTTGCTGACCTGTGCATCCATGGCGAACTTGTGTGTTTATGGCAGGCGAGAGGAAGTTCCTCAGACAAAGCAAAGGCAGGGCTGTCTGGGCAAGACTCAGTGAAGTGGGGACTTGTGGTTGTGTGGCAGCGACCATCTCCTGGGACTTGTTAGTGTTAATTGAGAGGCCAGCACTGGGAAGTGGACAGGGTAGAGCCCAAAATGCTGCTAACCTTTTTCTTTTTTCTGCTATATTCCTGCCAGATAGGGATATTTGGATGCTTTCAGCATGTTTGTTTTGCCATCACGTAGCACTGACTTTTGATTACATTTGGTTGCTGTACCATAAGGCTGAAGACTACTTGGAAGCCTATCTCAGTAAACTGATATATTTTTGTTTGTTTGATTTAATCATTCCCACATTTTCTCCCAACTGTTTTTCAGTTCATTCAGACAACTCTGTGAGCATCTTATTAATGGCATCTTCCTTCACCAGCTCATTTTAACACCCCAGGATTCTAAATTCAGAATAAGCAGAAATGCGATGCCAGCCACTTGTTATCTCCATTCCTGTAGCAATAGTTTCTTGTCCTTTCTCTAAGCCATCAAATGTGAAACTTCCCATGCAAACCAATCTCTGAGTGTGAATTTTTAGGACAGTAGTGTGAAGTATTATGTGGGAGAATGATGACAACTCGTGTTTTCAGACTTCAGCATGAGGAATTCCAGTGCACCTCATGCACTTCATGGAGGAGCTACTTGCTCCACGTGCCAGCAAAATACAGCCAAGTCTGGGGTGGGACACTGCATCTATTTTGACAGCTCACAGCCAGATTGCTCAATTGTCAGACAGGAAATTCAAAAAAAGAGAGAGTAAAATCTCCCCACGTTAAGTCAGAGGTGAAATATAAAGGAGGTGTATTTTTCTGGCCACAATCGAGTTGGTAGACACATAGCCATCACCGTTGTTTTCTTACTCTTTCAAAATCACACACAGGGATCTTTCAGAGGCATCCGCTTCGATGTGAGACAAGTAATAAATAATAAATCATAACCATATTTGCATTTGGTGCAGAGTTGGAGCAGGTTCAAGCTAGCAACTTGGTAAAAGTTTCAGCAGCCCTGTGGTTTCTCTAGCTTGTGTTTTTGTTTCTATAGGAAAACTCCTTGTCAGAAGAAACTAAGTTTAGTACAGGGCACCCAGTCTCAGCTGTATTCCTTCTAGGTCACTCACTTTATTTCAGGTGCTGAAAGACACTGAGCATCTTCTCCTTCTAGGCAGTGGCTTATGCCACTGTCAGGCAGCTGTCTGGGGTAGATGACTCCATGCTGTGGTACTTGGCCAAAAGCAGGGTTAGTCCCAGGATGAGACTGGCAGTTGTTCTTACACCTTCTGCAGTTTGGGACAAAAATGTTTGTGAATCTCTTTTTCAGTTGGCCTTGGGCACCTAGTAGCTTAGAAAGCGTAGTGGTAATTTAATTCCCAAATGGATAGCAGTCATGTGAAAATGGAGCTTAAACACCTTTACAAAATTTAGCAGAGGTTTTTGGCTTTGTTTGCTCCCTGTCTGTATTCCAGTGGGCTGCTTAGTATCTTTCTTTTTTTTTTTTTTTTGCTGTTTTTTTGTAACTTGATAAATCTTTCTGCTAAAGGCAGAAGTCAGCCAGACTGGATAATCTGTTTTTGATTTAATCATATTGTGTATCTGGTGTATGCAAAATAAATCACTATTCATCTGGTTTTTAATCTGATTTATATAGGACGGAGTTATATTGAGCCAGTTTTCTACAGCCTAGCACCAGGTTTTGTGAACCTACCTTGAAGCAACCATACCTCATTACAGCATTTAGGAGGACCACAGTGAGAGTCGTTAGGGCGCAGAAAGGAACGGGACAGGTTTTCAGCTGGTGGAAAATGCCATCTAAGGGAAAAACACTGAGGTGTATTTGATAGGAAGACTGCAAGAAGATCTCTTATTCCTCTTCTTGACTGCTGTGGTGGGCCTTTTCTCCCCTCCATGTGATGCTGGCTTGACGAGGTAGCTTGGGCCTTTTCAAATTGATGTTTGCAGCAACTAGATTTGATTTTACCACTACACCATTTGCTTGGTGGCTTTTTCCTTTAACCACATTTAGCTGCAGGAAATTAAGTGCATGATGAAGATAACCTAACATAGGAAATAGCTCTGACAGCCCCAATCCATGACACTGCTAAATACATCACTTTGCTTCCTTTATCAGGAAAACTGCCATTAATTGTCAATTTGTAATTGAGCGGGTGGTGCTTTGGAATTTTGATTGTAGATTTCAGGCTAACAGAAAACCATATTTTTATTTTCAGACTTTATTTGAGAACATGAATTTTACAATTCAATTATACTAACATTTTCAGGTGCTCATTTGAAAGGGGGAGATTGTGTGTTGTTTCTTTGGTTCTTTTTTTTTAAAGAGATATCATTAATTACAAAATGATCACTTCTATATATCTTAAAAAAACCCAACCCTCTTCACTTGAGGGCTACATGCTGCCAGTCAGTTGTCCTTTTTAATTAAGTGTTAAAAATTTCTAATCTGATAGATGTTGTATCCTCAGAAAAAAAAAATCCATCAAGTGAGAATTTACTTAAAACCAGAAACATCTGTTTAGAAATGTGTGCTGATCATCACCAGGAGAGAGACAGCTGTTTTGCTCTACTCTTTGTCATTTATCATTACTCAAATATGCTTCATCCAGTTGTTTTTTTTTTTCAGACTAAAATATGTGTACCTAAAGTGCTAGGCAAAGAGCAGTGGCTACATACAGTGGCCATTTGTCCATAATTTTATGCTGTCTCTTGGTTCCTTGTATGAGTGTGTAGTAGCAGAAGAGCCTCCCCTCACCTCCAGGGTGGGCCCTGGCCATTTTGGGGGAAAGGCTTGCACAGCATCTCAGAAGGTGCAACATCTGGCCTGTAGCTAAGGCAGGGGCAGAAGGCAAATTCAGCGTTTGTCTCTGGCAGGATCTTGCCAGTGGAGAGAGTGCTCCCCTGGCTTTTCCTAACTCCAGATGTTCATGAAAGCTCGGAACCTGCACAGAGACAACATCTTTCTTTTAGATGAGCTCCCGCCTAGGGTGAGCTGGGATGGATACTTCTCTTCCTCTCTGTTGTTGAGCTCCATGTCCTGAAGGCTGCAGAACAGAATAGCTGGAAGTTTGGAGCCTGCAACTTGCCTGGGGTAGCAGGAGGTGCCCAGGGAGCAAAGGTGATCCTGGTCCTTACCCAGCATGGGACTTAGTGGCTCCAGCTGACCCCTCTAATAGGTATAATATGTGCCCATAGGCATGGAAATACATGGCTCAGACTTGTAAACAATGAAGAAAGATAATGCAGGGAAACTTAGCACCACCTGAAGTCTCAGCAGTGCATATGCACACAGGCAGTAGCAGATGTGAGTTCAATATGCTCATGGTACAGGGCTGGGTAAGCAGTCACAAAGCAAAAAACCTGCCTGTGCTAGTGGTAGAAGTCCTGTTCTGCAGTGGAGCCAGCAGGGCTTGCCTTGGGGAACGTGTGAGCTGTAATGCCTGAGAAGCCACAAGTGCATGGAGTGTGGGTCACTGGGATGGTAACATGGAGTATCCAGCCTCCAGCTGAACACGTGTTTGCAGTATACGCATCCAGTGTGGAAGCTCTGGCACATCCTTTCCCTGTCAGGCAGCTCATTTCGGTGATCCCTGCTGCTCAGACTGTCCTTGCTCTCGGGCTATAGGAGTGAGGCAAGGATCCAGTTGTCTTGGTTTGAAAAGACAGGTGTCTGCTGAGGAAGGCAGGAGCCTCCCTTAAAGTGGAAAATGTAAACCCCCTCCCTACGAATTATTACAAATTTGAAATTAAGGGACTCTCAGGTAAAGATATGAGAATAACAGTTCTTTTAATACGAAAACTAAAATAAAATGCAGTAGTACAAAACATTGACAGAGTCAGAATACAACCTGACACCCTGTCAGTCAGGGTGTTGGTAGCAGTCCCATTAGATGGTGGCTGCAGTCCTCCTGGAGTGACAGATGTGGTTTTGTTGAAGCAGTGATCGTGTAGAAGGGTGTAGTTTTCCTCTGGAGGTCCAGTGGTAGCGTAGAAGGGTCCACTCTTCCTCTGGGAATCCAGTGGAAAAGGCTGCCTGTGGTTTTCTGAGTCTCACATTCTATCCAGGTAGGGATGCTTGGTTCCTCCCCTCTGAGTGGAGCATCTCCCAATGGAATGATGGAATTTTATCAGTCATGGAGTGAGACTCAATGGCCCATTAACAGAAGATATCTCCCCGGAGGGAAGGATGGGTGTGGGAGAGATAAAGAACACTGCCCCACCTGCTTTTAACAGATGGTAACGGAATACAGACTTTTTGTTACATCTTGCATTGCAACCTAAGACACCAGTAAATCCCCAGTGCCCAGCCTCCTCGCAGGCTGGGGAGAGCTGATGAGTCCTCACCTGCAGGCTGTGGTGGCACAAGTCCTCTCACAGTGCCAGGGAGCCCTGGCCCATGGCATCTACAAAGGGTTGAGGACCACGATTTTCTGCTTGCTGGTTGTCTTCTCCAGGCTCATGGGATAAGTAATAAAGTTTTGCAGAACAGGGCAGGGGTATGTGTTGCAGTTGTGCTGTTTAACTACTTGTAAAGACTTTTGAAGGACACTCAGTGAAGAGAATTCACCAGAGAAAAGAATATAGAGTGGACATGAATTTCCCATTTTAATTGTGAAGCTTTTTGCTTCATTTTTAAGATTAATAAGTCTTGTCTCAGGGCTGCTGTTTCTACAGTCCTTGTTTCTTTTCTTTCAAAGCATCAACTTGGCATTTCTTAGAGGTCTCTCAGCTATTTTCAAGTGTGGTTTTATACTGGAAGAGGGTTTGTAAGAATGCCACTTGCCCATCATTGCATGCTGCCAGGCTGCTTGATGGTAATGAGTCCTTAGTATTTTAATTAATTGCAGAGTCAGTACTGAGCCAGAAGAGTGAGCTGCATTTTCTGCAGGCTTGCTCATCACCATCAATAGGACCATTCATAAGCAAGTTCTGACTTCAGAGCTTGCTCCCTTGCAGTGCATTAACCCAAAAGAGATGGGCTTTGCTTCAAGGCTCTCAGACATGCTTTGTCTTGGGAACGAAGCAGGAAAACGGCGTTTTTTCTTTCTTTCCGCCCCCTGTAAACAGAGCAGATTCGTTGAAACCCATTAGATTCATTAAACTTATTTGGCATTCACTTTCACAGCAGAAATCTTCTTCCTAAAACTCCCGTGTCTTTCTGCCTTTTTTCTTTTGCTTCAAGAGTTAATATATAAGATATTTGTAATCTATGTCTTAAAAATTTTCAATTTTGGATACAAATCAGGTAGCATCTGGGCCAACAGATATGCTCAACCCATAAATCTTCTTAAAATAGCCATTAGCTGCTAAATTACTTACGTCATGGCATTATCCTTAGTGATGAAATTTTAACTCTGAGAGGGTGAAGGATGAACTGCAAGACACGGTGTCTAAAGTAATAGTGCTGACTGCTTGTGGTTTGTGATAGTGTACTTGATGTTAGTTTTTAATCTGTTTTCCTTTCCATTGTAGCCCATCCCTGCCTGCTCTTGATTGGCAGCTGCCGTCTCACTCAGGACCTTACGAGCTACGTATCGAAGTGCAGCCGAAATCCCACCACCGAGCTCATTACGAGACAGAAGGCAGTCGAGGAGCTGTGAAGGCATCTGCGGGGGGCCACCCCGTTGTGCAGGTACCAAACTGTGTAACAAGCAGTGCAGGTTGTTTATCTCTGTGCTCTGTGGCCAGTGCCGTTTCTTCTCTAAAACCAAAAAGTTATGGGAGATTTTTCCTGTCCTCAGAGATTCCTGCGCGTGAGCACACCTTAGAGAATATTTTAAACTGGGTGGACCAAGCCTTTGGTGAAAACAATGCAAGAGCAATGTGAATACAGGGCAAGTGGATTGCTGCTCTGTCCGTGTAGGACTCAGCGAGTGTTCAGCTGGCAAGTGGTGACCATGGACCTATTTGTGCAGTTAGACTCTAGGCATGCGGTTTATACTGAAATCAGCTGGGGACGTGCCTCAGTACATTTAGTCCTCAGCTTGCAGTTGGATCTAATCAGAACTGTGAATGCATGTTGGAGTGCAGAGCCGTGGAAGTGATGTAGAAGTATGTCGCTGGTTTGGATATTGCAGTGAGTTCTAGGCAAAGGCTTTTAGAGTTTCTTCTGTTCAGATTCTAAAACCCTTCCAGCTGCTCTGGAAAGCATCTGAGGTCTGAATCTATTTTCACTAATTCTACCAAGCTCTTTAGTTACTCTGTATAAATCATTTAATTTAATAACACTCTAAACTGACCCTTAATTCGTTTATATGAGTAGCCTCATTCATTTTTAAAGGGTTTTGGTCAGGAGTAGGAAGAACAAGATTTAGTTGTTTAAAACAAAAAAAGAAAAAGTAGTGGGAGACAGTGCCTGTCCCTCCTCAGCTGCTGCTTTCTCACCCAGCAGTTAAACTCCCAGTGCCACCCATCAGGGTTATGACCCTCTCTGCAGCAGAGCCCAGGTTTTATCGCTGCCCAGATGCCACCAGACCCGTGGATGCCAGGGCACTGCTGCCACGCTCGCCCTGCTTGGGCTCGTGCCACAAGCCGTGCTGCGGGAGCAGTGGCTTGTTGAAAGCCCAGATGGCTCAAGATGATGTACGGACCACACGTGCAGAGCTGTGCATGTTTGTTTATTTGCTGTAAACCCCTGTTAGCACACACCTCTGTGGAAGGAACGGTGGGAGGCTGGGATGACGCTGGGCAGAGAATGCTGCTGTGTCAATGTGTGCTGCTGCTGCAGCTGGAAAAGGAAAGCGAGGGGAGTTGTCGGCAGCAAACACACTTTAGCTCTGCCAGAACTTGTCAGTGACATGGGATTATGGAAGTTGTCTGCTGGAAGTTGAAAGGTTTTAGCAGAACATTTGTGAATCATGTTAAGGAGGGGCTTGTGGCAGACGTGCTTGTTGACAATTAGTGCCTGCTCAGTTTGGTGCTTGATGCAAGGAAATGCAAATGGGGAGGCATCAATTTGCAATGGCCAGCTTGTCACTTGAAGTTTCTTACGTGCCTTTTGGAAAGACTGATTGTGATGCCAACATTTAATTGGACTAAATGTGTCCAGATATTTCCCCTCTCATCCCCTGTCCCGGTCTGTCAGGAGGGAGCATGCTGCTTCCAAACACAAACAAGTGTTACAAGAGAGGAGAGGAAATTACGGAAGGGCATGAAGGGAGAGGGGAGGAAGCAGACAGTCCCAGCCCTGTCAATTGGCTCTACCGGCTTAATAAGGATTAATGTATTTTTCAGTGCTTTTATTACAACCCAAACATCCTTTTCTCCAAACAGAAACATAAAGAGCTGCAAAAAAAAGCTTCTCTGTGCTGACATTGCCATCATGGCCAGTTACCTGTTTGAAGAAATGCATAAAAGTTCTGATTTTGACCAGAGGTGAATAGATGAATGAATTAAAAGTAATTCCAAAAAGAAAGGAAGTATTTATAAATAATTTTTGTAACTGAAATAGTAAGTATTTACAAATAAAGAATTACCTGGAAAAAAAAAAAAGTACATATAAATAAATGGAGGAGGAAGAAATCTAGGGAGTAATTTCTGTTAAATTGGTGACTGGGAAAACCTGAAAAATGCATCTCTGAATCATCAACATATTTCCAGATGCTGCAGCTGTTTGGGTCAGGTTTGATTCATCCCACTGGGTTACACAGAAAGGAGCCCAAGTTTTGAAGTTCAAACCCAGATGTAAGCTCAAACAGAATCTGAGTGTCTTCAGGTGAGAGATTTTGGATCAAGATTTTTGCTCTTTAATATTTCTGGTGTCTTCTATTCTGTCGACTCAGGGAAAACTCTCATAAAACTGCTTTGACCTCTTGAACTACCCTTTTCTGTTACATTTTTTTCCCATGTTGACAGTCAGGTCTTTCTTATGTTGTTACTTTGGTGAAACTTGCTTTAATTCTGCTGTTGTTAAAGCTTTTTCAGTTTATCTTCAATGAGAATATGGATGGGGTCTCTCTTGTCTCTGTTTTTCTCTCTGTTTCAAACCCCCTCTCGTTGGCATCTTCCTTCCCAAACTAGGAGATTTTCTCACATTAATACCTCCACAAATCTGTTGGGCGTGCTAAGGCAGAGGAGAAGTAAATCCAAAAAGCATCCACTGTTCATGGCCCGGTTCCCAAGCAAAATTGCCAGGAGGTTGCTTTCTCTGTAGCCAGAGCAGGTTTATCTATTTTTTCTAGGCAACATTAGCTTCCTTGCTGCTGATCCATCTCTTCTTTTAGGAGGTGGAATGTCTGAAGATCAAAGGTTTCTGAGGCAAGCTGGATGAGGAGAGCAGTGGTATAGGAGGGCAGGAGTCTCTCATGGATATGACATGAAGCCCAAGCCTGGAGACCAATTTTTTCCGTGGCTCTTCCAGGCTGGTGACTTTTCTGTGTAGCTGGAGAGGGCCACATGTAAAGCTGAGGACCTGGCACTGTGCACAGTGCCACCATTATATGAGATTGCTTTTCTCTCCTAAACCTGAGTGTGGGAAGGGGCCGGCAGAGCTGAGCATGGCAGGTTGCCTGGGGAGTTCATACTGAGCCATGCGAAGGGCAAGCCTGGTGCATGCTGGGGCCTGTGGCAGCACTGGTGTCCACCACTTGCTCCTTTATCTTCTCTGCATCATGTGCGGGACTTGCACACTGGAAGCTCCCGTGGGCCATCTCCCAGGCATATTTCATGCCAGCAGGATTTCCTGTGGACTTCCTTCTGTGGAATGGCAGCACCTTCCCTGCTACACTTAGGAACAGTGAGGTTTGGAGCGCTTCAAGTTGCCTGTGAAGGCTCATGGGCCTGGTAACGCAATATTCCTCTCTCTCACATTTCACTTTTGCCTGTTTGGGTGTTTGGCTGCCATGGCAGCTCCAAGCTATCGCTGCTCCCAATTGCTAAACATTTGGAGAGTGGGATGAGCCGGCGCGCCTAGCGAGCTAAAAATGCCGCAGAGCATTGGCAAGCGAGCAGTGCTGGGGAGCGGTGCTGGTGAGCTCACGGCTGGCACTGGCTTTCACCCTTTGGCTTGGGGAAGTATTTTGTGAGTTGCTGTTGCCTTTGGTGATTTTAGATTGGAGTACTCCCACCTCTGATTCAGAACAGGGACGGTGCCCTGGCTGGCATCAGGCGTTGGGAAGCTGCATGTTGTGTCAGGTGAGGGTTAAACCTGGGACCACTCTGAGGAGCGAAATCCTGTCCGTTAGCAAGTTGCTGGCACCTACTCCTTCTCCAGGGTTCATGGCTGGGGTGAGGATTTTTTGAACAAAGCAAAATGAAGTGAATGGGATATCTAGGAAACCCACAGCATTACACAGCTACAGACACAGTTTAAGTGAGGTGAATTTAATTCAAGAGGTTTACATCCAGGACATCTTAAAAATGTCCTTCGTTTGGACCTATCTCCCAATTCTTCATTTTGAGAGTAGTAGTGAGGAGTTGCACAAGATGAGGTTTGCATTCCAGCCAGCGATGGCTCTGTTTCAGCTGCAGGTAAGTAATCCAGCAGATAAAAGTTTGGGCTCACCAGGGAGGGATGGCACCAGATTATAAATACATGGTCTGTAGATATTCTAATTAATAACTCTTCTTTCAAATAAGTCAAGCACTTTGACTGCCTGAGATGGAATTTTTACAAGCCGGGTGTGGTGTATCTGTGAGATAAAATCCAAATACTCAAGAATGTTTAATTAAAGGGCATGATGTACTCCCATAGAAGATTGTACTCAATGGTGAAAGAAAATATTGAAATGCACGGAGTAGTCTAGTAAGCACTTTCAAAAGCCATGATTATTATTAAGTTTTTTGACACAAAATATGCCAGGAATTCTCTTCAAGATCACTCCTGACATGAAGTAGATAAATTGGTTAAAAAAAGGAAAGAAAAAGAGTTGTAAGGGCTTTCCTTTTTCATCTAAGTAACCAGTACTATCCAGAATTTGTTTTCCTCTTGAAAAATTAATTTAATATGGAATATACAGTGAATGCTGCCTTGCCTTTCACTGTACGTCTTTGAGTGAGGTGGTGGAGGTTGTGTATGGCTCCTGTGCTCCAATACAAAATTTGATCTGAGTCTGTGAACATCTGAATAGTCTGAACTCCCTCATTTTACAGGCAAACCACAATTATTTGTCTGCTGATTTACATAGTCAAAATGTTGTCTGTGCCTGGAGATTTGGCCACAAGAGTCTCATTTGTGTCCTTTCTTGACAAGATCTCAAGTAGGCATTTCGGGTCTGATTTTCAAAGGCCTTGAGGCATACATTGGGATTTATAAATCCCCTTATGACTAACAAGTGTCAGACTCTCCTCTATGGCAATCACTGCCTTGGTATTTTTTGTACATCTTCACATCACCATAATTAGGCCCCAACATGCCCCTGAGTTATTTGTGCACCTCAGCAACACATGGGGTGTGTTATTGTTTGCTTCCCATGGATCAGTTGGTTTTGTTGCTTTCAGACAACTAGCACAAAGTCCCAGTGCAGATGCTGGCCACCACAGGTATCTGCCAGAGCCCTTTCATCTTCAGACCCATAAGCAATGAATACCTTTTGCAAACCCCTTGGGGAATAGACAGCCTCGTTGACAAAGCAGTGTAACTTCAGGGGGCATCACACTCTGATCAGCACCTCTCATACCCCTGGCTTCACACACAGCCAACAGCACGAGGTCAGACAGTCCTGAGATAACCAGAAGGCTAGATGGGAAGAAGAGAGTACTGGAGAGCTAAAGGAAAAGACTGGAAAGAGGTGTTCACCATTGATGACAGGAAGAAGATAAAGGTATAAGGAAGCCAAGAGGAAGGCTGTCCCAGACAGAGCAGGCCAAGTCCTCTGCATCAATGCTCTGGTGCTGCACAGCAGGAATGAACCCATGGCGAGTCCCATTGTCTGGGACCTGCAGTGTGTTCCTAAGTGCTTTTCTTGGTAGGGGTCCCCCACTGCTGCAAGTTTGTTTTAAACAACAGAGCTGCCACCATTGCTGAGTGAGTCAAGGGGATTAGAAAGAAAGAACAGTCCCTGGTGGGTCCAGCTCATGGCCATCTGACACCTGACCAAGAGGAGAGGATGTGGAAAAAATAGTGTTAGCTGCTTTCCCCTTCCCTCACTGGGTCTATCAGAGCAGAGCAGAGGGCACATTCTCATTAGTAAGCAGTGATTCAACTCATTATGCCACAGCGGACTTCCTCTCTCTGCTGCTCTTAGCTTCTTTTTAGAACGCACCCTTTTGTTCAGATGGAAATATAATCCTTCCTTATGGTGGGCATATGAAGACATTGGCAAGCACCTGTTAGCCAGGTTGCAATTAATTGCACAGACAGGGAGCCTACACTTTATAGCCTTGTTTTAGACAGCCATTACTTCTTAAGAATAAATCTGAACTGAATGGCTTTCTCACTTCTTTCATCTCTATAGTTAAAGCTAAACCTCAAACTAGCAGACAGATAATCAAAACTGAAAAGCAGAATGATTTGGCAGATGTTTTAAGGCTGCTATTGCTTCTATAAATCCAGCAAATGGAAGAATGCCCATTGAAAGCTTTTCATCACTTTTTTTTGTTAGGAGAGTATATTTTGGAAAGGAGGGAGTTTCTCATTTTTGGGTTTTGCATGAAGTTGGTCCCACAGAGTAGCTCCACAAGCACAGCTGTATCTTTAGCTTGTGGCCTCCCTGAGGAAGGGTAAGTCCAGAAGGGAGCCATCCTGGAAAGTGTGCTGCTGTCAGCTGGAGAAGATTTCATGACCCTGAAAATGCAACTTCAGTTCTGATTTATAAGCCATCCTGGGGACAGGCCTCTGCTGTTTGGTGCAACGGCCCTTTCCAAATGAAAAACAAAGTTTCCATCAGTCAGTGCTTGGGGGATGCACTCTGCTCTCTGTTAAAAATGATACCTCGCCCACGCTCAGCATGATGGACGCGGCAGAACATATCCCTCCTGTTGGGATGCTGAGATACTCAATCTGGCTTTCCAGCCTGAAGGCTTTAGCCCTAGGTTTGCCTTCAGTTTGGACTCAGTGGCTGCAGGCAAAGCAGAAGTTGGTTGTGGTCTTGAGGGAGGAGAGGATGAAAAGCATTCCCTCCACTGGTGCTGTCTCCATTCCTTTGGAAAGGGGGCGATGATATCAGCTTCTGATTTTCCTTTTCACTGGCCTCTCCTGGTTTCCTTTCTGACTCCTTCTTTGCAACAAGGGAGTCAGTGGCACTGCTATCACTGTGTGGAGTATCTTCTAGCTGTCCTCTGGGGGCAGTTGATATGGCAAAGACCTTCTAGATTAGGGAGGAAGCAGAGGAGTCATCTTTATCTCCAGCACTGCTCACAGAGCCATCCTTTCTGCTTCCATTGTCAGGCTGGTTTTGGTGACCAGCAGCACATGCACCCTGAGTGTCTACAACCAGTGTGATAGAAGTCTCTGGAAGGTCAAGAAAGGCAGAACATAAGTGGAGTAGTCCTCTCTGATTCCCCATTTACTTTTCCTCAGGCCTTGTGCTGCATCCTTTTGACTTGGTGAACTGCTTTCATTGTGGACAAGAGGGTGTTTTCTACATGTTATCTAAAAAGGTGATTTATCATCATTTTGGAAGCGGACCTCTAAAATGTGTAGTACTGCTGTTCAGGGAAGAATCAGGACTCGACTGTTAGAGTGTGATGCTTTTTCCTACCCTTTCCATCCTTTTCGTCCTGTGCTTAATATTGCATCACTCCCGCTAAAATTTGCAGATGCTGTGTCTCTTGCTCTGTCGCAGACTCAGAAGGCAGAGAGAAAGTTGCAGTTTCTTCTGGTTAGCCAATCATGCTAGAAATGGCTACCCACTTTTCTGAGGAAATATACAACCTGGGTAGATCTTTTGCTTGCCTCAAACTACCAGACGTCAATTAAAAAAAAAAAAAAAAAAACAACCAAAAAAACCACAACACCAAGTGATTACATTGAAAGCAGTATTGGGGCACTCCTGAAGTCAGACGGCTTAGCCTGCTTAATTCAAGCACACGCTTAGGAGTTTGCTGACTCTTAGTTAGCTTAGCCATTTTTGAGAAAATAAGACTGGATGGATGAGGTGTTGACAGCTGGATTTTCAGTGAGGTTCAGGTGATATGTGAGGCTGTGGTCTGGGCATGAACTACAGTTGTCACTTGACTTAGTTTTGGTTGCAGCTGAGAAGACCTATACCAAAGTTACCAATCAGCACATCTGCTCCAAACTTGCCAGATTATTGCATGTTAACATGCACCTGAAATCTGAAATGAAACACAGTTAAAATTAAAATGCAGCTTTACCAGAAGCCAGATGCTTCATTATGAGCTGAACTAACGTACCTGCCAAATACTGCTAACCTGCATGAGGCAGGTGATTAATTTTTTACTAGTCTGCTTTAGGAACTAGACATCTGTCGCCTATTCCTAAAAGTAATATCTCAGGGCAAACGATTTTTTTTTTCTTGGTACTCCAAACTACATAAAACATATATCATGAAAATTATATTGCCTGCATTCTGTATGAAGATATACTGGGGGCCAGTTCATATTTCAGATCCCTTTCACACCAGCCTAACTCCATTGGAATTTCTGGTTTTATACTTTCTAATTTTTATACGTAAGAAGAGTAAAAAACTACATCTGTAACACACCTTGTGATCTGGAATATTAGTATATATGGTTATAATATAGATTTTCCATTTTAATAAGTCATTATTTCAACTAAAAGGTTGAATCAGTGGAAAATATGGTGTCCAATTACTCAGTTGATCTCTCAAAGTACATTGCATCTTCCATTATGAGCAGGGGTTTATGATTTCTTTCCTTGTGAAGAATAGCTCGAGATCTTCTTTGATACATGCCACGAAAGGGAGATGATCCATTACAGCATCTGCTGTATACATACACAGAAGTAAAATTTTTTGCATGCTGTCAGTGCAGTGAAATCAAATAAACTTTCTCTTCCCTCCACATGTTTAAGAAATAATTTAGCAGGAGCTGCATATTTTAACTGAAACAGTTGAAACATGCTAGTGATCAATTTACTTACACATGGTAAAAATAATATAGGTTGCAGACAGATTTGTAATGCAGTTTTTAAACACCTGTTTTTAATGTTTCAATACCCAATAAAGCAGAGGAACTCCTGCTTTTGGTTTGCATGCAGACGTTATACACATTGGGATTTAAAAGTCTGCTGCCCAGGTTTCAAATGCGGTAAGAAGCACTTGCAGGCAGAGTGTAGATACATTTTGGGGAGTTCCAGACTCTGGAGTCTCCCTCAAAGAATTTTGCTCTTTGGGACACTGATAACGTGGTGTTAAAGCCAAACATGAATCCTGGCGAAAACCCACAGTCCTCACAAGAAAAAGAACTCCTCCCTCACCACTTGCAATCCTACTCGTGTAGAAATACTGCTGGTCCAGCTCTGTGTAATGAGACGGGGAAGAAATGTAGAAGAGATTGGAGCAAAGTGATCTGTTACAGTGAAACCAAGCACTTAAATACATCCTTACACTTTCATAAAGTGGGATTAAATGTTGAATATGCGCTTAAGTTTTCTACCAAGCAAGAATACATTGATTAACTGACAATTAATTGTGCAATGTAATGTCACTCAAGTTAATCGGCTGCAAAATCTGGCGTAAGACATTTTCGCTGCTTTGCCATAGGTGCTAAAAGAGATTGGGTGTCAGGCGTGAGTGTGGGGCTGCCAGCTGCCCAAAAATAGCATGATAAAGGGGAGCAAGTTGCAGTAGCTGCATTCTGTTCTTGCAGGCCTCTTTAGTGCTTTTCAGGAGACCTACTAAGTTTTCCCTCTTGAAAATCTGACGCTTTTTGGGCATCAGTTGCAGCTTCCCTATATATTGTTACTTCCTTCTGGCGGTTTTCAGCTGAATGCTACTAACTGGATCCTTGTTTTCCTCTGTCTTCAGCCCCTTTGATTTTAGGATCCCTTAGGATGACTGCATACTGTTTTTGTTCTGCCACCATTGTGCCTGTCCACATCTAATGGCCGTGACGTCTCTGAAACTTTTACTGGATGTCTTGATAGCAAGTCAGGTGTGATGATAGTGGAGCCAAGCATTCCATCACTGTGCAAAATCTTCCCATTACTTTACTCTGTCTTTGGGCAAACTATACCTTTCTTCATGTCATCTAAGTCTGTAATTCAGACTGCTCAGTGAAGTCTACTTTATGTAGCTGCTTGCTGTCCCTGTGCCGGCATGAAAACAGCAGTATCAGCATGTCGCACATGTTCCGTGCAGGACATGGATGCACATACTTGCTGTGCTTACTAAGCTGCACGTTCCCGTCCCCTCGGCTCTCTGCCCATGGAAGGACAGTGGCTCGCCTTCAGGAAGCCCGCGGCACATCGTGACTGCACAAACAGAGAAATAGCTAGAAGGGAGCGGGGTGGGAGAGAGATCGTGTTTCGTTTCTGGAGAGCTCTTCAGAGATGAGCTGTGCATGAAGCCCGGGTGCAGCTCACGCATAGAGGGTTAGTCCCGAGTTTTCATCCCCCTCTTAGCCTTTTCACCTGAGGCAGCTGCTTGATTTAACACTGCAAGCAGAGACACCTGAGCCTGAGATGGTTGCAACATGTCAGGATTGAGAAGCTTGAGCAGGGCTTGCACGGTGCTGCTTGTGCTCGCCGGCGGCCAGGACTAGCAGCGCCTTGGCTCTCCTGCATGTGCACGCCGGGATGTAACGCTTTGCTCCTGAGCACGGGCAGAGAAGGGATGTGAGTGCCTGTTTTGGATGAGACCGACCATTGCCAAGGAGAGCACTGATGCACGGGGCAGCAGGGCACTGGATGCAGCCGTGGAGCAAGGGATGGTTGTGGGGCAAGGGATGGATATAGGGCAAGGGATGGATGCTGCGTGGGTGCTCCCAGCAGTGTGCTGGGGACAGCAGGCAGCACCGGGGCCGGTGAGGGGCTGAACTCCTGCTGCCATCCCCCTTCCCTGCATATCGTGGCCTGATGTGTTGTTGTTACAATTGCTATGGAAATAATTTCAATGTGTTTTGCAGCTCTGAGATGCTGTGTCTTGCATTGTTTGGCTGGAAAGCTGCTTGACTGATTTTGGAGGGTGGCTGTACATGCACAAATACTAGCTGATTTTTAATTTTTTTTTTTTTTTTTGTGGTGGAAAGCAGGAGATTCACAGCATGGTTTTAATTAGAACTACTCATTTAGTCTTTCACTGCAGTGTGTTCTTTAGTTGAAAGATAATTTAATTTTCTTTGTTTTGGAAGATTTTCATGCTTGTCTGTGTGAAATGTCTTTATTTACTGTGCTTCATTGTGCTTTGTGCATAGCTTTGATTGTGAGGAGAGTCAAAAACAAAACTTCCCTGGGCTGTATTATTTTCTACCTGCTGTGGGTTTTAATACAGTCTCACTTGTATATATGTACCAAGTGTCTGCATTTCTAGGACAAATTCACCAGAGAAAATTGGAAAAGCATGCAGGGTTTGATTTAGCTGTAAAACTCTTACTGACTTGAACAGGAATAGAGTGCCTAAAAGTTGTGAAGTGCTTAAGAAGTGCAAGTGGTATGGGTCAGTTTGGTTTCTCATCTTGGAGAAGTCCACAGAAGATATAACTTGTTGAAAAAAAAGGCAAAATCCCAAAAATATCCTGCCTCCTCTTGCAGAACTCCACATTAAGGTCTTGTAACACCTCCTCTTCAGTGAAGAGTATTTAGTCTGGTTGTAACACAGTGCAGGATGGATCAGCCTTGTTTATATGTACAAGAATATTTAGATAGTGCCTGTCATTACCAGAATTTTTAAAAAGCTACATTAAAAATGTAAATCTCTCCCATAGGTGCAGGAACTCATAAAATTGCTCTGAATATGCAGTTACAAAAAGAAGGAATTCTAGATGACATTTTTAAATCAATCCTTAATAATTGTGAAATAATTTTCTAAATGGTTTTCAGATTAATTTTCAACCACCTCTTTTGCAGTGATGTTGTTTTCATTATGTGGGCCTTATGTGCTGTTGTAGCTCTTATTCTGCAATAGTATACTATTTTTCAATATAGACTCAAATATTACTGAATACGGGCTATAGAGTGTTATTGACCACAAACTGGCATACAGTTGTAGACTTGTACACAAACTCCACCCACAACTGCAAACTTGAGTTTCCAGGGACAAACAAATTTAGACCACAACTTACAGGCACATGTGCTAGCATCTAGGTACACAAGTAATGTCAAGCACATGTCCTGAATACATCAAAGCCTCATTTTCTAATCCCTCACAGTTGTGGGGAAAACCTTAAAATACGTGAACTGACACAGCCCCACTGCAAGAGGCCCAGTTGAGATGAAAGCAGGTTGGAGAGGCTCTGCAATGCAGTGAAAATACTGGAGCTGGGCTATGGCTCTGTGGTTTTGCTGTCTTAAATGAAATCCCTGAAACTCATAGCTCAAATAGATTTTACTGGGGTAGTTGCTCTAATCACAGGTCAGTGTTAACCTGGAAGCCTATCTGTAATAGCAGATTTTTGTAGGAAAATGGTCTGGTGAATAAAAGCATTCTTCTTCCTCCAGTTTGAGTAAAAATAAAGAAGAATATGATGAAATTTGGCCCTTGGGTTCTCCAATTATTGTTAAATTTTCTTTTCCCTTTTTGTAGTAGAAAAAGGTGTGTAATACATGTTTGAATTGAATGTAAAAAGTGGTCATTAGCAAGAATAGGGCTCAGGATTCTATTTTTATTATGATTTTAGCATGCCATCCAATTTTGGAACAATGACAACAGCAAGGCTACTGAAACTGTAGGTGATGGTGCTCTAGAGCAGAGGTCGGGAGCACTGGGACTAGGGATGTTGCTGCAGTCTTTGCAGGGAAATGAACTACCCTTTTGTGACACTCTTCTGAGGAAGGGAGAGAGGGGTGAGTAGTCCCACCACAGGCACAGGGAGGGAAGCTGCAGAGGGAGCTGCTCAAGTGTCTGTCTTCTGGCCTTGTCCACCTTGTGTCCAACCTGTGCTGAGGCTGACTGCAGGACCAGGGTAAAGCAGGCCCCCAAAGTCAGGGTGGAGAAGTCAAAGCACTGAATTTAAGCTGTGGTGGAGCTGACTTTGATCTTTCCCTCTGGGAGGGGAAAGGGCTGCAGAGTACCACTGCCTGAGGTGATGGTTCTGTACCCCAGCTGTGGAAAGCTGTGGGCAGCTGCCTGAAATGAAGCACCTGATGGTGAAGTGCAGAGCATTGTGTCGGTAGTGGGCTCTGCCTCTGTGGGGGCCTTTTCCCAAGAGCTCTGCTCCGTGTCTCTTCGGGTGAAGCTCAGCGTGTGCCTCACAGCACTGCCCCAGGCTTGTGGGACACTCATGCTTTGAACTGTGGTCTGGGCAGGTGACAGGGGCAAGTCCACATTTCAGGGTTCATTACATGTCTGCTGCTGAGCTAATTGCCTTGGTTTCTCTCTGTAATCAGGGGAAGGCTCGTCAGTATGGAGTTTAGTGAGCTATTAATTTTATTCTGATGTGAACATCTGAAGCTGCGTGGGTAAATCACACCTTCGGAGTGCCTGTCTCGTTTTACTGGCTGTGACGGCAGCTAAGGTGACTGGACCCTGTTGCTGTCCAGCCTGTACGTGTTAGAAGTTAGGTGGCATGAATCACCTGGCTTCTCCCTTTTTCTTTTGACTGGATGCGTTGTGTACAATTGTTTCTAACTGGGCTCAGCAGGCTTTAAGGTCTTACGGGCTTGCCAAGGCTGAGATGTACTTCTTAGATTGGATACCCAGGTAAGGCTTGAGTATGGCTGGGAGGAGCAGTGCCTTTTAAGACCTTGGCATTTCTATCTTTGGCTTGGAACTTGACCCATACTAGAGCCTCATGTTTGAAGTCAGCAGGTTGATAGAGACACAGTCTTGGTTTGCATGTGAAAACACAGGTTCTGGTCACCATTACCACCTCATCATACCTTCCTTCAAAGAAGAAATTATTGCCCTCAGCGTTCTCCTCAGTTCCCAGTTGTGCACTGAATCCTGCTCCACTGCCTGCCAAGGGTATCATCCATCTGCAGCAGCAGATAAGCTACTCTATAAGGCTTCTATTAGCAAGTTCTGCTTTTAATATTTGCAACATTTTACTTGGCCGTCTTACTGGCTTTAAGCGGGGTTGTGGTGTTAGCTTGTCAGTATTCAAGTTAGAAATGCTAGTGCAACAGCTGTTGCTAAATAATGTTACTCAACATGACAATATTTAGAATGATTGATTGAAAATAGTTCCTGTATGTTGAGAAAGTTTATTTAGGAGCTTTCATGCTTATTTTACTTACTTGCAGTTGGAGATCTAAAGCTTTTCAGTTCATTGTAGGCCTTGTGGCAGAGCACCTCATGTTATGCTCGTTGGTCAGAGTCTTGTCTGTTCCATCCATTTGGTTTTTGGGGTTTGTTTTTTTTTTTTTTGTTAAAAAAGAGAAGTGACATCAACCAATGGCATCACCATCAAACAACTTAGTGTGGAGTCCAGTCTCTCTAGATTTCTCATAGTTTAATCAGACTGTTCTGGAGGTCAAAACCTTGAATCTGAGCTATAAGATGTACCTGACCTATTTTTATTGCTGCATTTAGATGCTTTCCATGGAAGACATGCTCTCAGATAAAACTGCAGTGCAATCAGAGCTGTAGCACCAGGTGGATCAAAGGTGGTTTGGGGAAGTAGAGTAGGACCAGAAGTGTAAAGTGACACGGCAGAGCCACTGCCCCTTTCTGCTCTGAGACAGGAGTCACAAAGAACATTTTTACAAATCTTGTGCATGTGACAAAAACACTTCTTTAGGGTTGAAACAACAGAAGAAGAATCTCTCTTAAGGAACATCCACATGCAGATGGCACTTCTCTGACTCCAGATAGCACTGGGATTGCATTAATCTGCTTTATTCCCCAAGTAACATGGCTGTAAATTGTGCAAGGATTGGAACCAAGGGGCTGTTAGTGCTGCATTTTCATAGTGAAGAAAGGGTTACCTGGCCTCCTGGGACTGTGGTTACTGGCGTTGTTTTGTGAGGAGGCTGAAGCACAGATTGATCAAACAAAGAAGTCTGGAAATACGTAAAAGGTAGTTAAGATTTTTTTTTTTTTTTTGCTCTAATCAAGTCATGATCTCTGATAAAGCAAAAACTCTCTGGCAGTGCTGGAGATAGGAACTCCACCACTCCATGCCCAGCTCACTGCTCTTTCATCTGCTAAGATGAATCCTTGCTCTGCACTTTTATAAAATGCCTTGAAACTATTTCCTTCTTTTAATTCAGTCCTAAATTTAAAAAAAAAAAAAAAGAAAAACACCAGCAAAAAATGGACAGGAGTACTGTTAAATTTGGAAGCCATTGGTATTCATGTGACTTTCAGAAGAAGAGAGGAGGTTTATTTCAGACCTTCAGCCAGCCTCTTTTCCCACTGCCTCCTTTCGCCAAACACAGAAAGCAGTCAGGGCTTGATTCATGGACTGTCTGATTATAGTAAGTCTCATTTGGGGCATACAGCTGTATACCACGCTAGTGCAGTACGTGCTTTGTCTGCCTCCACCCTTGGGTTTTCAGTTCCTGCTCTGTGCCATGGCTTTTGACTCCATTGGCTAATTAAATGGCAAAATGTCTCACATAAGATTTTTTTTTTGTCTTTTTAAACAAGTACTTGACAAATCAGAAAAATTAAGAACTGGAATCTGTAGTAATTTTCATGGCAACAGAACAGTAAGTGCAATATTCATATTATGAATATGGCTCAGTATTTATAGCTCTCCAAATATTTACAGAGATAAAGCCTTTAAACACAGCCCCAGCTTTCTGTCTTCAGTAGCAGTTTAAATAAATGTCATTTGAAGAGAAGTTAAAATTGAGGCGAAAGGCAGTCATTTCTAGTCTAATACCATCTCACTGGTGTCTCTGAACTCCAAAAGTTTTATGCCTGAAACTATGTTGTCCCTGTCCCATATAAGCCAGTGTTCATCTTGATGTGCACCTCAAAAGCTTTGGCCCTTAATCAGATAATTTCTGTGGGTAGATGGGTGCCCCATTGTCCTCCAATTCGCAAGGGTAAGAATTCAAAGTCATGCAGTTACTGAAGCACTGGTGAGCCACCGAGTTAAAACGTGGCATTGAGGGTGTGTCTCGGATTGGAGGGGCCGCTGAGGGATGCTAGCAGTGGCGCTGTGGCATGGCTGGGATGGGCACTGGTGAAGGGCATCATGCTGACGGCACCTGGCACGCACCCGAGGATCCCAGGCCAGCCTGTGCTCTCCGCGAACAGGAGCGTGCTGGGTGCGAGCAGTGCGTCAGCGCATGCTGAAAGGCAGGCTCACAAGTAGGAGCTTGTCCAGGGTATCTGCCTAAGAACATGTAATAAATTCCTTCTACAGCACTCTTGTGATCTTTTATTTTTTTTAACTCGTGCATGGCCATGGGTATGACTGTCCAAACTGAAAGCCATCATGGATGCTGAGAGCAAATGTTTGAAACTGTACTGAGTTTCTAGAGTTTCTAGAGTGAGGGGTTGGGTAGTTTCAGGGAGCGCGCTGTTGTGTTGGACTTAACCCCCAGACCTGGATTTATAATCCTTGGAGCATGCTGAGGCATCAGGAATTAGAGGAAGAACATTTCTTTGGTCTTGTGGTAGATGTCATGAGAGCAGTAATGATTTTGTGGTGTCCCAGTGAATAAGTTGCCCAGGACTTAAAAATTCATTCCATTAGTAACTCCTTTTCTGATGGGCATCCCTCTTGTGAGTCTAATAGTTTTAGGAGGAGTGTGACATGGGTTGGTTTTTAGGTATGTGTGTTTTTGAGGAGGAAAATCCTTCCTAGAAATAAGGGAGCAGCATCTTGCGGCTGTTTAGACAAGGAGATTTCGTGGCTGTGCTGAGAACCAGCAGCCACGAAGGCTGTTTTTCCCTGGATAGAGACTGAAATTACTTGTGAGCCAGTGACTGAGTGTACAGCATCTCTATTACATTAAGATTAATAATTCCTCAGTGTATTTGCAGCTGGAAGTTTTATATAGATCTTTATTCATCATGATGTGAACAGCTGCTCTTTTGCTGCTCTGTTGAGTTAAGGTCCAAGTGGCAGCACTAGAAAGTGCCACATAAAACACACTCCTGCTGTTTCCATTCACTGTTCTCCCATCCAGCTCTAGTCCTTGGCCCAGGGTTGGCCCCTTGCAGGAGCAAGCCATCTTATTTTTACTTGTGGACCAGCTCTGACTACATTTGGATCTTAAAACAGACTTCGAGTGAATCCAAGGAAAATCACTTTCAGAAAGAAAAAATAAATCCTGAAAGTAGCACAAAAATCTGTAGGAATTCCTGTTACAATTTTATTTTAAGTAAGTGAAGGACTATAGGGTAGTAACATGTTTCATTGCACAGAGCATAATTTATTCAATTTTTTTTTTAAACTGTATCAGATGAAGTACAGCAAGATCTGTCACAGCCAGAGGGTCACCTCAGCTCCTAAGAATTTATTTTCTGTTTGGCTGTTTTTTGAGGGATTTTTCTGTTTTGGTGTGTTTAATTTCTTTTCATTCTGAAGTCTGTCTGCTCTGCTATTTTGAATAAGATGCTCCCCTTTTTTTTGGCTTGTGCTCTCACAGAAGTGTCCGAGTGGACCAAATTTAGCACCTGAATAGTCACTGCCAGAGTCTGGAGCTGAGCTGTGCACCTCATCCAAAAACCGGAACTCGCTGTTGCTTGTCTGGTTGCTGGCAAAGGGAAGATTTTCCTGGTCAGGATGATGTGCCTCACTCAGTCCTAGGTACACGGAAGCCTGTTTCTAGAGGTCTGGAAAGAGCAATGGGCACACGGGTGGTATGGCAGTGACTGGAATGTGTACGCCTGCAGAGTGTGAGCTTGACGGTGGAGAGAAACAGCTGGGAAGAAACAGGGATTCTGCAACACACGGAGCAAGACACATGCCTCAGTGGTTTGTTGGTGCTCTGTCAACGCTGCCTATCTGCCTGATTGACACTGCACGGGCTACTTGCTCCTTGTGCTGTGGGGACCTGAATCCCCAGAGTGGGGGCTGGCAGCCCCTGCCTGGCTCGGGCTTTGTAGCTCAGGGTACAGCTGCCTGCTCATGCCTTGCTGCTGCCCTTCAGTATTCAGTACACTTCTGATCTGCAGGAGGGCTGCCCAGCCTCCCACTGGAGCAGAGGAGTCGAGGGGACTTCCATAAACCAGTTCCCATAGGACATGGAGTTTGGGAGAGGAGCTTGAGAGGAGAGCTGCTACAGTCCCCCACCTCAGGGCATTTGAGGTGTGTTTTTTTCTCAGACCTCCCCCAGCAAAAGAGTTAAGGGCCAAACCAGGTCAGAATAGGTGCAGGGAATTTTGTGATGAAGGGGGCAGTCTTTTCCTGACTCTTTTTCCCAGAGGCGTACATAGGTTGCTGGCTCCCTGGGCCTTCAGCAGCAGATCCCTGGACATTTTCCACTGGACGGATGGCAGCAGGGCGGTTCGGTGGCTGCCTAGGCGAAGGTCGAGCAGGATCTCTGCAGCTCACACCAGAATAGATGCCCTGGTCTCCTGACCTCACCCCCGTGCCTGCGCTTCACATGACAGTCACTGCCCGCAAGATCAGCTTTTCCCTCCTGCCATTCAAACCCATGATGCAGTGGCTTACGTCTTCCAGTGCTTCCATGTGGGAGCTGAAAGTAAATTCTTTTACTTGAAAATCAGATTCATGACACTATTTTTATGTATGCTCAGTGCTAACAGCTGAAATCAATACCCAAAATATTCGTGCACTTTCTTCGTAGTTTAAACAGCTTGAGCTTTGATTTGGTTTTTAAAAATGCACTCACTGATGGTATTTTATTGAGGCTGTATATTAGGTACATTTTTAAAACATGATAATTGGTTTCATTTTATCATTCATCGTATGTAGTTCCTGAAAAAAAAAAAAAAAAAGACCTGCTGCTTGAGAAAGTTGGCAATAAAGCTATTTAATGTGTAGCTCCAAAGCTCTAGCTTCAAGAGACAAGCAGCACTCATCTTGACTTTAAAAATGTCGCTATTTTATAGATTTTATTCTGTTTGACGTTATTTGAAAGCATTGCAATGACTTTCCAAAGCATTGATGGGGATAAAAGGGGGAGAATCCCCCTTACACCAGACTGGGTTGTTGGTATCCCCGATGATTCTCACCAGACTGACTCGGATATTCCTTGGACAGTTCTGGGAATGCAAATGGGACAGATGGATGTGTAAGGCATTGCTGAGCATAGGTACTGTGGTACCTACTGCAAGCAGTGTGGCTATCAGTTATATGGTCAGATAAGAAAATGTAGTTACTGTTCTTAATATTTTTAGAGGCATAAATGGGTGTATTTACTTGTTGTCTTTGTTACATACCAAACATACAAAAAGAGGCACACACACAAGAGGTATTGCTGATATGGATGTTCCCTGTGGCATTTTTTGGCTCATCATTATCCTTAAGGAGGCAGCCCCTACAGGCCTGAAGAGTCTCAAGCACAAGCTGCTGAGTGGTTTTGAGAGTGAACACTAAGTCCCTGGTCATGCCCTGCTTTGTTACTAGTGGGAGCTTAGCTTTTAATGCATTGGGACAGGCTAAGCCCTAAATTATACCCCCATGTTCATTTAATATATTTGCCAAAGAGTCCAGGTCTGGAGGAATGCACTACTGTAGGGTTTTTGCAGTCCTTTCCCCAAATTCCCAGTAAGTACCCTTGAAAGCTATTACACAGCATAGCTCCCTTTCTTCCTGACTGATGTCATGGGTGGTGCAGAGGGTGTATCTGGCTGGTGTGTCCCGTGAGAACAGGGCCATTCTTTCGGTGGCCTCCAGGAGCCTCTCCAGACAGAGGACTCCTTGTTATGACAGGTAACTTTCTGAGCATTTCAACAGATGCTTAGGCATGCCAAAAGCATAAAGCACTTGGAAAGGGAACATGCAGAATATTTCAACTGCATTCCTTAAAATAAATGTTGTGGCTTAAATAATAGAAGTTTTCCTTACAGACTGTAGAACAACCACTGAAGCTGAGATAGTGTTTGAGTTATTGGATGTGGCATTTGCAAAATTTCCTCAAAATTTAGTAACTGTAGCAAAGTTTGGGGAGGTTTTGCTTTTTTTTTCTAGTGCTCATGTTTGAAACACCTCATCTTCTGCTCATTGTTTTCCAAGTCTGTACAATTCCAATTGGCAGATTTAATAGATGTATACCAGGTGCAGATTTGGAATCCAGGCAGCCTCAGTATGCTCACGTCTGTGATAAACCTGAGGTCATCATAGCTGTAGGACTGAATCAGATAGTACCTTGCAGTCGGCTCACGGCTGTGAGGGGTGACAGGCCCTGTTTCCCTCACACTTCACTGGCCACTGGAGGAAGATTCCTGGTGTTCTGTGCCGCAGCACCCGGACACATGAAAACATCCAGCCACAGCGCACAGTGCATATCCTCGGGGAAAGGCTGGGGTTTGCTTTGGCACCCTGCACTGAGATGAGCAGCAACCTACTGGTGAGAATCAAGACATGCTGGTGGGAGATAGTGCTGGGAAAGCGATGACGGAGAGGTGTAGGAATCCCAGGGAAGGCTTGATGCGGCGGCTCAGCCAGTGCAGCCTTTCCCCTCGCTCTTGCGTAAGATGATGTAAGGTGACGAAGAGCTTAGCTGTGATCCGTCCTGTTCTGGTGTTAATTACCGGTGACTGCATCGCTTTTGATAGAATTAGAGGAGTGTATAATAGGCCTGCAATTAAGTCTGATTTTGATCTCAGCAGCTTCAGACAATAAAAATGAAACTGTCATTTGAGATGAGTTCAAGTATTTTTAACAGTGTTGCTCAAAGAGGAAAAGAGCAGAGTAGTCAGTGGTTGGTCAGAAAAAGAGAATATGACCTACTTTCATTTCAAAACCAAACACTTGGCTACACAATTCTTATCTGCATATTTAAGTTTTTCCTGCGTCTTTCCCTTGTACCGAAGCAGGTGACTGCTCTATCACTGCCTTTATTTGGGAAGGGAAACTCATTCAGAAACATTGTGCTCCTGGTCCTTTCTTGCAGCTAATTCCTTTTACAGTTTTCACAGCAGGGGAAAGTACACCTCTTTCCACTTGGATCTATGTATTGCCAAGCAAAGCATGCTTGGTAGGAAAGACACATCCTTTATTATGAAGGCTGTAGCTGAGAGCGCCTTTGTCACCCGTACTCAACCGCTGAGTTATTAACAGTTTTGGACTGTGTTACACAGAGAAAAAGATAAAAATAGGGTGTGTGACACATGCGTCCCATGTTACAGGCCAGGAAACTGAATCGCTCTTCCACTGAGTACAGTACCCCAGAGCACACATGGAAAATATGCATGGATATGAACATGCGAGATCTTTCCTCACCAAGAAAAATGCTCAGTCACCTTTTTTTCCCCATCCCATTTTACACTGATCTTGTTCGATATTCCCTTTGACTGCTGGCAAGTCTAACAGCCTAAAGTACCACAACTCTGCTGTTGAACATGTGACATTGGTATCATGCTCCCATGCTTTGAGGAAACTGTGGAATATTCTTATTGCACCCAGCTGCCAGTAAGCAGGATCTCGCCCATTGTCCAGACACCTGCAGCATGCTGAAAACTCCCAAGGATCAATGCTATCTGTCATGGAAATCATGTCCTGGGCGCATAATCTAAAATAAGCTGTTCACAGAATGTGCCCCTTTAAATGTTAATCCTTGCATTGCTTTATTTTATTGCTTCTCTTGGCATACACAATTATGTGACATAATATAAAAGTAAACAATGTGATGCAATGGGTAAAGTTGAAAAGGAAATATAAACTGGAGATCAGATGCCTCCTAACAGAGAATACAACATAAAACTTACAGTGACGTGAATGTGAATTTTTCTTATTTTGAAGGCAGCAAAATCAAGCATATAGCAATTACATGAGTCTTTCTGGATGTTTCTGGCACTTTCTAAGTTGGGGAGTAAGTGACTTTGGGTAATGGATCCAAAGCAGAGTATGGCTCTACTCTAGGACAGGGCCTTTAAAGAAAGCAAACATAAATTTAGCTGGAAGATCACAAACCTTTAAAAACAATGCAAAACATGCATCTGAGATCTTATTATTTATTTTCCAGCATGTGAACACTTTTCAGGGGAAGGCAAGTGTGCAAAGCTGAGGACTATGGGTGTTTGCCTCCTGGTAGGAAACCTGTGGGAAAAGCACAAGCTGAGACTCAGCAGCAGGTTACAAGGTATGGCAGGAGCCAAGTTCAGATTTAAGGATAAAGCCTGAAATAGCAGAACCCAATGCAAGACCAACATCTTTGCCCGTATTCAGTAAAACATTTGGGTACCTTGGTGTGCAATTTTGCTTTTGCTGAATTGAGGTTTGAGTTACTCACTAGTCTATTTTTATATTTTAAGCAGCCTTGTAATTCAATATGTGTTTGTTTTAATTTTACACTCTCCATAAAAAGCATCCTCCATGACGACTTGGAGAAGTGACCGCTGGCAATGCATAGAAATTTATTTGCCTGGCATGTCACACTGTCTTACTTTCCCCCCTGCAAACCCGAGTGCTGGTCTTGACCAAAAATATCCCGGGATACCTTGTATCTCCTCTGTTACCTAAGCTGTGCTGCTGAGGCTCTGGAAGTGGTGAGGAGGGGGGAAGATCAGCCTGGGACAAATCCAAGTCATTCCACCAGCCCTGCTCACACACACCGTTGGAATTAATGAGCAGCCAGGCTGTCATGTGGGAGGAACAGGGTGGTGATGAGTAGGACAGTGGCTTCCCCGTGGCCACTGACTGTACCAGGAGCACACTGCGATCACCCACCTGCAGCTCAAGCTGCATGTCTGTCTCTGGGGGAGAAATCCCTCTTTTTGCAGCATAGTGCTGATGTGTGTGTCAGGGGCCGTAGGAGTGGGTGTTCCATGTGGAGCTGGAGGGAGGTTCACAGCCCATGGCACCCTGCTGAAGGCAGTGTACAGGCATGGCTCTGCTTTTCTCTCTCCATTGTTTTGCTGATAGTGCAGATTTTCGAACTGCCGCTAATGTGTTTTCAATTTGACAGTGCTGGTATGGAACCATCATATCATATCATATCATATCATATCATATCATATCATATCATCATCATATCATGTCACAACCCCTGGCTCTGAGCTGCCTTTGTATGGTGTCTCAGGAATGCAGAGCTGATGAAATAGTGTAGTGTAGAAATGAGCCTTGTCTTCCTCCTATCCCTGCATCCTTCCAGCATCCACATGCCTTAGGTAAGGATACAAAAATTGCTGCACCAAATGAAACAAAAATGCTTCTGTTCTCCTCCTGGCTTTTCTGACCAAAGTGGTGGGTGAAAAATTTACAGTGTGTCCGATTAGTGATGGAAGATGTGTCTAGGCTCATTGTCCTCCCTTCCTCATGCATTGGTCACTGTGGTACCTGAAATTTAGCCACTATGAATCGCTGTTGCCAGTCAGCGTGTTTGATACTGGAGGGAAGGCTTTCGGCCTATTAGCACCCACCAGAATTTCACAGGGCTCAAGGAGTAAAAGTGATTCAAGATCTTTGTTTTTAATAGCATTCCTGAATCAGATGGTAAAATACCCTAGAGAGATAACATGAAATTGCTTTGTAAGATTTAAGGAGAGTGAAAACAGACAAAATACAAATATAAGCAGCATTTGATATATGGGTTTCACCACTTGCTTTCAGCTTTATTTAGCTTTATTTAGCTTTGAACTTGCATGTACCTTAAAACTAGTGTTGCTCCTCACCAAATCATGATAAATTTTGATCTGTCATATTCAGTGATGGTGAACAACTCATACCCAAACCCACCTGAACCATTCACAGGGGAACCTAAACCTACAACAAAGTGAGCAGGTTTGCTCTAGGATGGGGCATCTCCTAGGACAGCGTACCTTGTCCACGTTCCTCTCTCCTGTAATTGCTGCATCCTCCCTTCCCTTGGGACAAGGCTTCACCACTAACCCGTGCAAGATAGCTGTTTTTGTGAGACTCATTTCCCAGTGTCAGGTGGCAGCCACAAGCAAGACAGTGTCTGGGGACTCCACAGCAGTGGGAACCCTGAGTAGCTTCTACAGGAGATGGTGCAGATGAGGTCAGGCTCTGCTTCCCCCACAGCCTGTGGCAGAAATAACTCTTGTCATCAGAGCAGTCACTGTAACATGGATGAGGTTCAAGCCAGGCCCAAGAGCTTCAATGAGATTTTTGTGTGATTATAACAAGAATTTGACACACATGGTGTGCTGCTAATCATGTATATGTGATCTGTCTCCATGCTGTCCCAGGAGGTATTAACCAGCATAAAAATCAGCTAATGAGGAGACGGGTCACGAGCAGCAGACTGCTGCTGCATGAGGGATGTCCCAGGAAGCATGGGGATGGATGAGCTGTGTCCTTTCCACCTGCAAACTTCATTGGTTTTGCCTCCCTCAGTACTGTGAGGGAACATCGATTTCATTGTGGTTTTTTGCTGAACACTGCAGCAGAATTTATGCAAAGTTTTCTGTGGATGTAGCACAAGTGCTCAAAAGCTCAACCCATCTAATGTGCCTCAGGTCCCTTAGGATAATGAGACATTTTGTGAGTGCACCTTTTTATTGTACCAATATTACATTACAGGAAAAATGGAAGGGGGGAACTTAACACATAGCACCTGTCACAAGTTCTCTCCTTGAATTAGGCTCTCCTGCTTATAAAAATTTAATTGATTCCTAGCAGTTTATGTGCGTGATGCTCAGTGGGCGTTTTCTGTTCTCTTGCCAGCTCCATGGTTACTTAGAAAGTGAGCCGCTCACGCTGCAGCTGTTCATTGGGACTGCAGATGACCGCCTGCTGCGACCCCATGCCTTCTACCAGGTTCACCGGATCACCGGCAAGACCGTTTCCACCACCAGCCACGAAACAATACTTTCCAACACCAAAGTCCTGGAAATTCCACTTCTTCCAGAGAATAACATGAGAGCAATGTAAGACCAAGGCACCATGTCTAAATCCTAGCAGTTTCGTCTTGGTCACCTCACTTAATTTCTTTGGGATTTGTTTCTTTCTGTTTGTACACAATTTTCCTTTCCCTATCTTTTTTTTTTCTTTCCCTACATTTCTCTCTGTAATGGTAGGTTTTCTCAACTTTGCTGAGACAAATTGCTCCTAATCAGCTTAACAGCTAAATGAGCTTCACAAATATTTATGACAACTGATTTGCTTTCATTCTAGAGTTTCAGCCAATGTGCTTATTTGCCATTTAAAATAAGTATCGCAGTTACTGAGCTGTAAATATCTCCTACCTCAGCTCCTGCATTTAGTTTCTAAATATGACACCTGTTGCTCCTATACACACTAGCACAAGGAAGAGAGCTGATTAAAATTTATCTTTGGATGTCAAAGGAAACTCTTAGAGAGCATTTCCAGGTACCCTCGTGGTTTTTCTGAGACGAATAAAACCACTCATTTCTCACATAATAAAAGTCAGCATTTTTCATGGCACTTATTTACAAGCAAATCTTCCAGAACTAAGAAGAGTTACTTCTGAGAACCTATATTCAAAGGTGATGCAGTTTACAGATTGAGTTGTTAAACTGGGCTAAGTTGAGTGCTATGCAGAAAAGCAGGCATGGATATCTTAGGATATCTGAGTGATAATTAACTGCCCTGTAGGTCCATTAAACATCCATAAACATCATCATAGGATGGTATATAAAGGTTAAAATAGCCTTCTGTGTGAGTGACATAAATGAGAGCTTCCACACTATTTAATCCTGTCCTCTTAGTCCCCCTCATTCAAATCAACCTAGCCTTTATCTGAGTTGTCTCCCCCCTCATTCAAGTCATCCTAGCCCTTATCTGAGATGTCTGCCGTGGGAGGAATTTCCATGTGCTTGCATGCAAGTACAGCTCTTGGTGTGAGTATATAAATATAAATGTGTTCATATTTATATGTCAATGCATGCACCTTTGTGTGTTTATATAGGAAGATGGAAAGCAAGCAAGAAATCCTGACCTCCACCAAACCAAATACCATGGGAAAATCACAGTTTCACTCCTTATTATTCATACAATTTTCCATGCCTTAACGAAGTGGAAAATGGTATCAGACACCTGAAGTCCTTCTGGACATAGTGCTTATTAGAAGCTGGTTTGCAGTGTCATGTACAACATGCCCTGGAGGGCCTCATGTAAATAGAAGAGCCAGAATATGTTTAGCCGCATTGCCAGCTGGGCTTAGAGTGATCACTCAAGACCTGAGGATCTCTCTCAGTGCACTGTGTTAAAAGTCATGACAAGCCTGCAGAATTACTGGCCCTGTTTGCTGCCATCGTAAGTTGGTGGAGCTACATCGGGGTTAAGGAAATGCCACCAATTTGTACCCATGCAGTGTTTATCTGGCCCTTTATTTATGCAGTTTGAATCACATTTTTGGCCATCGAGGAACATTATTGCCATTTCATTCATCTTTCTCCCTAAAATAAAGGTAAGCTACACAGTTTGGGAGCCAAGCTGAATATTTTGGTGGCATGCGTGCCAGACTGTAGTACAGGTCACTCAAGAATCACAAACATATATAAGCCTTACATGTCAGTAGTCTAAAACCTCATGTAGCACTACCAGTGAATTGAAATTTGGAGCCAAGGACTTTTCTCACACTTTGTGTGTTCAGGTCTTGATTCAGCAAAACACTGGAGCGCATCTGCACATTTAAACTTTTGCACATTTAGCTGTTCCTGTTGACTTCAGAGTTTAATGTCCATGACTTTACAAGCTTGAATTTAAATACTTTTTCTTCTCTGAACATTTGGGTATGAATTGTATGTCAGTACATATTCGGTTTACAAGTGTTGCTATAGGAGAGATAAAATTGAGAAATGCGCTGTTTCTTCCATATCTTACGGATCTTTGCATAGAATTTTGACATGGGTACAAATACTCTATAATTCTTACGGCTTTACCTGCTATTATGCATTGTTGGGAAGTTTTAATACTTCCATTAGTTTCTTTGATCGTATCAGCAAGGGCATTTTTTAAATTCTGAAATCCATACTGTAGAAAAAATGCAGATCAAAACTGTTCTTGTTTGCAGTTTGTTTCAGAACAAAGCTTCAGAGGTCTAGAGGGGGAATTAAACTCTTTGAATGCAAAATAAAATTAACTATGCATATTCAGTGTAATAAAATGCATGCCAGAGACCAGTACCCAGAAGAAATTGCCATGTAGGCTTTGTAGTCATGGCCAAGGCAGAGGTATTTTTGCAGTGGGTTTTTGAGTGCGTGTGTTTATATGTCTTTTGTTCTGGGAACTTCTTCTGTTGAAATATTCTTTGACAAAAATCCTGACTTGTAAACTCATCCAGGAGAAAACCAAAGTTAAAAAAAAAAAGATTGAGGTCAGAAATCGTAGTAGTTGTATCTCATGAAAACCACGTTTTTTCCTAATGTGAGGAGAGGACTCTGAGACTCGGGGAGAGCTGTGCTCATTAATAAGCATTTTCAGGACTTTGCCCTAGATTGAAAATCATGTCAGATTTTTCTCCAAATAAGCTGTAACAAGTAAGATTGTAAGTAGCCCGGCATTCTAGGTTAGTAACAGTTTCTGCACTGCTGTTGCATCCCACTGACTTTTCTAGTCTCACTGTTTCTTTGGGCTTTGGTTAATCTTTCAGTACAGTCCTTACAGGATGTGCTGGGGAGGAAAGGTCTTAGATTTTCTTCCTCTGGGAACTGAGGTAACATCCTAAATTTGTGTGCTTAACAGCAGCCACTGCCTGCTGCTACAGATAGCCCCAACTCAGCTGCTTGGGAGTGCAAGTACTAAACAAAGTCTGCTGCGTTCCGCCTAGTCATTGGGTTGTGCCTGACAGTTTTTTAAGAGCATGCAGGAGAGAGGAAAGATACTGCACACTCGTGTCTTCCTGAAGTCTTCTTGAAGTGAATTGAATTGCCCTATGTTTCCTTTTGGATAGCATCGACTGTGCTGGGATATTAAAGCTCCGAAACTCTGACATCGAGCTGCGCAAGGGAGAGACGGACATCGGTCGGAAGAACACACGTGTGCGTCTGGTCTTCAGGGTTCATATCCCACAAGCCAATGGCAGGACCCTCTCCTTGCAAGTAGCCTCCAACCCCATTGAGTGCTGTAAGTAGCCACAAACATCCTGTTCCTGCCAGGTATTATCAGAAAAATCTTTTAATCAGTAAGGTTGAAAAAGACATCTAAGATCATTGAGTCCACCGTTAACTCAGCACTGCCATGTCCACACACCTTTTGAACAGTTTTTAACACTTCTGCCCCATATGCAGTCTTCGTCCGCACCAGCGTGCTCTACAGTGGTTTTGCTTTACCTGTCTAGTTAGTGAACTTTAATCTGCTTTCCAAAAGTACATGGTTTATATTGAGAACAGAATACCTGGTGTCTTAGGAAAAAATATGTAGCTTTGTGCATTGAATGCTGCAGAAAAATACATACTTACAAGCAAAGAGCAGTTAAACTAAGAGTAGACCTGGGAGTGACAGGGCCTTTTGTTTTGGTGACTCCTTAACATAAAGGTAACTGCTGCAGAAGTCTCAGAAAACATCTCTCACATCCTATTCACACTGTCTCCCCATCATAAAGCAAAAATCAGCGAAGAAAAAAACCCCAGCCCCTTTGATAAGGAGCTAGCAATATACTAGAGCTGACACACTGGCATAAGCTGCCTGCGGCTTCAGAAAACCTCCAGAAACCAGGTTTCTGCACTGGAGTCTCTTTAAATGAACAGACTGTATTTTATCAGATACACTGGGCACCCGTCAAAGATACCTATAACATTTTTGCTCTGTAAGCCTCATCAGCCTCCCCCACACAAAACAAAACATATCTGCTTTGTGTAGCTTTAACACTCCAGCATAAGTGGCAGAAGCTGAATTTCAGTCTAACTCCCAATGCTAATTTGATTGGCTGGATGGACTGAAACAATTTTTTAAGGTTTTGTTGAATTCCATCCAAAAAGTGGATCTTTCTGATGCTGACAAAGTAGGGGGGAAGCCTAACATTTGGCAGATATGTGAGGGGGTGAACTTCTGGCAGAGGGAATGGGGAGGAAGGCCTGACCATTCCTAGCTCCATTCATGCTGGAAAGCAAAGCAAAAAATGTGAGGAGTCACAGTTTCATCCTGCCATTGACGTTTATGAGAGCTTTTCAGTTGCTACGTAGCAGGATAAGGCACAATTTGAATCTGTCCTGAGCTGGTCTGTGCAAAGGAGCCAAGCTGAGGGAGCCACTGAATGTGAAGCTCCTGGAGCTGAAATGTGTCAGGGAACTGTAGCTTTGAGTATTGTGTAATGAGCAAAAGCATGGCACATGCCTGCTGAAAAAAATGGAAAACAGGACAAAAAATAGTGCTAGTGTTATTTCCAGTGCAGAATGTGGAATAAGCTGGTGCCAAAAACTTCATACATTTCTTAGTGCATGTGACACCAGAAGGAACCATATAATCTGGATAAAATGTCACATCATCCCTTGAAGCAGCACTCTCTTCATGTCCCGGTTGAGGGGGGATAAAATTTGTGTCACAGGAATACCATTTTCAGTTTACATGGATCCATGTGTGCTTTGGCACTCAGGTTCTTTTGGAAATAGGCTCTCTAAAGTGTGAGCTGCTGCTGGATCACAAGGGCCATGGCTGCTGCTGCTGCAAGACAGTTTGCAGAATTGACAATAGGGTATATACTGACTGAAACAAATTTTGGACATACGTGATTACCTTGTCATGTGTGCCTTGTAAACACACAGCATATATGCTAGACATAGAATGAGAGAAAATCATTGAAATTAAATGAATATCCATAAAAATACACTTTCTGATATAGTACATATCAAGCTGAGTTTTAAAACACTTGTTCTTTGTGAGTCTTTTGAATCTGTACTGCTGTTTAACACTATTGTTTACAATCAAAGCACTTAAAAATGAACCATGTTTCCTGTAAACCTTGTGACCTTTCTTTGTTTCTGTATCAAACTCAGCTTATCTTATGAGGGTAAGCATTAAGTTACTTACTAATGCAATATTTGCTTTTCTGTGTGTTTCTGGTTGCCTTTTTTTTTATTTTTAATTTTCTTTATAACTCTCCAGCTCAGAGATCTGCCCAAGAACTGCCTCTGGTGGAGAAGCAAAGTACTGACAGTTTTCCTGTTACTGGAGGGAAAAAAATGGTACTGACTGGTCATAACTTTCTGCAAGACTCCAAAGTCATCTTTGTGGAGAAAGCACCAGGTATGTGTTTTCAGTCTAGACTTCAATCTGCCTTCCCCCCCAACCCCGTCTGTGTGAAATGGTGAAAGCACAAATATGGTAATGACATTTTCTTCTGCACGTAATATGTTTTCCATGTCACCGGGCAAAGCTGTGGAAAGGATCTGAGCCGTGCCTAATGCTGAGGTTTCACACTGTGGCAGCTGTAGTTACAGGTAGACAATAGAGACATTGAAAGTCAATCTTTGGCATTTGTTTATTGTAGCAAACCCTGAGTGCAGCAGGCAGGACCTGTGAGAGGGGTTTGAAATCTCTGGTGCTATGTCCCCCTAAAGCCTGCAATATGGTGCATCTTCTTAACCATTTCTGTAATTTGTGCTGCTGGTGGTGTGTGTGCACCTGTATCTCCTATGGCATTTACGAGGTGCTGGCTGAGGAGGACCTGGAGCACACGCATTCATTTGAAGGAGAGGTTTACCTCGAGGACTGAGAGAAGGACTGAACGCAACTTCCCCCTCACCCAGCGCTTCTCCTGCAGTGCTCTGGCGCTGGGACTGGTTCTCCTGGAGAAGAGTCGCAGGCCAGGCTGAAGCAGGGAAAATGGCATGGAGTGGGAGCTGGGGCTGGAGCCGGATGTGCCTGCAGGAGCGGTGGATCACAGGGTGACAGAGCCTAATGGGTGTGAATGCCTCCCGCTGGAATAAGCAGTGGGGGTGGAGCTGAGAGTCAAAGTCAGGCTCTGAAACAAGACTGCTAAGGATAGTTTTGAGTGTTGTTTTGGAAAGGGTTTCCCTGGTGCTGGCACAAGCTATGAATTCCTCAGCTGCCGACTGAACCCCCCACCCCCACCCCGAACTTAAAACAGTCTTGGGCTCTCCTCAGGCCGCCTGCACCGGCTTTGACGCTGTGCCTGTTTAACCCTTTATGTCTGCGAGGTTCCCATGCTGTTCTCCTGCCCATGAGCCCTACCGGCAGCACAGGAACTTGGGCCTTGGGGCGGGATGGCAGGGAGAGCAGGGCAGGCTCTGGAGACAAAGGCACCCAAGTCTTTGGGCTCAGCAATCTCAGGACCAGAGCAGAAGACTCTCCTGAAATTCCCCAGCAGAGTCCAGGGTTGATGAGGTTTGTTGCCAAAAGTGTGTAGGCAGAAGTAATGCCCTGGCTTCTCGGGGAGAGCCAGTTGGCACGTTCCTGTGATCCCCAACCATTCCTGTGAACTGCAGCACACACAGTGGGGATGTGGTTGTGACATCAGGAGAAACATCGTTTTTGTTTCTTAAGAAAGTTAAAAAAGATAGGAAAAAGGTGGAATTGCAATTGAAAAAAACTGAATTCTGCTCTCTGTGTTGCGCCCAGGGGGGAAGAAAGTTAATGTCTACTTTATTTATATTTAAACTTCCTTTAAATATATAAACTGGGTTAGTGTGACATGTCAGGAGTCCTTGATCTGTCTCATTACAAGAAGGAAACCACATTAAAGGGTGCCTTCCTTAGTACTTATTTCCTCCTTTCCTCTTTCTTTTTTTGAGCTGGAAAATTTTTAAGTATTGCGTTCCAAAGGATTGCGATGGTGATGCTGTTTGTCCACAGTGTGGATCTGAACACTGTCTCCCTACTCCTGTATTCCTATACTACATTATGTACACTAAAAGCAGCATATTCACTGTATAGCTTTCTATTACAGTATTTATGGTCCTGCCTGTTTTTGTAGTCTCACTGCAGGTTTGTTGCAATTGCAGGGCAGTATAGCCTGCAGGGTCTGAGCCCTTAGAGTCAGAGTGTAGCGTCTCTAGGAGCTTCAATAATTGTGTCAGTAGAAATGACACACAAAAAGCAAAGCTGCTGGCTAATCTGGGCTGTGCAATTTCTAAGGCTTCCACGGTTTGTGTGCTGTGCTGCCTCACACAGCTCGATGCATCAGAAGCAAACAAGAGCAATGTATCATTACCTTAGTGGCAGACTGCTCTGGCTGGATTTTTGAACAGTCACTGTATTTAATGTCAAATGAGCAAGCATTAGCAGCCTTCACTTTTGTAAATCAGCATGGGGTGTTTCTTTCCCTTTCAGCTCTTGAACGTCAGTGAAAGTAGGTCAAGAGAAGGAACGCCAGCATAGTTTCTTTTTCTGTTAGAGAGCTGGTTATGAACTTCTGTGATTAGGTAGAGACATTCATTAGTTTTGCTGCTGTTAACCACTTTTGCTTTTGAATTTGGAATGTTAATCACGTCCTTGGTAGGTAGCAGCCAAACACAGTTATTACTGAGTAATAGATCAAAGTAATAGATCATAGTCCTCATAAAGAGAACTTATCTTTTGTATTACTTTTAAATACTCTACTATGTCAACTCATGTCTTCAGTTCTTACTCAGGCAGAGTCTCCAAGCCGGGAGGCAGTCTCTTGAAGTTTGTCTAATTCTTCCTAATCTGCATACTTAACTGGATAACGAAAGGAGTTTGAGAACACTTTTTGTTTGCCTTTTTTTCCCCCAGCTTTCCCTAAGTCCGCTGAGTGCATTGTGGTCTCCTGAATGTTTTTCCAAGCATGAGTCCCAAGCTTTCAGTCTTCAGGGCTAGCCCTCAGCTGTTGTAGTCTCTGGAGGAATGGCATTATCCTGGCCTCCTTTGGTGTGGGAGTTAGTCTGAGCAGTGACTCATACAAGAGGGAATCCCTGAAGAATGATCAAATCAATCTTTCTGCCGGGGCAGCAGTGGCTTCCTGCTTTCAACTTAACCCCTTACTAGCTGCTGTTCAGCCAAGAAGCATATGAAGAAGAGCAAAACAAACTTTGCAGTCCTGTGACTGTGTCTCACACAGGGAAAATGAGGTATCCAGGGGGCGAAGGCACGGCACACTGAAAGGACCAAGGGAGAAGTGTTGTGAGGACCTTCTCTGGAAGGTGAGGTCAGGCAGAAGGCACCCCATTGGATAAATAATGAGAGTTCAGAAGTGGACTAAAATTTGCTCAAGATTGTACAGTACCGTAAAGAAGTTCTTACATGTTGATGGGAGGCCTTATTGTACTAGATTTTGGGCAATATTCTGTTGCTTGCACATCAGACCATATTTTACAGTGATGAGCAGTGGTATAAAATGACTATCGAAGAAACCTAGCAGTAGTGAAAATGTGAATGCTAAATGTATTTTGAGAGGTTCACTCTTTTAAATTCAGAATTTCCTTCAACTGCCATGTCCCACAATGTCTTGGTGTCTTAAAAATTAAACTAATAATTTTTTTCTTACCTCCTTTCACTTTCTGTCTCTTTTTGTAGTCATGCATTTCTCTTCCTGAGGTTCAGAAGTGTCTGGTGCGTGTCATGGTTGTTGAGTGCCACATTGAGGACGGCCAACACCTGTCTGTTTGTCACTGGAAGAATTAGTACTTTGTAAAATATTAAAAAATATGCAACTCCTTCCTGGCAAAGGCCCTTGATGTCTGTAGGCTGAGGTTTGCTGTGGCAGTAAGGTGTGCATTTTAGTTACAAAAGAAGTCTTGAGGGAAGCTCAGAAAATTCAGAGATGCCTGGAGAGTGTGCTTTAGGGATTGCATATCTACCAGCTCCCTTTTTTTTTGGTAACACTTCCTGCAAACACTCTTTTCAAAGCTGATTTTTTAAAGGTTGTGTGAGTTACTGAACACAAAGCAGCACAAAATCCTAACTGACCGAACCAACCAGGCTGCTGGCTCCTAGTATATCAGATTGTGATTAGTGATCTATAAAACTGATCACTGCGCTGAAAAAATCGTGGTTTTCATCCCTTGGTTCACAAAATGTATCCTGTAACTGATGGGTGAAAGCTCAGTGATGAGACACAAACCCAGTATCCCAAGGAGCAATGCACAGGAAAATTATGCGTATGTTATGGTACAGGTAAATTGTGGATTATAGTTCCTCGCATGCTGTAGGATGTTTTGGGATAGAAAGAGTATTTTGGTGTTAGAAAAAGTCTCATATTGAAATCTGAAAGAGTTAATCTACCTTGAAAATCCCTCCTTGGTCAAAAATTGCTCCTTGCTCCTGTAGCTTTTAACACTGGAACTAGCTCAAGTATTTCCGGACTTCACTGATTTGGCCAAGTCCAGACATACCTAAAAGATCAGGTTAAACTGATGAAGTCTTTATAATCAATTTGTGACCTTTGGGCAGAAATGGTCATTGGATGTATTATTGTTATTAATTATCATAGGGTTGAGTTGCCACTAGTTAAGTCAGAGCTCCAAACCCATTTCTTTGCTTTTGTGCTTAGTGACAGAGCTCAGGGCAAGGGTTTTAAAGAGCAAAAAGGCAGAAATGTAACACCTAACTTCACTATGGGATTTGGTTCTCAAATATCACTGACTTCGGTACTTTGACTCTGGGCTGTTAATGTTGAGGGCCATTTTGTCCTGGTCAAAAGCTGTGTCTAAGCTTCCCCCTAACAAATGCCCCTCCCTGAAGATGCATCACTCTCTTTGATGGACGTTTGTAGAGTTCACAATTTGTAATGCTGTATCTCTGAGTAACTCCAGACTTACAGACTTCAATGGTTTTGAACGACTTGTTAATTACTAAGGCTTCAACAGTAGTCCTGGCACCTACACACTGCAGTAAACTAATTTAATAATATCTTCAGCTATTGTGCCCAAAGCCTTTGGCACTTAAAGTTCCTGAAAGATGGAGAAATAAAAAGCGTGTAACCAACATTTCCAGGGATTTTTCTTTTTGAATATTTTCAAACAATTAGGAAGCTTTTCACATTTACTTATTGCTTCAAATTCTTCGTTCTGCTCTTGTTTTTATTTTGTTAAATGGATTTTCCTGTCAAAACTGTTCCTCTTCCCTGCTGAACAGGTTTTGGTGTTAGAACATGAAGGTGTTGATGTGTAATAGTTATAACTAGAGCAGATGAAAGATAACTGGGTGAAATCACCAATTTAATTTTTATATATATATATGCCAAAGGAAATCATCGCTTTCTGTAAGTATTTCAGATGGGAGAACTTAACAGTTTGCCTCCTGTTAGATGTGTGGTCAAGCTCAGTCAGCTGAATTTTTGCACAAGGGAAATGTGATTTAGAAAAGAAGGAAGCTGGATGAATTTAAATGTCCACTCTAGCATTTCGCAGGTTTTTTGTTCCTCTCAAATTTCCCTGTCTCTGGCAAAGATTAGAATCACTCAGTTGCTGCCTTAAAGTACAATTGCCAGTCTTATATGTTCAGTTCTGTTTCCCACATGTTGTGTAAGCAGAATTTACCTTGTCATATGGCAGATAACTCAAACACAATCTTTTAGTTTCAGGAAAACTTACAAAAAGTTCTGGAAAGTGATATGTTGATGAACAATTTGAGTGGCATGTGAGTGGAACGGATGCGTTGAGGAAGCATGTGGGCTTTTTGGTTTGACTCAGATACATTGTGGAGCTTAGGGTTTGGAGTCTGTTTTGACGTGATGTGATGGGATGGTGAGATGGGTGACCTGAGTCTTGGCAGAGCTCCACGTGGTAAAAGATCTCACATTCTCAGAGATCTTTCCATTGCTCTTTCCATTGCCAGTAGCAGTTTGGGGGGCAGCTGGCCAAAAAGGGGTCATGTTTCACACCAGTAATCATACTGTAGCTCACGTAATAAATAAGCAAGTGGCAAAACTCTCCTTCCCCCTCTTGTCAGATAGACAGATACTACTTAATTTTGTCTTTATCTGTCTGTTTATCCAAGTTCAGGACACACGTTCCAGTTGGCAGTGAGCAGTTGCTCGCTGACTCATGCGCAGTGAGGTTAAAATTTCGGGAAACTAGATAAACTGGAAACTTCAAAGGCATACAAGTAGGGAGCATGGAGTTCATGTGAAGGTCACTTGAACCTAGATCCTAGAGATGTATTGATAGCTGAAGGGGTTTCTGGCCACTGCCCAGAAATAGATATCCTTGGGCAGATTGTGTCATCAGATGTTGGAGTCATTTGATGGTGGAACCCTTTCACGCGCACAGAGGAGTAGTGATGCAGCTTGTAGGAAATGTCAGCACGTTTCAGTTTTTCCTGGCTGTTTAGTCTAGGGAATGGTGAAGACAGAGTGGGACAGCAGCCATACGCATGAGATGGTGTAAGCAGCAGCAAGTCTCGTCCAGGGTGTTACTCTCACAGTGAAGAATGAGATCAATCAATCACAGATACTTACTGTGGACAACAGAGAAATAAGGAATAACCATATGGTCTCCAAAGTCACTCGTCTGAGTAATCCTGTAAATTTTTTATTATTATAGAAAATGCAGCTGAATGCTTCAAGTTTATTCTTTCATGTCCTCCAGACTAAGTGGCTTCAAGCAGCTGTATCTGTGCAATCAAGGCTTTGTCTCTGAACTTTTACAACTAGCACAAGATTTCAAATAGTTTTTACTGTTACTGTTCTGGTAGGACTGTCTGTCCAAAAACACAGGAATTCACAGCCCTTACAAGAAATCTGAGAGTCTAATGAAGCGATCAGTGTCTAAAGACAGTGGAGGAAAGAAATATGGTGGGTTGACCTTGGCTGGCTGCCAGGTGCCCACCAAGCAGCTCTCTCACTCCCCCTCCTCAACAGGACAAGGGGAAGAAAACAGGATGGAAAAGCTCATGGGTCAAGATGAAGACAGGGAGATTGCGTATCAGTTACTGTCACCAGCAAAACGTGCTCCACTTGGGAAAAATAATTTTTTGTCAATTAAAAATAGAGTACGATAGTAAAAAACAAAAGTAAAACTGAAAACCACCTTTACCCCTGCCTCCCTTCCCAAGTGCAACTTCACTGCTTCATTCCCGACTTCTGTTTCCTCCCGCTGAGTGGCACAGAGGGTCAGGGAATAGAGGCTTCAGTCAGTCCATAAGAGCTCCTCTTTACCATTCCTTCTTTCCTTCCTGTACTGTTCCCTTGCTTCAGTGTGGGGTCCTCCCATGGCAGACAGTCGAGCCTGAGTCTTCTCCATGAGATTCAGTCCTTCAGGAACAGCCTGCTTCAGCATGGGTCCTGCACAGCCATCGTTCCTGTGAGACAACCTGCTTCTGCCTGGGCTCCCCTTGGCAGGCTGCAGCTCCTGCCAGGAGCGTGGACTCTGGCTGGTGTATTTGGATCTCTGCTCTGGTGTGGTTGTCTCTTTGGGCTGCAGGGGCACAGCTTCCTCACCATAGTCTTCACCACAGGCTGCAGGGGAATCTCTGTTCTGGCTGCTGGAGCACCTTCTCCCCCTCCTTCAGTGTTGTGGGGGTCTGCAGGGGTATTCCTCTCACTTAATCTCACTCCTCTCTCACAGCTGCTGCAGTTTTGTCCCCCTTCTTAAGTATGTAGGCAGAGAGGTTCCACCAGCTTTGCTGATGGGCTGAGGTTTGGCCGGCTCAGAGTCCATCTTGGAGCCATCAGGAACTGGTTCTGTCAGACATGGGGGGAGCTTCTGGAATTTTCTCCACCCCTGCAGCCCAACCACTGGCCAGACCTTGCTATGTAAACCAATACATGGGGATGCCTTTGAAGTACCTAGTTTTTCAAGGGAATGCTTACCTCTTTGGGAAAAGGACAACTCGTTGTCTCCTGCTGATTTCCTGACATCATTAAGAATTGGTTCATGTCTCAGATGGGTATCACAGGAAATGTGGGGAGAGCTGAGGGAAGAGGAGCATGTTCCTTTTAGGTCTTTTAAGGAAGTAAGATTACACCTTCAATGTGGAAAAAAATACAATGACATTTAAGAGAGGAATAGATAGATAAATGCTTTCCAAAGTGTGCCTTGTTGCTGGGAAGTTGATGTCAAGGCAGGAAATCTAAGGATAGGAGGAGGGACCTCTAAGATTGAGCCTGACCTTCTTGGACAAGAGAAACAAGAAAAGGGACATGAGGGGGACAATGAGATGGAAAAAAGTTAAAATGCTGTTCAAAACTATCTGCCAAAAAGTCACAAGTAGTTACCATAATGGGATGTTTCTTGAAGTTGAGAAGTTTTGGTCATACGGTTGAAGAGTTTGTGTCTCAAAAAATAATGAAGAAGGAAGACTTGAAAGCATTTGGATCAAATTTACATCTTAAGATGAGAAATAACTAGAAGTAGCTATAGTACAGGTGATGGTGTTGGCATCCAGCACAGAAGTAGAGGAAAAGAATTGTTCATGGAAGAAAAATTTGGAACTTGATTTAAACTGGCTGTGAGGTTTGTTACTCCAATAGTCTGAGAAAATACGAGACAGATTAGACTGAAGAAGATGGACCAGGAATCTTTTACTCAGTTTCAGCTGCAGAGTCACAGGTTCAGCCTACTAGTGTTTCCCAGAGGAAAGTAAAATTGTGAAGACAAGGAGATGACGTGAATGTAATCAAAACCAGAGTGAAGTGCTGTCATGACTGCTGGTGGGTGGCTGTGCTGAGTGTGCTTTCTTTGACCTGCCTGCTCTAGAGAGATTTTTCAGGGATGTCAAGCTGCAGTTTTACTTGGAAGCTGTGTGTCTTAGACCTGGAATTACTTAAAGTTATTAAATAAAACCCTCAGACCAATGATAATTTGAATAGGGGGAGGTGCCAGAGAGCACAAATTGCACAACCAGCTTCCATTCTGCTGAAAATAGTATCTGGCAGGTCTTTACAATGGTTTTGGCTCAAAATGAACCCCGATCTGTCAGTTGTCAGCGCTGTGCCTCCTTTTAATTACCTGGACTAAAATTACAGTTCATTTGCAAACACTGGAACTCAGAATAATTACGTCTGTTAGACATTCTGTGGTAAAAGGCAGCTAAAAATGCTTCACCATTCAGGGAAAGTGAGTCCCTCAGCTTTTGGCTCGCCCAGCTGAGCAACCAGAGAGGAAGCACGTGCCTGGAACAGATTCTAAAGTACCATAAGATCCATTTTGTGCTGGATTTTTACACCTGCTCACTGCATGACATTCTTATTGTTAATTCAAGGTAAAGAAGAGAGAAAAAGTTACTCGAGAGTATCATATTAATGGCAGACAGACCTAAGTCTATATGGCACTCAGCTCAATACTGCAAAAAGGTATTGCTGAAGGAACGGACAATATACAGATGCTGCAAAAATGCTTATGAGAAGACACCAACAAATACAGCACCTTTGATGTGGAAATAAAAATAGGTCGGTTATGCCTGAGCCCTGCTGCGCATGGACAGAGGCATGCCAGGGATGGGGAGCAAAGCTGTGGGGAAGTCTCTGTAGCAGGACAGGAGGCTGTGAGGAGGGCAGAAGAACAGCTGAGGGGCTACCTGGCATGGAAGAGGGAAATAAAGTAAGTGAAAATCAGGACAGCTGTGTGGTCTCATAGCAAAAGTAGTGTAAGAGCAAAGAGATGAGGGTGGCTGGAGAGGCAGTTAGGGACAACATCCTGGGCAGTAGGCAGGCCATGGCACCAGCAGGAGCTACAGCAGGAGGTAGAGCTGCTCTGAAGGCGGCTCTGGGACTAGGAGGAAACTCACTGCTCACAGGTCCCTGAGATAGGCTGAGATCTCAGGAGAGCAAAGTGCCACTGAGGGGATCAAAAGAAAGGTCCTGGCCACTTACAGTTCAGATACTTTCTCTCTGCTAGCATACACTGTGTTTCTGAATGTTTCATTGCTCTCTTGCGCCATCTTCCCTGTACATCCCATGTCAGACTGCTTGGCTGGTGTTGGTCCCTCCTTAGTGCCCGACCCTTGTAAATGTCTTTAAGATGTACACCAGTGTGTCGGCATAGTATCTCACCCACTTGGTGGGATCCCCTTTGCTTGTTGGTGTCCAGCTGGGGAAATGTTGTTCGCAGCAAGACACCTGTACGACCAGCTGAGAAAAGTGCCCTGACTGCTTGTGATATCCCCAAATCCAAAAGGCTGCCGCCCCTGCAAAATCTGGCACCAGTACACCCATGACAACCCATAAGCGCCAGCTGGTGAGAGATGGTGCCAGTGGGTCATGCCCAGGACTGGCGTGGGGAGTGCTGTCCTCCAAGCAACAGAGCTTCCTCCCCACCTCTTTCATTGCCAGTCCAACTTGCCCTTCCCCTGGAAGCTGATGGCATCTCTGCAGAGAACTGGATAACTCTTAAGTCCAAATGATGAGACTTTGCCATAGTTTTCATCCTGTTCTTTGCACAGACACCCATCCGTTCCTTCTGAACATCTTCACAGATCAGTCATCTCAGTGTCATGAGGGCACTTACCAGGGCAGAAGAGTAGCAGTGCAAGTTGAAAGCTTTCAAATTCTTCATTCCTCGGGGATTTAAATATGCACTGTTAGGGCCAAGTAGGTAGACAGCCTTTGCAGAGCACCTTAAAGTGGCACTGCATTGCATCTGTGCCCTGCCTGTTGTGGACATGTTAAAGTAATCTGGGCTGTAACACAGAAATTATTGTTCAGGGTAATCTCACAACACATTAATCAAGTAGTGGGGTCCTTTGGGAGGGTAGGGCTTGTTTCACCATTTTACTTGGAATATATGAATGTAAATACAGATTTACAGAGCAGCCAGTGCAGTCAAACTCTGTTGAAGCGCAGACTGGAAGAATACAAAATGTACCGTGTGTATAGGCAGTGAAATCCTAGGTAATGTCTATTCTTCTCATATCTCAAGTGAACACAGGCCTGCTAAAGAATATAGACTGTTTTAACCTCCTGTAGTAAAGTAGAATCACTTAAATATATCTGAACGCTCCCATTATGCCCATTTCATAGAGGCAAGATTTAAGTGGTTGTCAGATGTTATAGCCTCCTTAATTTCCAAGCTTAGGTTTTTTTGGATTTCTGTATTCTTTGCCCTTTCTGCAATCCATCAGTTTGGAAAGTTATGCTGGTGGTTTGATAGTTTTGAGCTTGCAAACCCCTGACACTATGCTTGCAGTTCCCTGAGATACAAAGGTAAATCCAGCCCTCGAAACCCCAGAGAATCTCTCTGGATGGGTAATGATGAGGGGAAGATGCTACAAAAATGTATTTGGAAAGTCTTTACAGCTCTTTGTGTTGCTCTTCATGAGGAAAATGTGTATGTCATGGTCTGCAAGGCTCTATGTGTGAATAACTAATGCTACTAGATTTTTTAGCAATTACTTTTTAGCCCTGCTTCTGTGTTAAAACAGACCTTTACAGTGCCTTTTTATGTGGAAATCTTGTAGCTGGGTGTGGTGGGGAAGCCGCTTGGTGACTCATACTGCAGGGAATTCCCTGATGAATTAGAGTATTTTTACTTCTGGACTTGTGCGCAGTTTCCTTCAGCGCCGGAGCGAGTGGCCGATAAGAGCAGGCTACAAAGGCCCATTCACCGTTCAGCTATCCCATGTCAAAACAGGGTGTTTATGCTTTGCAGAGCTGAAAATCCACCCCCCGTAACGCGTAGGTTCACAGCATTTTCGTCATTAGCAATCCCAGATGCTCCGAGTGTCACAGCGACAAAGAAAACAAGGCAGAAGCGGATGGTGGTGAAGCACGCTCGGAGAAGGGATGGCTATAAATAACAGGGATGGGTCTGTAAATGTCAGGCTTCCTGACAAACCTGGTGTCTGCAGCTGGCAGTAGTGCCAATGGCCACCTGTCAGCGCGGTGTCCAGCCTGTGCAGAACGGGCAGGAGCAGCTTCTCCTTCCCCCAGCACCGCCACGCTCCGGCGCTGCCTCTTCGGAGGAGGAGGGATTTGAGGGTCACTCATCCAGCCCGTGCACCGTTCCCCCTTGAAGCCTTGGCTCTCTGGGGTTAATGGCTGTCGCTGCTGGCAGTGAGGGAGCAGGGCGCTCCGCCGAGCGACTCTGCAGGGCTTCTGCCCTGCCCTTCTGTGCATGGATGTTCTGGGTTTATTTCCATTTGGTAGAAAAACCCTCACAAAACTTAAGAAACAAGTATAATACCTCGACCCAACTTTTTAGCTATATAAAGAACTGTCTTTCTCTTCAAAATATTTCACTATAAATCTTGAAAACGCCAAAACAAAGCCAGGCATTTGGTTTGGAGAAGACACTTCTTACGACTTCGTAAAAGTAAATAGTGAAATGAAAGGGAATGAAATAAGACCTTTGGAAAAGCCGTTTTCTCCCTTTTCTTTCGTGCCTCCTCCTCTCCTTCCTCTCCTGACTCCATCTCCCCCGCTCCCTGTATAACAACTGCCCATTTGGGTACGGTAATTCCGGAGAGCAAACTTTAACGGGAATGCCTGAAATGTGTCTGCTTCAGCTTTGTGTTATGTCTGTAATTTGAATTATTTGCATTTTGGAAAGGTATAAATTGCTCTGGTGTACTTGGGTTGGCTGGCGGCCAGGAGGGAGTTGCCTCGGGCCCAGACCAGGCGCGTTGCTGCAGATGTGGCAGGCATACAATGGAAACTTTTGTGGGCGAGCAGCCCTCACTCCTCCAGCACACGCTGACAGGAGGCGGCATCCCGCCCGCTCACCAGGCTCCCCAGCGGATGGCCACTGGGGCAAAACCACTTTCTCCAGCTTAGGCAGACTGTCTTGAGGCTTAGGGCTCCTACAAACCATTCCAAAGCCATTATTCCTTTTTCTTTTTTTTTCTTTTCTTTTTTTTTTTTTCAATTTCAGCTGAACTGTTTAAACCTGCAAAACATGTTTACTGTAAAAGGTTGACGTAGTGGTCTAAGGTTTCCCTCCTGGAGCTGGTCCCAGTCTGTGGGCGTTGAGATTTCCCTCTTGGTTCACCAGACGTAATATGAGGAATTGTCTTTTTTTTTTTTTTTNNNNTTTTTTTTTGTCTCTTGCTTCATAACAACTTTTCCTCCCTGTGTTTTTGTTAAATGAAATGTCACTAGCTGTTAATGAGTTGTCTATTCCCTACTTCTTCCTTCTCATCCCTTTCCCCTCAGTTGCTGATGGTCTGGACAGTCCCAAGGGAATTTCTTGGAGCAAAACCTGTACTGTTCTTACTAGCCTCCAAAGACAAGTCATGGCTCTGGATTTTTATTTTCCTAATAGTTTAGATTACAGCATCTAAAATACTTCTGAACAAACTCCTTTTGTCATCATAAACATTTCAAAAATTTCATAAAGGCAGTGCTGTGTGAAATAATTGAAAGATTAGCTGGAGATGGAGTAATTTTGAATTTTACTGAAGTATCGGCAGGAAATAAAAACCAGGAACCTGAATCAGATCATTCGTCTTGCAAAGCACAAATTAAACATAGCAAAAACCCTGAACTTCTGGTAATCCATTTACAAAGGCAAATTGAACACATGTTAACTACTAGTCTGGATGTCTGTATGTTTTCAAAAAAAAACCAGCAAACCCCTTCCAAAGCAGAAGTTCCTACACTTCGCAAGATGTGTGATAGTGTCGGCGTTGTGTTGCTTTTATAACTGCTTGAATTAATTAGGGGCAGGGAGGGAGTGCTATAGGGGCTGGAGATACAGGAGGCTGCTCCCAGGCAGGGGATATGTCCTGGCTTGCCGAATTTTGGTCAGGGTTTTCTCCTGACAGCCCAGGAAGAAGCATCTGTTGGATAAATTGTGAAGTTGTCACCAGTCCTCCCAAGAAACCTACTTCAGTTCTGGCACTCTCCAAACCCATCGTTAAGGAGACCTGAGCATAATCTGGCTGCTCCTTCTCTCCCTGCAGCTGAACGTGGCAGTACCAATTAAAGGGATTCCTTTTCCAGCATCACAAGTTAACATGCAGGAAGAAACTGAGGGTAGATCTGCTAATTGTTTTCCTGTGGAAAGACCTGCCAAATCCACTGTGATATTTGTGCTGCAGCCTTCCTGTTGTGCTTCTTTCCATACATTAAAAAGAAGGGGGTTTTGGACACTAAAACAATCACCAGGGATAGTCCCTCAGCAGCATTCCTTTCATGGTAGGACAGCTGTACACAAAAATATTGTTTACAGACATTTGTAATAAATCAGGCAGTTCTAAATGCATCACCTCCATCCTAGCCATGAAAGCGAAGAGAAAAGAAAAAGTGCATTCACTCTTTTACCTTTCACAGAGCTGTTTTTTCTAAGGCAGGCCTACGTCCATGTGATGAAGTTCAAAATAACTGATATTTGCATTTGTGTGTCCCAATGCTGCAATAAATGTACAAAAGCGATTACATCAAGTCTCAGTTTCCCCTTCATTTCAGTAACATCTGACAGTGGTGGGACTCGTGAAGCTGCATGTGTCTTTGCTGCCCAGCTTATCCAGCAGTCTTTCATTTGTGTTTTCCTAAGCATGCACAATGGAAGCCTTACATTCTGTATTATTTTTCTCGACTCTTTCCTATTGCGGTTTGAAGATACAAGGAAATAAAAGCCCACCTTGTAGTCCAGTGATTTCTCTATCAGTCATATGCAGGAAAAATGACCAGACAAAGCCAGTTTCTTCCAAAAGACATGTTCCCAGAAAAAGTTGTACTTGAAAACAGAAACTCAGTAAATTTGGAGGACACAACACACCACTAAAAACAGCTCCAGAAGCTGGATTACTGTAGCTGAACTAAACCAACTTCAAAATGGAGTCTAAAGCTGTGTTTCCCAGCCTGTGGCCTTGCCTTTTGACCCAAGTAGCAGAATTATGACAGGCCAGACTTGGAATGTATTAAAATCAAATCCTGCATCGCTGAGTAGCTTCCTTAATACTACCTTTCTTTTTGTATTGTTTAATATTAATATTGAATATGACTTACAGCATAGGTAAAAGGCATCATAAGTAGCACTATGGCTGTCTGAAGGTTCAGCGAACTGAGATGTAGAACAGTTGCATATTTTCTCCAGGCTAGTGGCAGAGCAAACTCTCAGTGGCTCTCCTCCATCACAGTATCGTGCACTCTGGATTGTGGTTCTTCCCTTCAGAAAAGCTGAAGGGGCTCCTCTCACAGGTTACCCAGATGGTCTCTTAGTTGGGCAACAATGTGGGCAATGCATTGTGAGAGCTCCTTTTCACATATGCAGTGCCCCTTCAAAGAGATTGTCTTTGCAAAAGTTGTTCCTTTCTTGGCTTGGGGAAGGAGAAAAGGACAGAACTAGATACCTTTTTCTTTTGTCTTTTAGATGGTCACCATGTGTGGGAAATGGAAGCCAAAACCGACAAAGAAATGTGCAAGCCAGTAAGTCTGCCTTTAATATTTTAACATCAAGATGAAAAATATATATTGCCTTCTCTAGCCCTGTTACTAAAGAGGGATTTCCAAGGCTTTGGCACTGAAACAGAACAAGTACTTATGCCTCCCTTCCTGGAAATCTTTCTTTAACGCGAGCATGGGGTAAAAAGCCTTCACTGGAAGCTATCCCAAAAGTAGGAGAGACCATTTGGAAAATATTTTTTCATTGTCCAGGATGGGCCAGTTCCATCTGTTCATCTTTTGTCTTGCTGGGTCAGTTCTTTCCGCTGCTCCCAAAGCAATTTCTGATCATTTTCCTTGGCTATCCTCTATCTTCGGCAGAAGAAACATGAGTCCCCTCACAGGAGATCAGCTCCACATTGGAGAAGTGTGGCTTCCTCAGCCATGACTATAAGCGAGAAGTACGTTCACTGTTCCATGTCTGCAGGATATACGCAATGCTTGCAAACCTGCAGGCAAACAATTTAAAGATCTTGGCTGAATTCAGGCCAAATGCTAAGAAGAGCATTCCCTGTTACTCTTTCAAAAAGTGCCAAGGGAGGTTTTGATGGTCAGAGCAGATTCACTGTGCATATGTGTAAGCTGATGCCCTAGAAGCTGTCATTCTTAGCCCCGTGCTGGAGCATTTGATTTCTGGCAGTGGAAGATCATCAATATATTCTCCAGCCCTTTTTCATGTTGCACTAGATGTGCTTGCAACAGTGAATCTTCCATCCACAGAAGCTAGCATGCTTAAAACTTCTGAGTTGTTATATGAAAATATATTGCACTGTGGAAAATGGAAATATTTGAGTAATGCTGTCCTAATGTCTTTCAAAGGAAATATTGTTAGGTTCAGATATATCAGGGATGACCTGCCAACAGAGCCATTGTGCTTTCTCCTGCTGAGTTAGAGACCACAATTTGATTGTGGTCCCAGATTCTTGACAGAGGCAAGCTGGATAGAGCTTTGTCCATATGCAGTATCGTATTTGCTGCAGGGAAGGGGAAGGCTAGTGAAGGGGAGAAGTGAAGGCTAGTGATCAGTAGAGATCTGAGCCATGCCAAAATAATTTCCCTGCTTCTCGAATCCTTGACATGGACACTGAGGTTGATGGGAAGCCATCCTTGCCCACAAAGCCCACCAGTTTCCCTTCAGAGAGTATTTCTACTTGTAAGCCTGGGCATTTCCTCCTTGGGGTTAACTTTTCAATACTGTTGTACAGCTTGACTGCCTTAGTCATGCCTTGACTTTCTGATTTGTTGCTTTTTGCAGAATTCACTGGTGGTTGAGATACCACCTTTCCGCAATCAGAGAATTACCAGCCCTGTTCAGGTCAACTTCTATGTCTGCAACGGGAAAAGAAAGAGAAGCCAGTACCAGCTTTTCACCTATCTTCCTGCTAATGGTAACAAAACAAATTCCTTATCTCTGCTAGTAAAAGTGAGAGATAATGATGATACATGGTTCTGATAATTCTTTAGTAATTCGAATATTTTGGAAGTATACCTGGTGCTATAAGAGTGAGAAAAAATCCAGGAGAGAGCTGCCTTTGTCTCTGCTGCCCACACAAGAGACTGCCTCGGCAGATTATTGCCATTTGCGTTGGTGGCAGAGACCTGTTGAAAGAAGGACTTCTGCTTTTGGGAGCTGAAGAGCCACAGCACAAACTCACATGTTTGTGAAGTCACTGAGCTCTCTGCTAAGCTGCTGTCAACCCTTGGTCTGACTTTCTAACCCCAGACAGTAAATTGCATGCAAATAACATTTCTGAATTCACACCACAACATTTTAAGCATGCTGGGCTCTGAGCTGGAGGTGGTGTGTGGATTCTCCTTGCAGTCGTCTCACGCATTGCTGCCTTACACAGGGTGAAAATTGAGATGGACAATGTAGGTAGAGATCAGAGTGCTCCATGTAAAACATTTCACAGATGTGAAATGTTCAGAAATGTGTGCTAGTATTTTTTTTTTTTTTTTGAGCTTATATTGGTAGATGTAAAGTAACAATAAGGTCACTCATGACAGTTGAATTCCAAGCAGGCTTGTATGAAGATTTTAATAGCTAGTAAATGTAGATTTTATTATTTGAAATGGCTCTTATACTGAGAACACTCTTTGGGGGGAAGAGGAAAAGAAGGGGTGGTTGTTTTGTCATTGTTTGGGAAGGAAGAGGAATTAGAAAAAAGTATTAAGTTACAAGTTTTTGTAGACTTTCCAAGCAAAAATAATCTTTCTGTGGAAAATACCAACAAAGCAATTCTCAAGTCATGTCACGTGACTTGAAGAGACATACTAACTCTTTGTAGGTAAAATCCCATAAAGTACGCATTTGGAATTTCACCCAGTTAGCATGCGTGCACTTTTATCGGGACTTAAATTAAAAATAAGAGTACAGGAAACCTGACATGGCAACGGAGTGCTTATTGCATATGTTCTGTGTAGCTATGCTTCACTGAATCAGCCTACTTATGCAAACTTCATCCCCAGTGGGGATGTCTGTGTATATTTAAAGACTGTTCATCTCTTAAATTGGAAAGAAAAAGAGTTGTTATTCTCTTTCACAACTCTTTTCAGAAACAAAAATCAATTGTAGAGGCAATCAGCTATTGCCTTGTCACCCAACTTACCCTCATAAATATTTCAGATTCAGGCCTCTTCTTAACTGCTGTTTATTAAGCAGCATCTTTCCTCCAGCCTTTACATAGGCCGTTTTAACCATTGTATTCTAAACGCTGGGAACAGCGTGCACTCCTGCAGAGTTGGTTTATGCTATCACTCTTCTGTGTTTGAAACATTTGATGTTTCATTTGATGCAAAAAGGTGGGAATATATACCTAGTGACAGCAGACCTAGTGACAACAGAGAACCAGCCTAGGCTTTATTCTGCAGAGACATCTTTAATTATGGTAATTGTTGAAAACATCAGGAGTCTTGTTTAGTCTGCTGTACCAATTTAAATTCAAGTGAAATCTTTTCATTTCAGTGTCAGGAAACCTGAAAGAAAAAATGTAAGACCAGGGTAGGAAAGGAAAGCAGGTATTCCTAGTAAATATTCCTTCCATTCCTGTTTGGTTCTCCACTCACATTCTCTTAATACATATGTATATGCGCATATAGGTAATTGAAAAATGTGTTCTTTGCAGCCTCTCCCATAACAGTGGTAAAAGTGAATGTGCTTTTGCAATCATCAGAATCAATAGTATAGTGTGTTTTTATTATGCTTGTGTTGTAATACCTGTATTACAGCTGTAAGGTTTTGCCCTTCTGTGGCTGGTATTTTTTTACATCATGCCTTTCAAAGATAGATACAGTCACCTCAGCTATGTATTTAGAAACCATGTACAGCGACTGAATCAGTCATTTATGCTGCTGTATTTCTAGGAGTCATTTTAGGTTTTATTTGATTTCAGTCACAACATTGTTTTACTGTTTCAAGGCATTGTAGAAAACCAAAGTTTAGCTCATGCAGAAAAAATTACCTAAGTCAAGAACCACTGGGTGATGAGTGTAAAAAAAATGTAGATGAGATAAGCATGATTTTGGCCCAGGTAACACTTGGTTGTTTAAACAAATCCCACAAACAGAGAAGGTGTAGGGTTGTGACAAGCCAGTGTAAGATGTGGTTTTACACAAATAAGACGGTATCCTGTAAGCTCCTTCTCTTTGTGCTTCAGGACTAATCAAATGCTACATTTCAGTGCCTACTGTAGTTTTGCAGGTATTTCTGCGTGAGGGAGCTTTTAAAAGCTTCATGATGCACACCAAGCATATATTTTACAGCTCAACTGGACTGTGCCAAAGCAAAATACCGAATGTGGACTAAAGCCTAAATACTGTGTGAGCCCCCTGGCTGTGCTCGTGGGGTGGGTGTGGGCACATGCAGACCAGTGGGAGAGCCATGGGCTCGCTGTGCAGCTCCCACCCCCGCCACAGGGCAGTAGGGGGTTTTTCCTGTAGCTCCTATTTCTCCTCATTCCCTAGGGGAAAACAACCAATGGATCCAGGGACACGTGACCTCATTCATCCCACCTCCCATGGATGGTCCTATAGCGTCTCCATGGAGTACAACTCTGTGACATGCAGCCAGCACGAGCTGCCGTCTCCAGCAGTGTTATTTGGCCGCCACAGGGCTTCTCCCGTGTTGCAGAGATGTGGCAGGATTGACCTTCCCTCTCTTACTCAAGTGTTCTGCAGAGCAGACTTACTTGGTGAAGATGAGTTTCTGCTTCAGAAATTAAAAAACTGCTGTAGAAATAAAAATCTTACTGCTCTGTAAATGAAAAGTTTAAATAACAAAGCAAAACAGAAAGTAGATGCATCGCAAAAGGAGCCAAGGTCTTGAAAACGGGCTTGCTTAAGTCTTTGGCTTGGGATAGACTGTAAACCTAAGTACTCATAATCCACTTTTAATTGAAATTTTCATTTACTGTTCTGCTAAATTTGAGCAACTCCTGAATCCTGTATTAGCCTATATTGTACAGAAATGACTCTAATGTCATTTTTTTTAGTATTACTTCAGTGATACGCATCACTGAGCAATTGCGTATCAGTTTTGTCCTGGAGTCTGTAGGCTCTTGAGACTCCTCCACAGACATGGCACAGAAATACAAGTAGTTTCCATACCATTCTGGCACGTGTGAATTCCCGCAGCTCATATGGTAAGTACTGATACATTTTGCATTGCCACATCCCATCAGAATTTGAGGAGGAAGGCTCTGGACCAGATGCTGCAGTCAGGAGTCTGAGCAGAGCACAATGAGCAGACCCTTGGATGTTCAGCTTTCAAAGCACCTCTGCTGCTGCAGCTCTGTGCAGGGGGCTCTGCAGCTCCATTATATGCAGCAGAACACTTTGGAAAACCACGTTTCAGGGTTAAACTAGCCCTGAAAGTCTGAAGAAGCACACAGGCGTGTATGCTGTGGTTACAAATCCTGTGTTTTCATCTGCTAAGAAAGGAGTTCTCCTGCTCAGAAGACTTAAAACAGTGCATGATAAGGATTAGATGTCTGTCTGTTTAGATTTCTTTTAAGTAGGTACAAAAAAAAATAGAGGAAATGTGTTCAAGAATTTATTTTTGCAGGTAGGAGCGAGTGCTCTTTATGTTTTCTGTTATCCAACAAGTATTTATATCAAGAATGTTGAACACAGGAAAGTTTTTCTTTGATTTTTATTTATACAAGTAGTGATATTTGACTAACCAAAGACAAGCTAGTTTGTCTAGGAAATATTTAATAAAAAGGAAAAAGGAACGTTGATGTGTTTCTTCTACTGGAATGAAAAATACGCTTTTGCAAAGAGTCAATGATAAAGTATTTTCAGTTTCTGTTTCTGTCAGGCTTCTTAATTGTCAAAGCATTATTAAAAGATCATTTCATTGCTTCTAGTATTTATTAAAATGGTGTTGATATTCTGGGTAACTTTTAGTTTGAGATGCGTTTCGCTGCCCACCGGGCCAGATTTCCAACTGCACAGCATTCACTCACAGAGCCAACTTTTCTGCAATTCCTTTGCCTCTTGGCAGTCATCTGCATAAGTCTCCGAGATATTGAGCTCCTCTGAAAACCTGGCCACAGTGACTTGGTGGGCATGGAAGTTCTTTGAATCTGTGAGTGTGGAGTTGTGCTGAGAGCCTACCTGTGGTGACTAGATGTTCATTACTATTGTGGTTTACAGTCCAGTGGCACAGAAGTGAAGCTCTTAACACTGTAGAATAGAATCAGAGAAATATCTCAATTTTGAAGAGACCCATAAGGATCATTAAGTCCAACTCCCCACTCCTCACAGGACCGCCCCTTGGTGTACATCTGAAAAGGGTGAGCACTGCCCATGGCACATTGTTGCCAGCATCCTCCTGACTTCCTGCCTCTGCTCGTAAAATTATCCCCTGCTTACCATACAGATGGGTGCAACAACACTTCTCTCATGGCTGCATTGAGCAGCCATGCCTCTGTTTCACTTCAGCCCTTCTGCCCACACCTCACTCTCTAAGTTAAAAGATTACATCAGTCCCCTTAGCAGAAAACTACAAAATGAGGATGCAAAGCGTTGCCACTCTAATGTGACACAGCATGTGGCTTGTGCTGATTGTCTCCGGACACCTCTCACCTCTCAGTATTTGTTGAATTTTCCTGCTTGAGGTCGGCAAAATTATTAGCGTAGTCTTCTATGCAAAACAATGGTGATTTGGGGACTGCTGAGGGAGCAGGACCAAATGCAGGGCCTGTGTTGTGAAAGGACCGTAACCAGTGGCTGGTGCAATATGACCTCAGCAGCACCTCGACAAGGGGACAGAGCATGGCTGAGTCAGACCTGGAGCCTCAGAACTGCTGGAGGTGTTTCCATCCCCCAGGAGCATCTGAACTGCTGCAAAGCCAGCACATGGGAGGATGGGGCAACAGAAGGGACAGGGTGAAAGGTTGGCCCCACGGGACTTTATTTTAGGTGAAAATAGGAATCACGGTTACTCATTTTTTCACTGTACACTGACACAGTTTGTTTCATTTTGGCTACTCAGTGGCTGATTGTTACTTTTGACATTTATCAGAGTAACTAAAAGCAGGTGAGGTTTTGTCAGAGTCCAGTTCTGATTTAAGACAATCACGAAGTTCATCATCATTGGGTGCATCAGCCCCTCCACTCCCATCCAGGAGCCATGGGAGGTCTGTGGAGGAGCAGAGGAGGCGTGTGTTGCACTCACCAGCATTACACCCTCAGGTGCTGGGTACCCACTGGAGCTGCCCATGCTTTATGCATTGCCCACAGTTCATCCAGGTGACATCCATTTTCAGCAGTCAGACAGAGCCTAGCCAGCTGCATCCGACCTGCAGACAGAGTCTGTCTTGATCTATATCGAGAGGCAGAACGCTGCCTCTGTGTGGTGCTCCATCTTCACCCGGAAGGCCAGGAGGAAGCATCACCTGTGTTATGTCCCTGAGACAGGCAGGGGTGGACAAGCACTATGTAGAAGCCCCTGTCTGCATCTGACCATAAGCAATGATCACCCATAATAAATGCATAGAATTGTCTTTTGTCAGTACCTCCCTTTTCAAATGTTGCCCTTCAGATGAAAAAAATCCAGCCTCCAGTTTTGGTCATTGAACTCCTCTACATGAGCATTTTGAGGACTCCCCTTGCTTTCCAGTGATTTCAAATGCAAGTAGGGGTAAAGTCAGCGCTAGTGGTACAATGTTGTGTAGCATCATCAAAAAAGACCTCAGCCCAGTGGATTTTAACATGTCTGACAGAGGTGACATAGAAAGCCTTGGCCAGTGCAGCGTGGGTATTGGGCACAGTTAAACACCCAGCTGAAGGCAGTAGTGGAGCCAGGTGCTGCACCACACTGTGGAAGCAGCAATAGAGCAGCCCAAGTGGGCATATCATAGGACTTGATTTTCCTATTCAGCATTGTAGGACTTAACAAAGTGTTATGGTGGGAAAATGTGCCTTTTAAGAATTTTCATCTCTTTCTTTTGAAAGAAAGCTAATGCATAATTTTCTGTACTAGCACAACCCAAAATGCCCTCCATCTACCTTCTGCTTCTCCCCACCTGGTTTAGCAGAGCATGCAACAAGCTACCATCTATAATCTTCTGTCTCATAAATATGTGTAGAATAACCTAATAGTTTAACAGCTGTTGAAAAGCATTTAGCAAATGAGTTAGGTGGAAAGCACTTCCAAATCAGATAATGTCACAGTCCAATATTATGTGTTGAGGTGTATGCGCAAGGTTTCCATCTCCCCGGAGCTATTCTTGTATAAAACTGTACATATTTATCTGAACCTGTAAAAATCGATACACAAAACCCAAAAAGGGCAGGCAGGCATGTTGTAGAGTTTGCCCTCCTGATGAGCAGCACCAGTAGCAGTGTACTAGCAAGAGAGGGTGAGTTTCTGAACTTGTGCAGATAAAAGTGGCACATGTGTGCTCCCTACAGTGTCTTGATAGCAAGAAGCTTCCTTTTTGTCTGAGTCCCCATGCGCTGGATTTAGTAACTAAAAGCAAAGGCTTGATAGCAGCTTGACCTTTAAAAATGTTTTGGTTTAATAGGTGCCTAGGAAAAAACACCAAGTTCACAGACAGCATCTGCACAGGTCCCTGTAGTTGACTGTCTCACAAGACCCCTGGGACTGAGTGCTCATCGCTTGTCACTGAGATTGCCACTACTGCACATATGTCAGCAGGGCAGTTCAGAAAGTTTTGCTCAGCCACTGCTACTCGGGTGTTACTGAAGCAGGGATTGTGTTTTGTGAGGGCAGCCAGCCCCTTGCCTCTCCCCAACACCGACTGCTCCACAGTCAGAACAAGGGGTGAGGCCTCAAGTATGCTGGATCCAGCCAGTGCTGCAGCAGCAGCCAGGATTTTGTCTTTGCACAAATCCAGAGTGGCTAAACTGTACACATCCCTAACTAGTCTCTGGTCAAACAGCAGCAAAGCAGGGACAGGAGCTGGGGTGACCCATACAGTGTCTTCTGAAGGTGTGCTGCCAGTATCAAAACTGACTGACAAGGAAGGATTTCAAAGGCACAAACAGCCTTTCAGAGCTCAGCTCAGTAATGGAGATTTAGATACCTAACTCCTCAGCTGTCTTTGAAAGTCTCATCCCAAATTCTTACCAATTGCCAGACATTTAGTCCAGAAGTTGAAGAAATGTGTATGTGCACATGATGAAAAAAGTAGTGTTTTGATTTCCATACTCCTAACTAAAATCTGTGTGCAGGTGCCAGGGAACTACATCATAGTCTGCACCATGAAAGGAAGCTATTTTGTTGGATAGGTTCAATCAAACTTAAGGGTAAAATAAATATATTGTAGTGCCGTAAATGTCTACACTGATAATACTATGTGGAAATGGGAATTTGATAGTAAAGTGTTCATCAGGATAAACATCTGTTTAATTCATAACATTATATTTTTTTAGTTTACCTATTTTAATAACATCCTCCCCCCCCAAAAAAAAAAAGTTTAAAAATCCATCTGGATTGCTAAAGTGCAAAAGCAAACACACTTGTTAGAATTGTCAAAAATATATATAATTTATAGCTGAGCACTTTCTGACTCCCTTTACTGAATGCGCATGATTTATTATTTTTCTTCTAAGTTTGATATATTAACTTTTTACCTGCTAGAAAGGCCTTTCGTTTAAATGTGGGCTTGCAGAACTGGCTGAAATATTTCTCCCAGATTCAGACACACACAGAAGGACCATTGTCTTCCACCAGTGCCTTGGTATGATGTCATAACCCTGATCTTTGTGAGTAAGAAGCTTTGATTTATAGCTAGGGCTGCTGCCAATGCGTGGTTCTCAGAACTTCATATTAAATTAGATGACATAATTACATGAGTTCAGAGTCTAAGGTATCACCAAACCATTGAAAACCAATTAGAAATTAATTTGCTTATCAGACTAATTTAGAACAGCGACCTCGTCATATTTTAATATTCAAAATCGAGGACTGTTTAAAACCATCTGTCAGCTGACCTAATGCATTGGGAGGTAACAGGCATTTAAAACTTCACTGTACAAACCAAATTTGCATTTTTTTTTACCTTTCTAGGGCAAGGACCAGATCCTTCAGGACTCTTAAATGAATAATGTTGCTTCTGAGTCTGAGCATACATAGAAGGAGTATCGTCTTTTGTGTTTACAGTTTCACAAATTCTGGCTTCATTGCTGCAGTTTATTATAGGTGGATCTCAGCATATGGCAAATTCAGATACAGTTTTTCATTCTAGCCAGCTAAGAGTCTGCAAGACTGGGTGCTACCTCAGCCCCAGGGAGCAGTTTAGAGACAGAACAACTGTTGCTGTTTGGTATGGCTCTGCTGGATTTAAGCAGTGACGGTTTCCAGTGAAAGTGTTTGCAGGTTCTGAGCAGCTGTAGGCCTTTGCAGTTAATTGCCAGCCCAGGCCTGCTGTGTGACTGACTAGGAATGTCTCTTTTAGCTGGCAGGGTTTTACCAAGTCACTCAAGATTTGAAATATTTTATCTAGAAGTTAGTTAGGCTAATACTGTTCTCTGTTAAATATTAACCCTAAGAAAATTAGCAGTACTGTCTATATCACATTGCAACTCCCTGTATGAAATATTCACTTGTGGAAGTCAGTGACGATGGAAATGGGTGTGTGTTATGGCAGCTAGCTTACCATGCCTCCATGGGGATGTAGACCAGGGCTCAAAACCCCTTTTTCAATCTTGAGTTTGTAAAGACTTGCAGTTCATCAAGTAAGAGTCAGTAGATAAGTGGTAGCACAGGTACCCAGCTGGCCAGTGAACAGGCCCATCTGCTGTGTTGTCTTGTGCAGACGGTTCTCCCATGGATTGCCCAGGGTTCTCCTGTCCAGGGCCAGGAATTTAGACTTGATCCTTGACGGTCCTTTCCAAGTCAGGGTATTCTGTAATTTTCCTATCTAGGAGAAAGCTGTGAAGGTGGGCAATAAGGTTTGTATCCTGTTCTAAGTCAGGTGCAGTTGCCCACTCCAGCTGAGTATCTCAGTCCCCCAGAAGTCAGTGAGACAGTGGGTGAGGATGTGTTAGCTCCTTGTAGCCTCATTGTTTGATTAACACCATGGATGCGGTGACGGTAAGTGGGTAGCCAGTGAGTACAGTTACAGGCTGTTCCTTCATTGGTTTGGGAAGGTGTGCCTTGAAATACTCATAGCTCTTACTTCGGGCCCCCTAAAGTCCTTTGAAAAGTGAAAGAAAACAGTTGCCCTTTCAAAGAAAGAATATAAGGTGGTTTACACTAACTTTTGACACAGTCAGAGTATTTTCGGAATGACCAGATCAGACCCACAGATAGTTTAATTTGACTTTGCAAATACAAACATTGGCATAGATTTTTAGCCTTTGTTACTCCATTTGTTGAAGATACATAGGCTAGGGAGAAGCATTCAATGGGACAGAGTAGCATAAATAAACCATTAACTGATGTAATGTAGCAATTTGTGGTATTGTATCCTCCACAAGTCAAGTACTGCAGTAATTAATGGAAAATACTAAAGTTGAGATCTGGCCAGAAGGGGGAATGTTAATGTCTTATGTTTCTGCTGACATGCTCAGCTTTACAGGTCTGACTCCAGATCATCTGGATCATTGGTAATGGTTTCTTCCTGGGGAAAAAAAAATCCTACAGACCTTCTTTCTCCAAACTGGTACCTCATGAAGACATTCACAGTTATTTAAAGAGGGTTGAGTGGCTGCCGTCCCAGTTTGTAGGATGCTCGCACTCACTCTGCACAGGGTTAATGGCTATGCAGCTGGCAAAACACAGAAAAGTCAGATACAAATCCCTTCACCATTTCAGCAGGAATACTTTTTCTGTCTTCTAGTGTGATACTTATTCTAGTGATGAGATTAGCATACAAACAAAATATATGATACTGAGCAAGTGGTGACTTTTTTTTACTGTGTTGAAAACACACATTAAAAAAGGTAATGAAGACAGTTCAGCTGAACAAGTTCAGGTAACTCCAAGCATAAGTGCAAGTAGTATTTGTCCATTTAAAGACAATTTGTTTCCCATTACATGAAATAACTGATGCCCAGATGTATTAGTTCAGAGCAAAACAATGTCAACAGATACCAAATAAAATGGAGGTGCCGCTTATTCTCTTATCCCTCCTTCTTGTTTCCCTTTCTGGCTACCAACCTGCCATTAGCAAACAAGCTACTGTGACTTACCCTGACTAGCCCTGACCAGCCTCTGTTTTCCCTCTGAATTTGTAGGCACCAGGGGTTTCTTTGGTTGCTGTCACCAGCTCCAAGTGAGTTTTTGGACTAGCAGGTGTGGAATAGAGTCCCTCCCACCCATCAGTCCTTCACCTGGTGCACAGCAGGACTTACTGGTGGTCCTTCATTGGCTGCAGTATGTGTATTTCAGTGTATCAGCACACAGAAAGAGATTCACAATATTCATGGCCACTAATCAGACCTCCAAATGGATGCAATGGCATTGCTTTTGTAAAGAAAAAACTTGGACTGAAGTGACAAAAACGTGCTTGGCATATCAGGTATCAAAGATGTGCTGTAGAAGAGCCTGAGATCAGGAACCTGCCTTCTGCAAAGCCTCCAGCCTGCCTGCCACCAGGCCAATAACCCTTCCCTAGGTTATAACAAGTCAGACAACTCGAGGGTTTATTGGAGTTGTATTGTCAGTGGCTGAGCTTGGAGTTATTTAGCACAGGTGTTTCTATAACAGTGATATATTGGGAAAATTCGGTGTTCAACAACCATCATATTTCCAGCTGTGCTGTTGTTAATGCTAGCACAGTGAACCTAATATAAAACATGTGAGAATATTTGCTAGCTCAGGAACTTGTTAAAGGTATTTTCTTACAATATCTGAGTTGCTATGTTTATCTAGGTGCGTTTCTTTGGTCTTGCATTTTCCTAAAGGGTGTGATAGTGGTTTTGTAAAGCTGTCACTGAACCTGGAATCTGCTTCTCTGCAACCAAGTGCATTAGTAGCCCTGCTAGCCAGTGTGCAACACACAAGCTGGTGAAAATAAGGTTATGAGAAATCCAATGACAGTCTATCACACCTAGCATATTTGTCTTGAGCAGCACCTGTGCATCTGTTACATATATATATACCTGTTTTTACTAGGGTGCTAGAAATCTTGAAACAACTGTTGCAAGCATCTACATGTAAAAGAACATAAAAGGAACAAAGTTAACAAGGGGCTCGGGGACTGTAAAACAAGGGTAGTAAAGTGCATTCACCACCAGCAAAATCTGTGAGTGTTAAAAGAGGTTTTATATGTACAGATGGACACGTGTGCATCTTAAGGGGCTGAAAAAGTCTCATACAAAAACATAATAAATGGCTGGACAATGTGTAAGGGTTCTGTAAAACACATGCAAATAAAAATACAGTCAGAGGCACTCATGCTACACACATGTATCTAAGCTGAGTTGTGAAAAGATGTTTAATTATTAACTTCGTGCCACAATGGGTTGGTTATTAGAATATTCTGAAAAATATTCTCTGGTGTCACCAGAATTTTTAGAAAAAAAGATAAATGCCACTATGCATCCATACTGAATTTTTGTATGTATTAGAGTTGCATCTGTCTAGAAAAATATACATCTACGGTCTAGCTTGGCCCTACTATTTGTAATTTCCCTGATAGAGAAAGTGGGTCAGTTTTACCTGTACACTGCATCTGTTGTAGGAGAAGCTACAAAGACACCTCTCTTTGATTTGAGAGAGAAAGCAAATGTCGAAAAGACTGTTCGATTTGAGAAAGGATCTTTCTTCTCTGATTTGAGAAAGCAGCTCTGCATTTGTCATGACTGAGTTGATGCTCACTGACAATCATTTGTGTCCACATTCTGGTAGTTTTTAGAGACATGACAGCTCAATTAGGACATCATTTGGGACAGTGGGTAGAGCAAGCAGAGATCTAGAACAGGAATCAGTTTTTCTTGGTATCCAGAGACTGACTAACATTTGTTGGGAGCTGGCATTAACAAAAATTAAATGCAATTATGTAAAAATACTAAATAAATCAGATCCTACTCTTCCAAAAGTATCCTCATAATTGAAAACTTCTTGTACGTGGCACTTCATCATGTATCTTTGCAAATTCATTTTCACTGAACTCTAAAAGCCCCATCTCTACCTTATTATGCTCCAGTTTACTGTGTGTACAGACATTTATCAAATGGGCCATCAGTAGCTGTAGAAATGCAGTAGTCTATCCAAGTTAAAATTCTTGCCTTGATTACTACACATCCATGGAGCCCTTGGGTCCAAAGCTTCCACTGAAGCACAGCTATTTGCAAATAGATTTTTATAGCACATTAGTGCTGGGGGAGAGTCCAAAGAAAATAGTCCTTTTCAATATTAGAACCAGCCGTGACTTTCTTGTGCTGATGACTCATTCATTTTTTTTTATAGGGTGGGAGAACTAGGCAGAAGACACACAGAGTCTTATTCACAACGTTGTTTGTTTTGCAAAGGGTATCCTAGCCACAAGCCAACTTGATCATACCAATACGCAACTCATGTTTATTTAAAACCTTTTTTCTTTTAACAGTTCCAATTATAAAAACAGAACCCACAGATGACTATGAGCCTGCTCAAACCTGTGGACCAATGAACCAAGGCTTAAGCCCTCTCTCTAAACCATACTACAGTCAGCAGATCATGATGCCCCCTGATCCTGGTTCATGCCTCGTGGCCGGCTTTGCCTCCTGTCAGCAGAGAAACGCTGTGATGTCACCTTCTCCCAACGCAAGCCCCAAGCTGCACGACCTTTCGTCCTCTCCGTACAAGTGCATCCCCAACCCGGGCCACAGTCACCTCGGACTTCAGCAGCCCACTGGAGGTGTCCCCACCATACAGGAAGTGCCAAGGCCTATAGTTGTGCACCCAAGCCCCCCCGAGCAATCATCTCACGTCATGCTGCAGCCGCAGGTGAGTCAACATCTGAGCAGTAGCTGTCCCCTTGGTTATCAACAAACACTCTATCCCAACAGTCCCTCTTCTCCAGTTCCATCTGTTACCCAAGAGCCAACCTATTTGCAGTCCTGCAGTCCAACTCACTCATCCATAATGGGTCAACAGCAGCAGCAACTGCCGAAGGTTCACAGAAATGAGTCTCCAACAACCCAACCACTGTCATTGCCAGAGTTGCATGAGGAAAGTAATCATAATTTGGCCCCTATTCCTGTAACGATCAAGCGAGAACCTGAGGAATTGGACCAGATGTACCTGGATGATGGTAAGTCTTCCACAGCACAGGTTTGCGTTCACCATGTTGCTCTATCAGTGAGTTCCCTTAACCCCCCCTTCTTTTGAGTCCTGGTGGAAAAAAAGTTCCATTAATAGCCTGGTGGAAAGGTGCAGACTTTGCTTGGATTGTCTTTATACAGGAAAGGCCCTTTCATTTCATTTGTGATAATGAAACCACATTATCTAAGCATTAAATGTTGTTAGTTATCATAGAGCTCTAGCTGCATGACCAATAGCTGTGTTGTAATAATCTTAACTATTGTAATAATAATCTTGGCTTACACCCATGCCAGTGACCTGTGGAGCTGCAGTGAAAACATATTTAACATTGTCCCGTTCATAATACAGTGAAACGTCTGATGTGCAAATCTGTTCACTGAAACTAAATGTTAAACTGCTCTACTTCAGTTGAGAAGGTTCAAATTAAAAATGGAGGCATTTCTTTCAGCGTCACTTTTCAGTCTGTTTGCATCTGACATAAAGACTACCTTTTATTTCCCATTTTTATTGTGGCCTTGCTGCTGCTTTTTCTTTTCTTGTATTTTTTCCTGGTTTCGTAAGGTTCTGTATGTATATATATTCTGCATGCAGCACTGAAAAGTTGGAATGCTGTGATAAGCTTGTAAGAGCCTAGTTCCCAAATACTTTTTAGTTTAATGTAATAAAAGGGATAATATGGAATTTGGTTATGAGACCTTACTGAACTGTGATTTAGCATTTGCTAAATATCCCAGTAGTATCCCAGTAGTATTCTGGACCCTCACCTTAATGCAGGACATGAATTCCCTTCCAATAGCCATGTAACTTTATGTAACATACCATGTTAGTTGAAGAAGAAATGCCGCTCAAACAGTTGCATTGAAACTAATTGATGCCAAGGAACATCTGAATGTTATTGTCCTTCAGGGAGAATTTAAGGACAATTCATTGCACTGTTTTTTGGGTTTTTTTTTTAAAGGACATTTTGTCATTCTATTTTAAACAGCATGCTGCTCACTGACTTGGATTGCAAATTAATGTTCTGGAGCCTAAGTAGCAGCTCTTTGCTTTTCAACTCTAGGAAAATTATTTTTCTTAAGAGAAGTTGTTATTGGTTACATGATAGAGTTCTAGGGAACTTTTCCTAATTAGGAGTTAAGGTCACTAGTTTTGCACAACACATCTTTTGTGACAAGGTTTTCTTCATACAGTGTGCATTTTTATCACTTACCTATGCTGCAAGGAGCATGATTTCAACAAGCTAAACGAGAAACGTACAAAAACCAAAGCAAAGTCATGTCAGAATTTTGGGTTTGAGAAAAAACAGAATTTATCTATGTAAGGAGGAGAATTTAGATAAATCTAAACTTAGTGTATAGCTGTCTTTTGTAGAAAAGTGCAAGAAAGGGGCAGCCTTCCTGCTTTACCTCTCAAAAAGCCAGAAACCTCTTCTCTGACAGAACCATGAAAGCTGCCTTTGGCTGGTCCCTGCTGGAGAGATAGGACTGTGTCTCAGAGATGAAGGGTGAATGAAGCTCCTCGGCCATGTCTGCTTTAGGTTTCTCATGGAGGAAGAGAGGAACTTTGTTATGATATGGTCTGAGAGACAGGTGTTAGTTTGTTCAGCAATGCTCATTCTCTTTGACAAAGCGTAAATGGTTTAGCCTTTAACCATTACTCTCCTCTGGACACACATGCACACCTGTCCTCTAACAGTACTAATTGTAGAAGCCACCGTGTACATCTGCAATGATACCTGAGGTTGACTTTGAAGATCTCTTCAGCTAGCCAAATCCAGATACACTTCCTTTTGGCATCCAGCAGGCTTTCAAAATCATTGGTGGCTGCAGGAAGAAACCCAAGCCTTGGTAGTTCAAAGAATTAAACACCACTAGTTCCCTCTTAGGGGATCAATCAGAAATGGCTAAACTGATATTTAGGTTTGTCTCAGGGGTCACACTGATGGAGCTCAACCTACATGAGCTGTCTTTTCCTATCTAAACTTTTTCTCACTGCCTGAAGAAAAGTCATCCACTCTATGTATATCTGAAGTGGACTGCTCTCCTCTTTATATTTGTCTTAGTATCTGGACAATTGAGAAAAGTATGTAGCAGGAGGGCTAAAAGCGGGAAGTGTTTCATGTTGGATTTGTGCTGGCGAAGACACCCTGTTCAAACTATGCAGAGCTCTGACATGCCTCAGATATGCAGCACAGAAGCACGAAGCTGTCAGTCAGGTTAGAAGCCTGTTCAGGTGTATGCTGTATGCATTTCATGAAGGCAGCCTTTTCACCATCACTGCAGACATTGGTTTCACATTAAATTTAATCTGATGGAACTTCAGGCTCCTATGGAAAGGGCGGCCTCAATCCATCTTGCTCTGTCACATGTTCTTGCTGCTTCCTTCGAGTCGTATCAATTGATTATGGAGCAGCAGAGCAGGCTAATGGAAAATTAGCCTGCCCAAAATAGGAAAATCCACATCGTTTTCTGTTGGGTCAGCTCATGGAACCATGTCCAGCAGCTGGGTCCAGACCTCGAGAAGGGGGCAGGAAGCCTGGTGCCATGGGTCGAGGGGTGCTGCAGGGTCACTCTGGTTGGCAGAAGCCCACCAATAGTCCAGAGTAAGTGTGAGTTAAAGCCACTTCTGATGTGATCTTATCCTCCCCAGCAACTATCTAATCACTCATCCTGTTTTGGTTAAAAATCCCCTTCTCATGTTCACCTGTCAGTTACGGAAGTGTGAGGTCTGGGCTCTGTCGCACAGTCTCAAAGGGCAGTTTAGCCTCTCTGGTGACTGCCTGGAAACCACCAGTGATTGCTCCTGGTGTCCCAGGAGGTGCTGCTCACTGAGATCAGCACGGAAAAGGCAAAGCACGTATATAGCACCTGCATGCCTGGTGCTGTTTCATTCACACCTCTGGCCATAACAGTGGAACAAGGAACCATGCATTTTGGCGAGTGGCTCATACCAAGTAGGAGTAGCTCCTTTTTCCACGTGCCTGACTTTTTCTTTAAATAGGAGTTTTTTAAGATATCACCATTGTTCATTACTAGTATATCCACCTCTAAGTGTTTTTCTTGTTGGAGGAGTGGGTGGAATATCTGTAACACTTGTGAACAATATGAAAGCCAGAGACAGGTCAGGTGTACTTAACTGCTTTCCTTGCCTGCTACTCCAAGTATAACAACTCTTTTCCTTATCCTTGATCAATGAAATATTTTAATGACATTAAAAATTAAATTGTCAAAGCATCACTCATTTTAATAAGTATATCTTCACAGCATGTTTCAGCTATTTAACACCTCCAGTTTTATCTAAAAGTATTTAAGAAGTGTGAGGTATTGACATCTAACATACTTATGGGACTACCAGACAAATAAAATATCCAGTTGATTTTCCCAGATTATACCTGATAAAATTTTGGTTGCTTGTTTACATCTTTAGGGAAGTTTGATTTATGTATCTAATATAGATAGAGCATTTTTGGACCAGTATAAACAGAAATCTTTTGGTTTCAGTCTATGGGTTCAAAGTAATATTCATTATTTTAGTTCTGGAATATGTCCAAATATAGACCATTTACACTGCAAAATATAGATGGAAAAAACAGTCAATGAATGTATATAAATAGAGATCCTTTATATGACATTTTTCTGCTTTGGTAAAGGTGGGTAGCTGAGGTGATATAAAGGGAGCACACGAAGAGAATTCCATTTTCGCAACTAAATTCTGGTCTTGGCAATCTTATTTTAAATCAAAATCTAGAGTAGCCACCTGGGCTGCTCATTAAATGTGCTCTCCATTTCAGTATGTGAATATATGATTCCACGTACAGAACATATTTAAAACTCAAGCCGTAAAGTGATACCTGATATATTATGGCTGTGCTCTTGATACCAAAAGGTATCTGGCTTGGATACCAGCACCCGTTTCAAACCAATTTGAGTTCAGCCTCTTAGCAAAGATTATGGCTGACTGCTGCTTTCACAGGAAGATTTGATTAAAAGTGGTGGAAATTATGACATTTATGCCTGGTTTTGGTCCTCCGCAAGAGTCCACGGTCCTTTGCATGGGGAGAGGGAGTGTCTCCTGTCCTCTGCACCAGGAGCTCTTGCAGAAACCTGCAGGACCCTGGGGCACCCTGGTAGGTGATGCCAGGACTGACAGTGTCTCCATGTGTGTGTGCCACACCTGCGCCGTGAAAGTTAAATGATGTTTGCCTTTCAGATCTAACTGGAAGTAGTGTGGGGTGCTAGGGTACTGGAGCTCATGGAAAATCATTGGGCAGGCAGGCTTGAGGGACCTCTTTAGTACAAGTCCATGCTGTAATTTCTTTTAAGAAAATACATGTTATTTAGGTATTGATGTGTCTGCTATACAGCCCTTTGAGACATGAAGTGGAATTAGTATTGCCCAAAGAGATGGATAGTTTGTGGAAGCTACAAGCTGATAAGAATTCTTCCTGGTCCCTTGAACTAGATGTGAAAATTTACCTAATTTATAACTTTGGCATCTTTATATTTATATTTTGAGTGTGCTTCTCTCTGCAGTTATCTAACTAATATTTGGGTCAAAAGCTTATGCTAGTTTGCTCTTGAGCTAATCCTCCTTCTTTTCTGTTGACTAGGGCAGCTCAGACAATTTTCAGAATTTTAACTGCTTTTCTTAGTGGTAGAAGAAACCCGAAGCCAGAGGCAGGAGAATGGAAGTTCACATAGCTTTCCGGATGTCCAGGCAGCTGGGAACCGGCCAGGCTCACAACAGGAGATGCTGTAGGTGACTTGAAATCACCTTCCTCATCCCCATTTCCCTTTCCTGGACCTAGTGTAGCCTGTGTGGAACACAGAACTGAGCTCCAAGTCTTTCATTTCAACAGGATGCAGAGATTTCAGTCAAGTGTGCTGATGCCAAGAAACATTTTTCAGGTTATAACTGGCACTCCCACAAGCTATTAGATATTTTACCTGCAGCAGAATGACACTCATTTGTGAAATTATTTCCTGCTGTTAGAAACATCAAAGAATGTAGTTTTCATTACAGATGAAAATGAAGCTACTTTGATAAAGCAAGGGGGAAACACATTGGTACCAACAGGAAAAAAATTATTACTTATATTCTCAGCAGATTTCAAGGTGTATTGTACATTCTGTAGTCCCATTTGTTATATTAATGCACAAAACTTTACAAAAGCTGTTTTTAATTGAAAGCAAAGCAGCATCTTGCAGGATTCTTTAATCAAGGTACTTAATTATTCACTGCTTGAGTACTGAAGGCCTGGCTTCTAATCGTAACTTTTGAGATGCAGTGCCAGCCTCGTTGAAATCAGGAGCATACTCCCATTGCTGGCCATGAGGCCAGGGTTCCACATGTTGTTGAAAAAAATGTTTTCCAGAATGTCCTATGTAGAAGCCAGAACTGAAATAACAATATCTGAAAGACAGATCTCCTATTTGAAGTTTGTATATTAATTCAGCCTCCTCCTCTCCACATGAATGCTTTCATAAAGGTCTCTATCCTGATCCTGACTTGATCAGATATATAAATCTTTGCATAGTGAGATGAAAATACACAGGCCATAAACAAAGGTATCTGACGTTTGGATATGTGGCTAGCAGAAAGTATCAGAACCACATAATCTCTTTTTTAAAACAAGGAGGCTTTTGTTCTTGTGATTGTCTTTGCACAGCTGTGAGTTTTATAGCACCATGCCAATGAATGCACTCATTGCGACTTGCATTTTACTCTGAAAAGGTAAACTGGGAGTATTAAGCCCCCAATAAGTATGTAAAAGTGGCAAAACCACAGGTAAAGTGTTACTGAAAGCTGCAGTCCTGCCAGCCATTTCATTTTAAACATGGCTCTTTTAAAAATAACTTTTTCAGTAAAAGCTGTAACTCCTGGATGTAATATGAGCTATTGCTAATGTCATTGCCATGAATTGCTTACAGTGTTGAACCGTTAGATGGCTGACAAGTCCATATATCTCCTATACAGTATATGTGAAAGTTTTTTGCGTCTAAACCATATGTTCCCTTTTTACTTCGCTATATTCTGGAAATGCACATGGTTTGGTGATATAGTTTATTTGAACAGGAACCATAGCAGACAGAATTATTCTTTCGTTTTTTCATACATCTCAGCTTCATGATTAAAGCGATTGGCTCTTGAGGCATTAAGTTTAGTCTGCTTCTGCCACAATTATGCCTTTGAAAACTCCTGAGTTCACCCAGTGATTTCCAGTAGTCCAAATGCCATTTGAACAACATGCAGATAGTCTGCAAAGTCCAGTAACACTGTCTACACTTCTGACTTGGTTGAGCTTTTCCCTTCCTCCCTCTTGGCCAAGCCTTGCAGCTCTGGGAGAAAACAAATAGCTTTCCTCATGGAAAGTTTTACTTAACCTGGCGTGGTGCCTGAGCCTAGACCCTCCTCGTCTCTAACGATGATTGAAAGTGTACATGCTACTGTGATAAAACATGCTGAGTCGTTAACATTTGGGGCTTGGGTTGTAGGCGATGAGTAAGGGAGGGCTGAAGTAATGCGTTCGAGTCAGACCTTTGTTGCACTTGCGTGTCTGGGTTGGAGGGGGATCCTGTTACACGAAACCACACACCCACGGGGAATGGGTTTTGCTGTTTATAGCAGGTCTGATGAATTGGGTCTCCCAGGAGGCCTGCCAGAAGAAAGCCCCCAGAAGCACAGATGACCAGACTAGGTGGCTTTCCTGGTTTTCTGCAGCCCCAGGTGTGCAGCTGCCCACAGAGCAGACCTTGCCTACCTCTTAGCTGTGGTATGCTGTGAAATATAGTAGGGAACTTTGCTTTCTTTCAATGTCAGCACTTACATTTCCAGGGAGGTCCTTGAGTATCAGGCTTTCAAGGAATTGTCCGGTCCCTTTGGAGAAGTCCTTAGTGGCTCCAGCCCCATTCAGTGACGCCAGACACTGGTGGAGGGAGCAGAATGCTGACCAAGCAACAGGAAAGCTGCAGAAAGCAATATTTTTAGTGTTGAAAAAACAGTCTTTGGTTGATGTCCATCTGCACGTGCATCTTCATGTTATCATTTGGAGTCATTAAGTGTTTGTCTGAAGCTGTGTTGCTCCCCCTCTTTCCAGCTGAGAGCAGCTTGGAAGAAGTCACTTCTCACTCCCATGCCCTATTAATTCTTCCATTTCTATATCAAGGGCTGTTGGTGTTGCCATTTCAAATGGTAAAAGTTTTGTTGGTTATTTTCTGTAAGCTTTCCCTGGCAGTTGGGAGAGAAGAGGTTGCTGTATCTGAGCCTTGGTAACATTTACATCTGCTTTTAAGCCTGGAGCAGTGCCAAGGAAAATACATGGCTTGCAGAAGCACAAGCTTCGTGAGAAAGCTTTGTTCCGATGCAAATTATTTTAGGAATATGTTGTTTGTTTGAATCGTTTCTGCTGAGCTGAGCAATATTAGCTCCTCAGGTGTGGCCTCATGCCTTGGCCTCCGTGCTCTCATGTCCTGAACCCTTTCTGTCAAAATACTTGTGGGGAAGTTGTGGTAGCAGGCCCCTCTTCTCGAGGGAGCAGAAACTGTGACAGGCCCCCGCAGAGCTGGGCTGGCGGCTCAGCCCAGCAAACACATCCGTGTCAGAGAGAGCAGCCTCCCTGACTTCACCTCTTGGAGAGGCACTGGCAAGCTGCTGGATTCCCAAGCTGTGGAGGGCCTGCCTCTGCTCCCACTTAAGTCAATAACACCGTTCCCTTTGGGTTCGTTGGGAACAGGACCAAGCGCGTGGCTGGTAGTTCAAAAGCACACATAATAGCTGCATTCATGGAAGCCTGGTCCCTGATAGACAGGCAGAGAGGGAGTTTTTCCGAGCAGATTTCTGCACGGCACCACTCATTGTTTCATCTGCGTCTGCTGGACAGCTGGGGGCTGGGTCAGGGGGCTGATAGTGGCTTGACCATCGCTGCAGAGAGCAGGCTGCTTGATAACCTGGCTCCGGGTCTTTCCTCCTCTCTGAGGAGCTGATGCTGATTGCAACCAAAGGGGGCACAGGCTTCCACAACAGGCTTATCACCAGGCTGGGAGGAAGCTTATGAAAAAAAGCAGACCCTCAAAGTGTTCCCCTCCTCCTCTGTCACTGAGGAAGTCTGCAAAACCTGGGCATTGAAAATACCTGGGAACAATCAGTGAGTAAGAAATACAGTAGGAAAACTGCAGTCCTGTTCCTCGTTGGCCAGCCTGGCTGGGTTTGGCAGCAAACCAGGGAGCTGGACCAGCCCCCTGCTTCTTTTACAGGCTTCACTTTGTCAGTACATTTTGCACACCATGAAACCTACTGCAAGACAAATAGCAGAAAGCTGAGCGAGATGGTGTGGCAAGTGTGTTCAAACTCCCAAAACGTATTGTTCATGAACACATAAATTGCAGTATGAGCACTGGAACAGTCTTGAAAAAGCAATGCTACAGGCTATCCAAATCCATAATTAGTGGATTAATGCTTCGATCCTTACACAGTTATAGCTTGTTATCTAAGCACAATGTAAACACAGGAATGTTCCTCATTTGCCTTTCCTTTGCACAACTAAAACATTATTTCTCTACTTAATTTTGATTCTTCTGCAGCCATACTGCTGCAGAGAGTGCAGAAGACAAGATTTTATGCTTCATGTCTGTACTGTCCAGATTGCTTTTAATGTTAAATTTCTGTGGGAGCTAGGGCTGAAGATGTGTTCCATTTCATAACTCTTGTGATACCTTTGGGGTTGCAGAATAGGTATTGCTGTAGATATTATGAATCCATTTTGATACCCTAAGAGCAGCAGTCAGTTCCTTTTCTAGTGCTTCAGGGAAAATATGTGTTTCAGTGCCACCTCATAAGCAAAATCTTCTGCAGATTACTTAAGAAGTAGAAAAAACCCTATTTTGGGTCACAAGAGAAGCTCTAAAAATAAAAAACTGAAGAATATTTATTTTAACCTTTATTTCTATCCTGCATATGCAAATCCATACACAGATAAAGTGTCTGAAATTATATATAAGACTTTGTGTTCTAATTCTTTTGCATCCTTGCAGTTGTGGTGGGCGAGAGTCATCTAAGTCTCTTGTACTCATGACTGACTTTTCTGAAAATCCTGCAGGTGCCTGTTGAGTAAAGCCTTTTAGAAACATGAGGTCAGGTGGAGAAGCCCATCTCTTAGAGCTTCTGTTGTGCAGTTAGTTCCTGAACCATTGCAGCTCCATGCTGCTGCACACCTCTGAGCTGTGACTGTCACTAGTGCTGGTACCTCAGCTTTTGCTATCCAGTTATTCTTTCGGAAGACTGGTAATCTCTTTGCTATAAGTTGACTTACGTTTTTTTCCTCTGTTACGACTGTGTTCCACCAAGCTCCAGGCTGCACTTGTACTCAGCTGTTGGCTTGAGGCCTTTCACCTCAGAGCATCTGCACGAGGCATTTATTACTTCTCCAGGCATCTTCTTCTTATAGTAGTGTCTTTGGGTCAGTAGTACTGGGAGGCTCAAATGTTCTTCCCAATCTAACATGACTTTGTATGAAATTGCCATCTAAAAAGAGAAACTGGTTCTGGTTTTTTTCAATTACACTCTTTGTTTTCTTTGTTCTGAGAAATTTCCCTGACTCATTAGCTGTTAACCACTGCATGATACACCATGGGCCCCAGCAGTCAAAGGCTAGAGCTTCCTGGAGTTGCTAGAATTGATGCCACGCAGATTCCGGTTTTGCAGAGTGTTGTAAGGGGTCCAAGTTTTGCCAAGTTGTACCTCACAAGATCTCTCTGGAAGGGCCACCAGAAATGGAGATGGCTGTTCTATTCCAGACCCTGAGTTCCTTGGTAACTTTAAAAGAGTTCTCAGGGATTTTTTCTTGGTTTTTTCTTCCCCACAGAGAGTATGTTAGGATGAGGGAAGACCTCATTACGAAAGAAAAAGAAGCAAAGCTGATTCTAGGGCAGAAAGTGCCATCAGCCACAGAGAGAAGGCTATACCTTTTTGCACCAGCAGACAAACCCAGGGGCAACAGCTGTTTCAGAGAACTTTCCATGAATTATCCCACTGTTTCTGGAAACCTGTGCTGGACCTTTACAGGCCAGAAAACACTACCATCTATTTAAACCATAGACTCTCAGTTGGATGAGCTGTCACCACTTGGTAGGAACCTGCAAACCTCCATTGTAACCAGACAAACTGCTGATTTCTGCCCTATTCAGCACATAGAGTTGTAGAGATAAAGGTGATCATGGCCTTTGGGGCTAGAGGGTTCAAACTTACCTTTTTGTAATCTGATATCCCAGATTTCATGCCATTTCAATGGTAAACTAAAGTCTTAAAGAGGAACCAGCGGTGCTGAAGTCAAGGAAAGGTTTGCCAGAAGGACATGCTAATGTGAAAGCAGCTTCTTGTGCTATTTTAGTAGCTAAATCACAGTTCCAGAGATAGCTGCAGCCCTCAGCTTAGTTGGTGTCTGCTCGCTGGCAGAGGCAAATCTGTGTTGCAAGACTCCAGGACCCCCAGACAAAGCTGGGGCTCTGCATGGGCTGCAAAGGATTCAGCACATTGGAAGGGATGGGGGGATGCCTGACAAGTACAGGCAAGCGCATGTGTGTATATACATTTCTTCTATTTGGGAAACTTAGGAAAAAAATACAGAAGCTGTCTCATGAAGCTATAGCACAGTCAGCAAGCATTTTAAAGTTTCAGACTTCGAGTACGGCTGTGAAACTACCTGATGGCGTAATTAGCGTGAAAGAAGGCCTGAGAAAAGGAGAAATGAGAGGAGGGTTAAATATAACATCCTCATTAAAAAAAAAAAAAAAAAGAGAGCATAGATGAATTCTGGAAGAAGTGGGGAAAGGATGAGTGTGGGTGTGAGAGAGAGGAGTTTGTCTAAAAGTGAAAGGGTACAAATGAGTAGTAAGAGCCCAGGATTTGACTGCCATGGAAAAGTGTGTCTAAAGAATAGCTCACTTTGCCCCAAAATAATTTAAGTATAGAGAAAAATGAGAGGAGATGATGAAATGAGCATTGTGCTCCTTAGGAGCAAGAGGAGAGGGGGCACAGGAGCCTATCTGTCTGTATTGATCTACATTGATATTGCTGCATTGCCTGCAGATAGAAAGGTTTGGTGGGCAGCTCCCCTGGGGCAGGACCCTCAAATAAACCCATGGCTTATTTCTGTGTTCTATCGACAGGTTTTCTAAGGGGCAAGGAAAAGGCTTCAGAGCTGCCACTGGCTGAAGAAAGCTCCCATAGGGAGACCAAAAACCCTCAGAAATTTAGTGAAAAAGAAGGGAGTGAGAAGTAGTCTTTGAGTAAATATAGTCCCATCACCTGAACTTAGTGAGAAATTTTCATATCACTTTTAAGACTTAGACTGTAACAGGGCATTCAGTAAAAATGAGAAAATTAAGAATATGTCATCCATTAACTCTTCCCCAGTTGGAAACTACTCAGAAAAAAGAAGGAGTAGAAGTGATGAGACCTTGACTAGGCAGTAGAGGATTTGTAAAAGCTCACTTTCAAGGATATACAATTGAAGAATAAAACAGGAAATCCCCTTACTTTGCAACTTTCAAAAGATGGCATTCAAGTTACATTTAGGATGTGATCCAAGTGCCATGAAAATTTTTTCCATCAACTTCGATGGATGTTCTAAAACAGGATGTGTTAAATCAGGGAAAATAATAACAGACTCTCAAGTAAATTAACAGAAGATTCACAACAGATTATGAATCACTGTATTAAAGAATCAATTAGAGTCAGCTAGTTACATAAAGGCAGAGTAGTAGCAAAAGAAATTTTGGACTAGAAAAAATCAGAACATCTGCTGAAGTTTCCACAGCTATATTTAATATTATCTTAGGAAAAGCACCTGGACTGAATGGTGTCTCATCAAAAATTTCTAAGTGTTTCCAGACCAAAGTCACTTGGATACTTCTGAAAAAAAAAAAAAAATCATCTGCTAAAGTAAAAAACTCCTCTCTAATCCCTTCCCTTCCACTGAATTTGTCTTGGGGACTATCACCATCTTAAACCAGAGCACCTTCTGCTGCCATGAACTACTTTGCTGGAACCAAGGCCTGACCTTGCATAACAGTACTATTAGCTAATTGTAGGGTAGACTTTATTATTATAAGGAATATTTTGGATTCACGCACTCAGCACAGAGGAGTATATGAAAAATGAGCAGACTTCGATAGAGATGCCAGATTTCCTGCCAAGAAATCTACAAATGGATGGACCTTTTCTTTGGTTGTTAGATGAATATTCAGAAAAAAAATCTGCTTTTGAAATTTGCAGCAAAAACCTACTGTCATTTATTTTAGTGAGGAAAGGGGTAAGATACAGGGCTGTCTACATCTTGTGGTGTGAGTTCTGACCCTAAAAACATTTGGTCAGCCAGCCAGAGGTCAGCCAGATGTATACCTGATGTTTCAGGGCTATTTTTATGGTTTCTCTGATAATAAAATCTAGATTTCTGAGCCACCAACACAATTTCTCTGCTGTCAGTTAAGACCCCAATTCAGGGAGGAGCTGGCAGATCCTTGTGACGCCAGATGAGGCTGTATCATGCTTTCTGTCGTGCATGGTCCCCTGAGGGATGTGGCCACCACCTCCCTGTGCCTATTTTTGGAAAAATATCTGTGTTCAGAAAGTTGTCTGAAGACAAATTTACATTTCATATGACAAACTTTCATTGAGGGGAAGCACCACTGACAGGGGAAAACCCCATGTCTTGTGACACTTTAAATGATTGTAAGAATTCTTCGCTAAGATGTCAAGGTGGGAATATTTCTCATAATATGGAAAAGACTTCTAGATTTTACATTGCTGCTGCAAAATGGGAGAACTTATCTTTGAATGTTCTTGATAGAGGCAACTGGAGTAAGTCAGCATAGATCCATCTAGTTGCAGTGCAGCTGCACTGATTTCTACCTATTTCTCTTGATTTCAGACCCAAAACCAATTTGTTTAAGAATGAATATACTAGCTGCAGAGATGATTCTTCTAGCTACATCCTACTTGAGATTACCTTGCTTTTAAGTATTAAACAGACATTTCTGTGTATCTTTTTCTTTCCCTTTGCAAACATTTATTTCTGTTATGTATCTGTGTCTCACATGCCAATGGAAATCAGGAAAGGAAATTAATTTATATGAATGGACTTCATAAACTTCATCATTTACCAGTAATGAAATCCAGGTTTGCAGAATGAGAAATAATAGGGCTTTTCCAAAATATCTTAATCCTTGGCTATGATTAGTGGCATAAAATGAACCATTCTTTCCTACATGTCTAAAGTCCAAGTTGTGCTCCATGTGATATTCTTTCCAGTCTCATGTCAGTAAATAATTGCCGTGCTGCTCTTTAGTCTGTCTCTGACCTTCACTATGCTCACTTTTCTTGAACAAAAGTCAGGAATTGTTGCAGATTGATCTCCTACTGTGATCTGATCTAGTCTAGTGTGAAAGGAAAGCTTGTTAATCCTACTCCCAAATTCCTTACCCAGTTTACTATAAATGTGCTGCTCTATAAGCATACATAATACAGCACAGCCATAACAGTGCTTAAAACAGGATTAGGCAATGCCTCATATTTTCTAACTACTTCTACTTTTACAGGAATACAAATTCACTCTCTTTGTATTGTCAAGGGTGGCTTTTTTTTTTTTAATGGTTTAGCTAGTTTCAGTTTTATGATTTTATGCCAGAATATTGTCTAGGCTGTCTAAACTTGGCCAGCTTGTTTAAGTACCTGAATATGAACCAAATATGGTTCATATCTTAAGGAGCCTCTTTTGTGGATGGGGCGAACCATGTACCTTAACATGATCTTGTTTTAACAACTAAGAATTGGCAGCTGTGCCGTGTACTCAAGCAAAACAAGGATTTTTAGTTCTAGAGAAATGGTTTAAAATGTAGAAAAGAAAAACTACATGCTGCTTCTAAAACCCTGTGCATGGTTTTCCACTATTCCCTATAAAGTGGGTAGGGCTCCAGGATCACACTGTACGCACATGCATATGCACTAAAACCAACACACTGAAGTAAACACAGAAATGTGCTTGTCTTGTTTGAGTGGTAGAAATAAGTAAGTCTGCTGACCTCAGGGAAGCCTTGTGTGCTTCAAAATTCAGGAAAAATAAGAGAACAGATCTACTTGCCTCTTTTGCATATCAACACTGAAGCATTTCAAATGATCTTTTGGGAATAAATAACAAAATAGAGTGTTTACAATACAGTGACTGATATTTTTTCCTGCCAAGCTGTCAGACCAGTACATTGCGTATTTGTAGACCACCTTTGCATATGCCTGGCTGTGTTTAATAAGAATTTGATGCAAAGCTCATTGAAATGAGTAGGAACTCTTCTACTGTCTCCTGCTCTCTTTGGATCAGGCTCCAATTCACAATGACTATGACCATCACTTAATGCTCTTCTAAAAAGTCCTATGCTGAAAAGAAATAATGCATGAAAATCTCTAATATTGGGTGAAAATTTCAGGACTCAAAACGTGATGCAGACGCAAGTTATAGTTCCCAGAGTAACTGTAGAATTACGTTAATATGTTAAGGTTAATGGCGCATACAGTAACCTGAAATACTGCCTTTATTTCACTGACTGGCAATGTTTCAAGAGTACTCACTTTGGTTGTTTGGATGTGCTGATATTTAAAGCAATGTTTGTGTTGGTTGCAAGGGATGTCAAGATCTCAGTGTGTTCTTGCACACTGAATGGTGCCTAAGTATATTTTGTAGAAGTGCACCATGTCTGTTTCTGTCTCCCTTTATGCCAGTAGGACAGAGATACTCTTCTTCTGGAGTAGTTCTCATACAAATACATAAGGTCCCTTTGTGGGACCATTTTGGGTGTCTCTTGAGTGGCTGTACTCGTACATGCGGTCTGTAATGAGACAATGACAGCACTCCACCATGTGTTCTCCATGGAAAACAATGTCATTTTAACAATTTTCCATTTTCTGTGATGTTTTTCTCTAAAGAGGGGGCCTTCTGTATGTGTACAAAGATTTCTGTTGCAGCTCTCCATAGATAGCCACACCAAAGAGAAAGCATGACAGCTTCTAGGGCAGAACATTCATTCTCACTTATCTGGCCCTCAGAGACATTAGCTAATCAAGGCATGATACTCCACACAATAGGACAAGTGCTGTAAAGCTACCTCTGTTATCCCAGCAAACATGGAGACTTAGCATTCCCATGGCCATTTTGCAGGATTTGTTTGCTTCTGACAACAACATCCACAGCCTATGGTGCTATCCACTACAACAGTGAATCTGATGCTGGCTCTCTGTGTTATCGTCTCCCTAGTAAGTCTTCGTTTTCTTTTTTTTTTTCTTTCCCACCCCATTTGTGAGAATTTCTCCCCTACAGCTCTTCTCTATCAGGCCCCTGCAGCTGCTGTTATTTTAGATATGGCAGGAAGTAGGTATCAGAAAACAGTGAGAGCTTACAGCACTCAGAAAAATCTAGAAATTCCTCTGATTTACCCCAGGCTCTGGCTCCAATCAAAGCTTGGTTGAAAAAAGAAAATGAAAAGGAAGAGGGGGGGAAGTTGGCAGAGTAAAGGCCCAAGCAGACAACTGCATCTGGGCTACGTGTGTTAGGAAGGAGAGTTTCAGCCATCACTTCCTGCGGGGTACCAGGAGGATGCTCTACATGTCCATGTGGGACGGGGAGTGCTTGGCTGGAGCAGCATTCCATGGCAGAGCTGGGGCTGCCACCCTCTCCAACAGCCGAGAAAACTCCTTCTTTCCTCCTCAGGGACATGTGTTTCTCATCCCTTTTTCATGTGCCCCCCTTGCATGTCCAGTGTGTGCCTGAAGCAGATCAGCTTCCCTGGACATCTGGCGGCTCCTGTAAATGCTTTTAGCAGCACTTACCAAGGGGTGCCAGCCAAAGGCACTGGTGGAAAGTCACTGGAGCAGGAAACTTATATCACTACTACTGTTATTATTATTATTATTATTATTATTATTACTACTACTACCACTATTCTTTTCATTATAATTTTACAGCTCAAACAAGATACTTCTTAATCTGCCCAGCAAAGACATTTTTAGTCACTCCGAGTACCTTTTAAATCAGGCTGACTTCGGAGATGACTTCTGAAAGAAAAGAAAAAAAAACTGTAAAGAAAAACACCTCCAAATAGTTCATTCAGCAGGCAGTTTAGAGAAGACACAAAGATGCTTGAAGAAAAATTACTACCTTTAGGACTGGTTTTAATAAATAAATTGTCCTCTTTGACCCAGCAGATAAGGAGGAAGATGTCCACCCAGAGACATGTCACACTATTAGCAATCTCCTTAACATCTGTAAATGTTTTAGGGAAAGATATTACACTTTGAGACATTTCTTTTTTAATTACAGGCTCCAGATGAGATTTGTTAGAGCAGGGAAATGTATCCCATAGCGACTGATGTCAATAGCAAGCAGTCTCTAAAGCCAGCCAGGATTGGGAAAGCCATGCTGTTTGCTGCTCTTGGCACTGCTCCCTGCTTTCACAATGTCAAAGTTAGAACTGCCTTTATATGCACTTTCCATTTTTTTTTTCCACAGTAGCTGTTGCCAGCAAGCTGTAAACTACCGTATATCACTCAGATTTAAGAACCTAAACTTTAAAACAAATTAAACTCTTGTTGACATTGTAGTAAAAATCAGAATCGAACTGAACAGCTCAGTAAAACTGCACTTCAATTATTTTATGGATTTAAGATTGTTTTCTAGGATTCCCAGACTCCCAATACAGCGAAGTTATTTCCTCTTGGCAGATGTCTGGAAAAAAAAATTCATTGAATGGATAAAATTATGTGGCAGACACCAGGTTGAATCCTAAAGGGAGGAAATGGTGTCTCCCCAGCACCTGTAAATATTTGCTCTCTGTCTTGACCAGGAGAGCCTTTCACCCATGCTTTGAAAAAAAATTGTCAAGGTTTTATTTTGTGAGTTTTTAAGAAAATAGAATTTTCATCTGTCAAAACCGAGTTTCTAATTAGGTGTTTATGTGGGTTTGAACGAGAACGGCAAACACAGATCTGACCCACCCTTTAGAACCACATCCAAGCGTAGGTAAATGCATGCAGCACACCAGTGCTCCCAGTCCCTGGCCTCTGCATATCTTTCATTTCCCTTCTTAGCAGTTAATGTTGGGTATTCTTTTTATAATTCTCTCTTCTTTTTTTCCTATTCTGTAAAATGGAAACAAAGGTTTCCATCTGATTAATTGCCAGATTTCCATTCTTTTTAATGTTTCCTCTCAAAACAGTTCGGAATGAAAGTATTTCAGAAATGTGTGTAGACGGAAGCTACAGGAGATAATAATTTGTTTCATGGAACTATGTTTTACAAAAGGTGTGGTGCACCAGAAGGGCTGTTGTGTGGAGCAAACAACAATCAATTTGTGCAGCCTTTCATCAAAACCTTTGTTGCACTTGTTTCTTTTATCTCATCAGCGAAGTGTCTTTGATGTCCCCAAAGCTCCAGTGTTACGATCTGATTTAAACCCAGAGGAGCAAAGAAAGCTAAGTCCCTGTATATAAACCAGAAAGAACTTTGAAGGTTCAAAATATTCCCAAAAATGAGATTAAAACCAAACGAGATTAAATGTTGATGCAAAAAAAAAAAAAAAATGATATATTTTGTTTAATAGTAAGAGAAGCAAAGAGAAAGAAAAGTAGAGACAAGTTTAGAAAAGGCCAAGGTTACCTTAAAAAGCATAGGATAGGTTACTACCACACTATGCTAACTTCGGTGCTGCTGAGACGGGGTAGAGGGAGCAGAGTGGTTTTTGCCTTTTTTTCCTGCTGTTTGAAGCGTCTTATCTGACTCCTCCGATCTCTGGGGCAGTTTGGCTGGAATGCGGCGGCGGCCCTTCCTCCGAGATGCAGGAGCGGTGCCCCATCGCTGCAGCCGAGCCCCGGGGTGCTCTCGCCGCGGGACGCAGGGTAGGGGTTCCACTGCTCACTGGT
>WEKY01035418.1:126219-151253 GCA_013390045.1 Picathartes gymnocephalus
GTGTGTCCTCGGTTTTTTCTCTCAGTCTCATCAGTGTCAGTCTCTCCAGGCCTAAGTTTCTCTCTCTCTCTCCGAGGCTTGGGCCCGGTGTCCCGGCTGCAGTGCAGCTTGGGTTGGGGGGGGAACCCCCGGGCGATGGTCCTGGTGTCCCCGGATCAAACAATAGCAGAACAGTCCCAAAACCTTTGGCCTCAGCTAATTAAAAATAAAAAAACCAACCAAAAAAAAGCAGAAGACAGCTCTCCGCTGTCCGTGTAGACAACACAGAGTCTGGGAAGGTGTTATCTCTATGTTTTGAAAAACAGCTGCCTCAGATGTTCCACCGCTTGCTTCTCCTTCTGCCCTCTTTGCTCTCAGATCCAGCCTTAAAGGTGCAAAACTTATTTCTGGGCTAAACATAGGAATGGGGATAAAAGCATCATACAGTCAGTCTAGGACAATACTGCACGTAGTTTCCAGGTGTTCAAGAGTGATTATGATAAGCAGACATAATAATGAAGCACTTTTTGGAGCCTTTCTCTTATTATTAGGCTCTTGCATCCAGCATTAAAGGCATTTGGTTCACAGGGTCTTCAGCAAGAGCTGCACCCTTGCAGCATTGCTCTTGTTGCAAGGATCCTTCTGAAGAGAGAGCCAGATGTTGCACATCTGCATGCCCATAGCTAGGTTCTGTGGTCTGCATGTCCTGGCTGAGCTCCCCAGGGAGCGGGAACCTGTCTGCCCCTTCAAACAATGTGTGGTTGTGTGGATTTTCCAAAGCTGCTGTGATAGCCTCCATGCGTTCACCTCCTGCTCTGAATTAGCTGATTTGACCTGACTGAATCTCGTGAAAGCAGCCAGTTTTCTTCACTGTAGCATTAATAAATTTTTTAAAGCTCCTCTTGAATTACTGTTAAAGTTCTTCCACTCATTTTGTTGCCTGGAGCACCTCTCAAAAGTGCAGGCCAACTCCTGCTGGAGTTTGGATGTGCTGCGAGATGGCAGCCTGGGCCATGGAAGCACCCTGTCATTTCTCAGCTATTGAGAAGCAAGGGTTTTGAAGTCCAGGTACTCAAAAAAAAGGCAGAAAAGAAGCCTGTTGCACACTGCAAGTGGTTGTTTGGAAAGTGTAATGCAAATATTTTGAATAAAATTTCAGGTCCTTAAGTGTGTTTGAGAGATGAGTGTTGTACACCTGCTCTCAAGTGCCTTTTTCCTAGTTCTCTAGTGCTGGCTGCAGGTTTACAGTGCTTCAGTCTTGGGGCAGAACAAATTTCCTCTCTAGTGGAGAGCACTGAGCATCAGCAGGGTTCTTGTTTCAAGCACTGAGCTGCAAGGGGGAAGGTTTTGTCTTCTCTGGGAGCCCAGCTGTGATTCTTACTAAATTCTTGCAACTGTATGTGGTGTTTTTACTGTTGACATTCCTCTGTCAGTCCAGCCAGAGCCTGAGCCATTCTGCCGCTAGGCACAGCATGTGGGAGAAGAGAAAAGAGGAAAAGACATTTTGTCATGTTTGCAGCTCTGTCACACTGGGACCACGTACAAATAAGAGTATTCTTCCAGCTGCTATAATCTGAGATGCTTTCTGTAGGTGGTTTTAGCATCCAAGGAGTACTGGAATCCAGGAACAGTCTGGGTGCGGTGGTTTTCACAGCCACGTCTCCACACTGGGGACAGCATCCACTAACACCACCTGGGGGTTTCCACACCTTGACCCAAGCTGTATTGGTATGTCTCCAGTGTGAGTCCACTTAAATCAGCCTTTGGATCAAACCTTCCGAGCCAGAGTGAATGGGGGTTTTGTTATGAAAAGGTCTGTCCCCACTTAAGGTGGTACAAAGCCAATGCAAGAGTGTCATTAAGCGCCGCCAGTGCTCATGTCGGAGGAGCTGTGATAAAGAGGACATGCACTCCTCTTTGAACTGCAGTGTTCTCCAGCAACAGATGCTGCCGTCGTTGAAATGAAATTCTGTGGCATTACTTACAGCTCACATTATGGTGGTGACCAGGTCATCGTGCCAAAAGCAAATTTATTGTATGATGGCTTTTTATTGCATCCATTTTTTTGCTGGCTGTTTGCAGCCACCAGTTCAGATTCCCAGAGCCAGCCCAGGTTCTGTGTCCACTGCTGAAGATTAGCAGCTGTGTTCCATCACCTAAGAAGGATTTCCCCCACCTAGCATGACCTTTCCCAGCCTAGTCCCCTGCAGGCTTATAGGTGGATTTCTTTTCCCTTATCAAACACATAAAAATTTTATTAGCCCCACCCAGCCTTTCTCTTCCATTTAGCAGCATGCGGCCACTCATTGAGTCACTTCATGGCCATCCTTTTATCTGAGTGAGCAAAACCCCTGTGGATTAGAGGTTACCAAATAAGGCTCAGCCTTCACACAGGCAAGGTGCAGATGTGTCCCAGCAGTGGCCACCCACTGTGCCATAGGCACATTGTGTATGGTCTATGCAGTGGCATCCTCCTGTTGTCCCTGCCTAGGTGCCCTCTTTGCTGGGTGATGTGAATAATGGCACTGATCTTTTCTGTTTAGCATGCACTTCGCTGAGGAAATGGGCTATGAGGGAAAGAGGTGTTGATGATGGTAATGATCATAGAGCAAGCTGGGTCCATTAAAAAAAAAACAAAAAAAAAGACAATCAAACCTTTCTTGCCCAGAAAAAGACCCTGTTTTTACCTATCTCCAGGATGCTTCCATTCTTGAGACCATGTTACTCCTGCTCAAGTCCATCAGACTTTGAGGCTGGTTGAGTGGGAGAAGAATGAAGTCTCTTGGCCATTCTCTACCCATGGAAAGAAAAAGGCACTCAGCAAATACTGTTGTGTGACCTAAGGTGCTTCTTTTTTCCCTCCATTTATTGTTTCTTTGCTTTACTTGATATGCCCAGCTGCACACAAGTTGGTTTTTTATGAACAGCAGTGCAAGGTGGCTCATTTTGTAGGATTCCAGAGGATCACTAGGGGCCACACTATTATTACATAAAGTCAATTAAAAAGCATACATGCACATCCCATTGATTTGATTTAGAACTAACGAAAGCTTCAGTAATGCGCAATTACAAGAAACTTAATGACCCCTTTATATTGAATACAACTTCGGTGGCACCTAATATGCTTTGATGAATTGCTCATTATGTGCAATGTTAGAAAAGCTTCTAAAAAGATTAATAGTTGTATAATCAATAGAGAAATTCAGTTTTATTTGGCCTTTTTTAAACTCTGAAATCAGTAAGCAATAGAGATTATGGACCTTCTCTTGCTCCCTTTTTTTCCCTCCTGTACCCCCAGAATTGGTTTTTTTCTAAAGCTTATCTGTCACTTTTCCAGCATGTGGAGAAAAGCCCATGTGTAGAAAGGTCTGGCCTGATACAGATGGCCATGTGAGGTCCTAAAGGTTGATGTCAGCTGCCCACAGAAATCACCAGTGCTCAGCTGGATGCCTGTACATGGGATGCTCCTTTGGCACGGCGTGAAGGTAACAAGTAGCAGCCTTCAGCATGGGGCTCAGAGCTTTGTGACATGGTCCAGTCCCACTCCCCCTCTCCCATTCACTTCTGGTAAGCCTTGGAAGCTGTCAGCCCTTGGAGCCATCAGGTGGGCTCTAACCTTGCTCTTCTAACCTTAGGGTACTTGGGGAGCTTTGTGTCTCAAGTGTTATCCATGCTTAAGTTGACAGCTAGTTGTGAGGTACAGCAAACCTTGAGGGATGGGATCAGGAATATGAGAGTAAAAAGACAAAAAAAATGAAGTTTCATTTTGGTTACATTCGAGATGTAACATAGCCAGAGAGGTCTGGAGGCTAGAAAAATGCAGAATTGTTTAAAATTTGTTTCGATTTAAAATCTAGTCTTGTCATGCTTCAGAGCATGAATCATGAGTTCTGAGTGCCAGGGTCTGACAGCATTCTTTCAGTGTTGGGCACTAGATTGCAAAGGAGAGCTCTTCACTAGAATCAATTTGCATTACTGTGTTGCTCATGGAAGGGATAAATTCCTGTTGTGTATGGCAAAGGGGTGCATGGTCTTCCTTACTCCTTCCGGACTGGTACCCGCAAAGCTTCCAGCAGCGCTGACCTCAGGTTTTGGCTGCCTTAGGTAGCATTTGTGTAGTTTGTCTGTCGTGTGGAAATTTTGCGTAAAACGTAAAATATGTCTGTTTTGTTTCCGCAGATGATGCTCTTAGGAATGTAAACACATCATTTTGGTTAAAATGTGGTTTATTTGTTCATTGCCCAGCCTTACCCTCACACATGTGTGTATGTGTGTGTCAGATGAGACTTGCATCATACTGGGGGCAGATCTTGCAGCCTCTGCACAGCCCAACCCCTGTCTCCCCAGGCAAGGTTGGCCTCAGTGAGGGCTACCTGAAATTCCTCTTGAGTCTCTGATTCTTTGGTAAAACAGGCAAATCAGATTGAGAGCAGCCATCTTCAGACTGAAAGTAAAAACAAGCCGAAGTTTAGCCTCGTGTGTTGGAAATCACTGCAGCTCTGCTGATTCCTGCACTAATTTCCAGCAGCCAGAGAATTCATCACTAAGTGTTTGCAGAGCAAGAGACACAGAGCATTTCCAGGGCTGCATATGGGAGGGATGAAAAAAATCGAAACCCAGAAATTTTGGTGTGATAGGATGGGGCTCATTTAGTCTGGGCACCTATTCAAGAGCCCCAGTTAAGTTGCTGCCGCACGGTGCTGTCATCACACCACAAGGAACCTTTCCCATTAGCCCTCTGCAGTGCAGCCACCCTGGGAGACTTGGAGTTGTTAAACTAAATAAGGCAGAGGGTAGAGCAGGTAGGAAAATGACTCCGTGGTAATGGCTGTCATGCACAACAATGCCTTCCAACATGCCAAGCTGACGTTCTTATGGGAGGATCATGTTTTATTAAACCTGCTACTTGTTGTCACTCACTTGCTCCACTGTCCTATTCGCTGTCTCCGAAAATAGCATGCCCTGTGGTAGTGGCTTATTATGATTAAACAGATAAAAATAAGCTTAAGGTTTAAACACATCCAGGACACCTGAGGTAATACAAGATCTGACTTCTTTATGGAACATGTGAAGTTATATTTTCCACTGCTTCACAAGACTTGTTTTCTTTGGTTTTTAATTCAGTAAGCTTTCATGTGATCTATAGTTTTGCATTACAGTCTGGCACCTCAGGAATTTATATCACTGTTTTCTGATGTTTTGCCTCACTCACAGGGCAGTACTTATTAGCTTTGAAAAAAAGAGTTTCTGTAAGAAAAACCTATTTTTTTCTGTAATTTGAGTAACAATTCTATGTTGTTTGTTGCAGCTTTCATATGTCAAAAAGTAGTGATACTTACTAATAGTGAGGAAGTAGGTACCCTGATAAAAACTGTAGAATTTTAGTCATGGAATGGTTTATACTAGGAGCCTAATTTTTTTAGCCACTGTATATGCATCTATATTTAGCCATTTTTCTCTTAAAATAAAATCTCTACATGGAGATAAGAAAAAAAAAACTTTCTTCCTGTATTTCTGCTTCCTCTGCATTCATTTGCAACTTTGAATTTCTCTTCGGTGGTTCTAATATGTAGCATTTCATCTAAAAGAAGGGCGTACGAGAGCACAGAAGCCTGATGGAGCAAGATATGGCATCACTGCTGGTGGAAAAAATCCAAGGGCAATAATTATAGGCAGCAAAGTGAATGTCATACTACAAAGCATTTCTACAGGTAGCGTGGTGTCAGCGTCAAACTCATGTAGTCACTCCAGAGCTGTGTGTCCCCGGGTCTCTTTGTGTGCTGAACAGTAACAGCAGAAATTCAGAGCACTTGTGGGCACGTCCACGCTGTGTAATGAGCTGTGTGGAGAGATCCCTGACCTGGGTGTGTCACTGTAATTGTACCCATGTAAGGCTTGACCTGAGCTAGTGAGTTCTGCCAGGAGGCAAAAACAATGAGCCAAACCAAGGCAGTTTTGTTTTCAGGACTGCTACTTCTTCCTGGAGGTCGCTCAAACCTTCCACAGACCTTCTGGAGGCTGTGACACAGAAGCTGTGCAGTCTGACCAGTGTCAAACACAGTCCAAATGAGGTCTCCAGTCATGGCACCACACTGCTTGGGCAGTTGCACCCATCTGCAAGATGAAGCATTATTGTCCAGACATGGCAGAATCTGAGTGTGATTTACCGCAGGTTTTCCACACCCGTAGCTTGAAAGGTGCAGCTGGTATTACTTGTATTTTCCACGCCATGTGAACCAGTCAGAGCAGGCTGCTTTTGTTCATTTTCATCAAGAGAGCGTTACAGCATCTCAATCTCTTGTCTTCAGTTCTGCTCCATGTTAGAGGCAGTGGTCCCCAGCGGACACAGGTGGACATGGAGTAACAAGCAAAGGTTGGTTAATCAGCTGTGGATAGAAACTTCATGTGACACTGCATGCCTGGATGTCCTGGGACATGCCATGTGGCACTTTCTATTGATAAGGAAATCAAAAACCATCCTGAAGGAGCTGAGTTGATGTTATTGCTATTTACAAGGCAGCAGGGGTACGTGAATCACAAGGTGTCAGCTCAGTGCAAAACCTCTGAGTGCCATTTTGCCTAAACTTTTATCACACCTCTCTGTCTATTAAAAAAGAGTGGAGGGGAGAGCCACGAAGCTCACTTGTGGAAGAGAAGAGTGCATCGTAAAGGAGCACAACAGTAAGCACAACCTATAGTTCCTCTACTCAGTCTCCTTGTGCAAGCCTTTCTGGGGTCCTGCTGACATGGTTTGAAGTCATGGGAACAATGGTCTTTGACTTCCAGATGTGTGACAAGACAGCAACTTCACCCAGCCAGAAAATGGAGACTTGACATTACTGACTACAAAGTGAAAAGGGATGGGGTATGTTTTCCAACTGATACCATTCACCCACAAAACTGTAGACTCAACTCTTTATAATTGTGAGTTTGACCATGGCTCTCAGCTCACTTCCCATTTTTTCACACTCTTGGGAGACATTCAGCTTTAGGAGTATGAAGTCTTCCAAATTCTCTTATTTGTATCTCCCAAAAGGCTCCCCAGTTGGGGAAACGCCGTGCATGTGCCCTCTTCCAACTCCCTGCATCACTGACCTTGTAACTGCTCTGCTCTGAGCAGGATCAGTGTCTCAGCTGGAAGGCAGAACTTTGTCTCAGAAGAACAGGTATTTTGTTAAAACAGAATGCCACATTGTTATCCATATTAGTAGTCGGATGCAACGAAAGCAGAAATCTGCAGAAATTTAAAGTTTTGCCAGTTGATGGAATCCATGTACAGCCACCAAATGTTAAAAATACTACATTTCCTATGAAGTTCACATCTATATATGGAACCCACATTTGTACAGATATATCTGGTTGTCCTGTTCCATGCAGGAACCCAAACTGGTGCATCGGTAAGACACTGATTTTGCTAATTAGTAAGGCAGAAATTTCCATTGCAAGGGCATTTCAAAGCAAAATTAAATACAAGAGGAAAAAACTCCATATTAAACTAAAGTGTGGGGTAACAGCTCACCACATCCTGCTACTGTGGCATCTGCTGTTTAGCAAAGGAAAGGTTCCTCTTTCAGAAGCCTTGACAGGTAGAAAGGTCACGTGTTACCTGCATTTCTCAGCATTATTATTTTTTGACTTTTCTGTCAGTGGAAAAGCTGAACATGACAATGGAAAATACCAGTTGAGAGAAGGCATTGTGGGGAACTGTAGGTGTTAGCTGTGAAAGCGACAGTGGCCTCCCACCCCAAAGCCAGCAGAAAAACAGTGAAAAAAAAATCTGATGACAAAGGCACTGTAAATCATTGTACTCAGCTGTTTGGTCTGATAGGGATCAACTGGTGCTTTAAGGGAAGTGCTGTGCTACTCTAGGCATTGAAGATTAAACATCTTGCATGCTATTCCAGATCTGCTGCTGAGCTGTATGTAGGGCCTGCAACAAGCTGGGTAATCATTTGGATCTCATCTGTCCTGGGTATAAAATGGATCTTTGTTGGTACTCGTTATGTTGTTTTAAAAATGAGTGTAAAGCCATTGCAACCTTTCTTTGAGGAATGTTGTGCTTATTCAAAACCCAGCTACTCCTGGAATGGTACTGCAGATGTGAATGATGTGTATCCAAGAAGCTGGGGAATCAAAGACCAGTGTTTGCTTTAGGAATGAAACTCAGACCTGGGCCAAAATACTGCTTGCACTGAATACTGATGTTCTGTGGAGCATATACAATCCTCTTGTAATAGTAACAGGTTTATAAGTCACAACTTGAGGATTCAAGACTGCAACCAGCTGATTCTCCTTAACTGTATAATATTTTGTTACTAAGGTGGGAGCTAAGAGAAAAATGCCAATTACTTTATCTGCATGATCAGATCTTGCCTCTCTGGGAAGTTCTGCAGTGGTCCTACAGGACTAAGAGTAGCTCTGAGGATACCAAAGGGATAGATGGCAAAGGAGATAGTAAACAGAGAACAGTCAGCTCATTTGCTTGAAACATGAATTAAATTTACAAGAAACAAATTTAAAACAGAAAAAAAAATACTTTTTCCACCCTCACATCCATGTACTGTGGAACCCATTGCTACAGGAAACTGTGAAGGCCAAAACAGGTTCAGAAGGTTATTAGAAAACTTAATGGAAGAAAGTTCATCAAAGTTCACTAGAAGCAAGGATGCAGACCTCTGGCTCACAAAGTCCTTCAGCAGAGCAAAGGTGTACTAGAGAAAGCATCACAGAAGGTGTGATGGTTCTTATGCTCTTTCCCAAAGGACTGACAGTAGTGGCTGTCGTGACGCCGGTGTGAATGGGCACACAGGATGCAGAACCATACTTTCAGTAACAGAGTATTTGATTTGCTGTTGGGAAGGACAATCTTGGGTCAGTCTACAGCAAGAATATTGATGTTTTCTTGCCAAACGAAAGAAAAATCAGTTTGGGGTCAAGCAAAACATTCCAAGAGATTCCATTTGATGCAAAATAAAACACTTCCTAACATGCAAGAAAAATGTTAACATGTTTTGGAGTACTAAAAGGAGGCAGATTTTCCAGAAATCAGAAATAAAAAATGTGGAGAGTCTTCATGGGAATGCTGGACTCTGCAATTGGGGGTGGCAGGGAGCATCCTTCTAGCCAAACCCAGCAAGCATCACCCAGCACAGTTCACATGCACTTGCCTCCTGGTTTTCCCCCATTCCCACCCACCAGAGGGTTTTCCTTGCAGCCTCAGGTGTCTCAGTGGGCAGTGAGGGAAAGCCCGCTCACATCACACTTCCCCTTTCATCTCTGCTAGTGGTCTGCTGCTGCAAGATCAGCTGTGCTGCCACGTATTCCCCCACCTGGGCCTTTTGTGTGCACCCTTGTCCCTCTCTGCAGGTTTTTTCCACTGCATTATTGGGAATTTCTTGCATTTTTGACACCGGAGTGGGTAAAGGGTAAAGAAGCAAGTGAAATAGTGGAATAAAGAGAGCTGTGTCCAAGCCGCGCTGTCCACCGACCACTGTGGAGGAGAGAGATGTTGGGTGTCCTCTTTGCGATTTTGGCCCTGTTTGATTGCGACATCCAGTGGCAATAGGTGCACTTGGGTTGAGGTTCAGCTGTCTCCCAAGTCCATGGGGACATTGTCTAGTGACTGTTGTTGAACAGCGGCCAGATGTTGTTGCATGAGAACACCAGGCTTACTCATCAAGGTAGCAGAAGTCCACCTCTCTTAAGAGAGTAATATAAAATAAAAACAAGCAATAAACTGCTGTGAGTCAATAACAAAATACAAGGGATTTCAGCTGGGGACAGATTGATTTGGCTGCTGAGAGATGGAGAGAGTGTGACCCAAGGAGCACCGTGGTCTCATGGCCTGAGCCAAGGCAGGTGGGCTCCCAGCTGAAAGGAAAAGTTGTGTCATATCTGGAGTAAGACGTGTCCTACAGCACTCAAGTCACAGAGTATCAGCTGAGAGTACCTGGAGCAAGTGGAAGGGGCAGCCTGTCTTGAGTGCCTAAGCTGGTTTTGGAGATGGACCTCCGGCTCATGTCATCCAAGTTGCTTCTGAAATATCTTTGCTACATGCTTTAATAGGGGAAAGTGTGAGCTGTCAGGCTTAGGCTGTTGCTTTTGAAAGTTTTACTGAAAGAATCGGTCAAGCAAGAGCAAGTCAGCAATTGCTACGGCATTAGTCAGATATTTGAGATGCCTTGGTGCTAATCCTGACTGAGATGGGGAGGCCCTTCTCACTTCCACCTCCCTGTCCCCATGAAATACCATTGATGTTTATGTTCACATTTTACAGAAGCACTGTGAAGATTCATTATTTCATGTTTCTAAGCACTAAGTAACTGTAAAAAGGATAGCCCTGACTAGTATCTTAATTTTATTTGATGTAACAGAAGGTTTGAGGGAAAGTTAGCAAAACTATGATGCTGCCTGGCCGGTAGGAGGATTTGTTTTCATTGTCACGTAAAACACGAAGGTATCACTGTGTGGTTTTGCTGCAGACCTGAGAGTGCCTTGAGAAATTTATCACAGAAGCTATCTTTAAAAAACCATCATGGCAGAATCATTCCACAGTGCTGTTTGCATTCAAGGCAGAGACTCAGTCCCTAAAACTCTCTGGAGTCTGGCCACATGTAAATGGAGCGGCACTTCTGGCTGAGTTTGGATGCATGCAGAGCAGTCTTTGCCTCAGTGCAGAGGGCTTGCCGCTTGAATTTGGTTTTGCTGTTTGGTGATATTAAAGATTAACTCCACGGCACGCTGAAGAGGAAGAACTGCTTTGTCTTTTCACAGCTCATTTCCATACTTCTTAGTTTGCTGCTGTAAATAGATAGTTGAAAATGCAACTGCTGTTTCCTCTCTGAAGTATGGTGTGTGTATCCATTGGTAGAATTGGTTTTGGTGGCCAGGACCTGTGACACAAATCCTGACTGATTCATGTGCTGCAATTACTAAGCGGGCAATAGGTCTGCAGGAAAAAAAAAAAAACAAGCCATAAAAACCAACACTAAACGTACCCAACTAATTGCTTCAGGAAGCTGGTTTTACACAGGCTTGGTCTTTTCCAGTAAACACATGAAGTTATCTGGATTACTGTGAAGAGCAGCCCACGAGGAAAGGAAAATGCAGGCTTTTCTGTGGTGCTTCCATGACGTGGGCACGTGTTTCCCAGTCCTCGCACTGTTAGGGAAACTCAGAAGCAGTGATAGCCCTGCTGATGGCATTTTGTCTATCTCTGTGTAAATCAGGTGGTGGCAGTTGCTGTAGGGATGTGGAGTGGAAATAAAAGGGATGTTGTGTAGTCCACTGTCAGTGACCTTTGCCAGGTTCAGTCATTTCCTGTCCATCTGCCAAAAATCACATGGACATAATTGGAGTGTGGGAAACTTGATGATCTTCAGGGGAGGGGGAAAAGAAAGAAAGAAGACTCGTGAATAAAGAAAACAACACTTTATCAGTGGAGATGCAGTCTGACTGGCTGATGCTGAGATAGCAGACCTTGTTTATTCTCTCCTCTGACTCTTGCCAGGAGAGTGTTTTTTAACTTGTTTGTCCCTTTCATCTGTTTGTGTGGATAGAAGCAAAGAGTGCATGTCCATACGTATTTGTCACCATGATGGGAGGGTATATATTTAAACATGTTACCAGCTCCAGGGAATGGGCAAGCATGCAGCAGTTTCCTCTCTCCTTTTTTTTTTTTTTTTTTCCCCTAATATGAACCCACAGTGGGGAAAAAGTCAGTATGTGAAGTTGTATTCTATCTAGGCATTGCAGCTGCACATACCCAGCTTCAGTGATTGGCAGCTTTCTGCCACCAGTACCTACCATGGCTAACATACTTTCCAAAAAGCTCTTTTTAAGGAAGGAGTAGATTATTCTAGGATCTTCTGTGGTTCTCCTGGCTTTACATTTCTGAGGCAGCTCTAGAGCAAATGAAATGTTTTATCTGTAACCAATTTGAAATGTTAAGTATGTTTGATGCAATCAAGGATCCAGGATGCTGCTGGTTTTGTGATGCTGGTTTCACATGGTATTTAGCATGTTAATAACCTTGGTTAATCCTGCTGGTTTTGCACTGTGATCAGCCTGTACCTGGTGATGTTACACTTACTGTTCAGAGCTGTACTGAAGCTGTCAAGGAATGAGTGCGAGTTCGGGGGGGTTGTGGACTGAGGAGAACTGCCTGCAGCAGCGGGATGCTAATCAATTCCTTTTCTTGTCTTCTTTTTTTGCAGTAAATGAAATTATAAGGAATGACCTTTCCAGTAACAATGTCCACTCATAGCTTTCAGTGTGGGCCTGGTATGAAATACACACTTTTGACTTGGCTGGCACGTCACCTCAAGTTGGGAGATGCTTAATGAACTGAAGACGTTGCCTGGTACCACTCTGATCTTCCACCTTAATGAATGTCAGGAACTGAAGATTTACCTCTTGCTTACAAAGAAGTAGCTCCTCAACTTCAACTGATGAAACAGCTTTTTTTGAAAATCATCTCAAAAGAGAGAAGAGGGAGTATGCTCCAAGACGGCGCATTTCATGGGACAAAACTCAGAAACTCAGCAAAATCTGAGCGCTTCTTCCCATTGCTGATCCTTTTGGCATGGCACCGCTGGAATACAGCCCTGGAAGTGCCTTATTTTACCAGGTTGTGGCATCAGGGCATTTTTAATAAGCTTTGAATTCGCTACTATTAAAAGTGTTGGTAGGTGCAGAAACTCTAGAGCTTGAATTCTGGAGAGTGATACTGGAAAAAAGCATAGGACTCTGCAGCAGAGTAGGGAGACCAATCCCAACTCCAGTAAGACACATTTATGAATTCCAGAATTTCCTCAGCTTTTCCTCTGCTGTAATGTACAGCCTATTGCCTTATTCTCAGTCCATTTCAAAAGCCTCCTGATACGTCATCATCTCAGCTTTCTTTTGCATATTGTCGTTATTACGTGCTAATGAATCATAGGGTTGGTAGTAGTAGCATGATAAGATTCTGATTTTGATCTGGCTTCTGTCATAGCACAAGTGAGTTGAATAGCACAAAATAAAAAGGTTGATGGACAAAAAATTGAAATCTATCTTCTACATGATAGATAAATGTGTATGCATGTACATACATACTAGTATATATGCATATATTTATATATGACAAATAATATAGATGATTGCCTAGTAAGGGCACTGAATTTAGCAATAATTTCAATTTCTGAGAATGCATTTCAAATCCACAGCAGATATTTCAGCTACTTCTTTCAAGGATTTGTTGCACCTAAAGCAGGTATGCATTTTCTTTCCTCATGCAGTTAAGCAAGCACTTTAGATAGGCAAGAAGGATGCATACAAGATACACGTTATTAGAATACAAGTTATAGTAACTGTAAATACAATTATGGAAGAGTGTAAAATATTTGTTCAGTTATAATATTATTATTCCGCAGAAGCCTTATAACTCTCTGCTACGTGTATGGAAAAGGATGTTACCAAAAACCCACCTCAGTTTCACATGCGGCACTGTATAGTGTGTTTTCAGATTAGCTAATGCTCCTGGAGCTACAGGTGGGCATGTAGTGTAGCCTTCAACATTGTATTTTTTACAATCAACTGCTTATTATATAACTAGCAACGACCTATTACTTCACATAACCAAAAAAAAAAAAAAAAACCTAAAATAAAATAGCATGACTTTAAATTTTAAATTAAAAATGTTTAATATTGTGCCTTAGGAATCTGTGCCCCCTCCTGGAAACATATCCGAATTACACCCCCGAGCTGGGGTGGTTCCTTAACCCCGATGCAATGAAGACTGAACAGGTTTCACAAAAAGGTGAAATCCAACTAATTGTTTTAAAACATTATTCTGTATAATTATGTCTTACTTTCTTTAGGGAAAAAAAAATGAAAGCCATATTTGTCACATTTGCACATTACTGTGAAGACATGAGAATATAATATGGCTCTATGTACATAATATGCTGTTACTGATCCTTATAATAGTCTATTATTCCTCACTGGTTTAATCCCAGTTATTTACCCTGTATTTAGTATTGTAGACGTTGCATGAAACGTTTCTTATAGAATGCCATATGAAAAGTTAAAAAACTCGACAGATGTCAGCTTGACTTGTAGCTAGAAAATAGAACTAATAAAGCAAAATGTTTTGCTGGAAGCTAGTCTTAGAGTGGTTCATTTTATGTTATCTTGAAAAATCTGCTTTTCTCATATAAAATAGTATTTTTACATTATATACATATATCTCTCCATCTCTTCTGTATGAAGCTGCTTGCATCCTGCTAATATAACCATCTTAGTATGGAAGCAAAGTGTCTTGTCAACAGTCCTCTTCATTTCCCCACTGCATTTAAAGACATTGCTCCCAAGAAGAGGAAATGATATATGATATAATCCTCAGATTTTATTCTCTCATTATTTCAGAAATGTCAATAAACTGTGAGTGGAGGAATCTCTGATTATGCCAAAGTATTTTTTTATTCGTATACTAAATACCTTGGGTGAGGCTTTAACCGTGCAGGACAATGCACACACACATACACACAGGCACATTTCAGCAGTAATTTTAGCAAAGTTTTCAAATATGTGGTTTGGCTATGTTGCAGCTCTTTCATTCTGATTTTTATTTTCCTCTTTAAGCTGTTTTGGGAAAGAAAAAAAAAAAAGACCCCAACCTGTTACTTTTAAGCCTGGATAAATGGAAGATTATGCATCTGTTGTATATGTATTCATAAAATAAAAACGAAAGCAGAAATATTTCCTGTATGAGACTGCTATCTTGTTTCTGTACATGTGTTATGGTTGTTGCTGTCAGTTTAGGAAAATGGTTTTCATCAACCTTTTTGAAAACAAAGCAAAACCAAAAATCCACAACGCTCTGAACTTGGAGCGCAGGTATGTTCAAAAATAGGTACATTCAAAAATACCTTTGCCAGGGATGATTCTGACTATTAAAAAGAGCCCTTTGGATGAATTTTAAGTGGTGAAACAAGCTACCTTATTAATCGTGCAGTGAACTACTTGGAATCTGTGTGCACTGCTTGGACAACAGTTTCTTTTGCTCTCCCTGGAACTATTTCTGAAATGCATGGGTTGCTAAGGGTAGGCTTGGGATCTGTGGTTTTCAGTGCATTAGATAAAAGACATTTTTGTTAGGCTGGAGGCTTTGGTAGCCCTGAGAGAGAAGGGCTGGCCATGGGCTGGCAGGAGGGGATGTCTGGCCACCAGCTGCCTATGATGTGATCGATGGATCTGATCTGTATGTGTTCTGCTCCCTGAACCCCCTCGCTGCTCTGCCCCAGAGAAGGGAAGACAGGAGCGTGTCAACTTAGTCAAAGCTGGGCTGAACACAGCTCTGGACTTCTGTCAGCTCATCAGGTGGTGCCTCTGTATGTACCAACATCTGACATGTGATGGGTCAAATCATACAGAAATGCTGAGAAAACCTGAGTTAGTTCAACTTTTCCGCACCAAAGGCAAGGTGAAAAGTATAGAAGCATGCCTACCACAGCAGTCTGAGTTTACATAAGCACTTAAAAACCATTCAAAAATTCCTCAAGAAGAAGGAGATGCAAATAGGCATTGAAGTCTGTTGAAAGACCTTGCTCTGCCTTGGGTTTCTCTTCCTGTAAGTATGAAGTGTCATTGCCTGCTCAGTCCATCACACCTGGCTTCCCTGCGGCTGGTACCCAACCCTGGCCATTTAAAGAAAGTCAGACGCTCCAACCCCATCAAAACCCAGATAGGGTCCAGCTCTTTGGAGATTAGTCAAAGAACTCTTTTTCTGCTTCCCATTCTGGAGGGTGGAAACAGTGATATTTATGCCTCATGGACAGCATGAGCTGTATTGTTGGTGAGGTTCCTGGAAAAAGGAAAATACTGAAAACTCAGTCACAAATTCTCCTGGAGACCATGGCATTTTGTATCAAAGCAAAATGTCACAAACTGAATTCACCCAAGCGACATACTTCAGTCATTGTGTTAACCTGGCCTCCTGTGAGCTTCCTTTCCCTTCCATTTCCACACATCCTTCACTCAAAGCACAGTAGACCCAAGCACAGCTACATTAACCATACTTTGACTAGACCGTTCCAGGCAAAAATAGCCTTCGGCAAACTCCTAACTGCCTACTTTCATTCATAACCAAAGCAGAAGGTGAATCCCACATATCCATCTGGTACTGTTTGACTAAATAGCCTTGCTGGAGTCATGCCTTTGAGATTTTTCCTTTCCAGCTGAAAATGGCAAATTTCGAGGAGTTAAGTTTCTTGGACAGAGTTGTACTGCCTTGAAGCTAAGCTTTCCTTCACCATGTGTATAATTTTATTGCATTCATCACTGTAAATCTATTGAATTTGTCTCAGTAAAAATAAAATCCTTCTCATCAAGTACATTACAGAGGAGTGTTAAGGTCAATGGCATAAAATCATTTTAGTTTCCATAGATTTTTTTCAAACATATAGTCTAATTTTATGTCATAAGTGGTGATTGGATTGTTCATCAAACTAAATTTAGTCCTCTATTCTTCACCTTTGCACACACTTGCCCAATATGGAGGTCAAGCTCTTGCCTGTTTTAGTTTGCCCATACAATTTCCTCTTTCTCAACAAGTTAATATTTTTCTTCTTTGTGCTTCTTTCCAAAAAAATAAAAATGTTTTGATTCTCTTCAGGTAGCCAAATAATTTGTTCTGAGCAGATCAGTTACAGATTCTCAAACTCTTGGCTTTAATTACAGGTCGTCCTTGAATCCAAAACTATCTTTTTTTTGGCCAAAAAGACTGTCTTTTTGTATTGTGCAAACTTGTAGAGCTTTAATAATTCAAATGGTTGTGTTTTCAGGATTTAAGACAACTGGTGGTATACCTGGAATTTGCCATCACCCATGGGCACATTAGCAGTTGTCATTTAAACTGAAAAGCTGCTGACTGTAGTGCTTCCTTAGCTACTTTCAGGGACAGATAACCCACAAGCCACTCTTTGCAGATGTGGCAAATTCATTTCAGACATTTTAGGAAATCCCTTTTTTTTCAGCCTGGGGAAAGAGTTTCCAAAGATGCCGTCAGCGTCACTTTCCAGCACCTCTTCTGAATTAGTTTTGCACTCAGCTCCTGTACCCATCCTGTTTCCAGTGCTGTTGATGGAGACGTTTTGAGTCAAGAGTAACAAAGCAAACACTGGCAGTGGGTACTGGTGGCAGAGCTGCAAAACCTCCAAGAACACACATGGTGTGGGGTCCCAAAAGCCAGTGTGATGGTGTTCCCATGCAGCCGGGGAACATTCCAATAACACCAGCTTCATGGTAGTAGCGGGGAGGAGAGACCTCTGGGCCTTGCTAGAAAATATTTCAGTGCATGTCACGAATCTTTTAACTGCAAAACCTGGGAGTTTTCTGGTCTGGTTTGTTTGGGTTTTTAATAGGAAAAATTACATTTCCTCCAACATGAAATTATTTGCTCTACTTACTTTTTGGGGGTCCTTTTTTCTTTAATTTTCTACTTAGAAAATACAAACCACATATTATTTTGGATCAGGTTGATCCAGACTGCACCTTCTTTCCCACTCGCTCCCCTCCAAATCTCCAGGATGGGCTGCTTTCCCAGACAATGGCTCCCCCTCTACCCAAGCAGAGCCGCACAGGCATCACATGTACACTGCCTCTGCCCAATTTCTTGAACAGTTTCTTTGCAGGAAACTCCTCATGGATCTTTCTGGCCTCCCTGGATCCTTTCCAGGGCTCCTGCCTGGGCCGAGCTGATCCAGCTCTCATCCTCATGGCAATCTCTTCTTTTTACTATTTTTTTTACCACAGGTTTCTGGCACATTTTATTTTACAAAACAAACCAGCCAGATGTGTCAGATGGCGACACTAAATTAAGCCCACACCTTCTGGTGTATATAATGAGTTACTCCTGTCCTTTTCCCCCACCCCACGCATGGAGAGCCACTCCTCTGCTGCTGAACGCCGTGTGCCCTGCCAGCACACCGTGATGGCTCCAGCAGCAAGCTTCTTGAGAAGGCAGCAGGAGCCACAGCCTTTCCCACCCAGCGCCGTCAGCCGGGCAGGGAGGGAAGACCCACCACAACACAGCCCATGGGGCCCTGGCTGCACTGCCCCACCGGGGCTCAGCGTGGGCTGGCCAGGCGTGGGCTGAGAACAGCCACAATTCAGCACACCTGTGGAAACAAAGCCGGTGCCAGTGCGCCCCTGGGACGTACCCCAGGGAGACCGTGCTGGTCAGAGCAATTAAAGTGGGTTTATGGTGCCTTCTCCACCCAGTAGCGGCGGGGGGGGGNGGGAGGGAGGGAGGGAGGGAGAACAAACTCTGCCTGACTTGCAGGATGAGTCTGCAAAGGTGGGTGTATGAAAACTCTTCTATTTTCTTTAACTTTCCAATTGAGCAGTGTGGTCTGGGCAGAGGAGGTGTGGCGTGGGGAACCTCAGCACTCTTTCCCTGTCCCTCCTTTGTCTTCAAAAGCAAAGTTCTTTCATCAGGGAAGTGCCCCTGGGAGGAGGAGGCACTGGCTTTTTTCAGGGGTTCTCTGGTGCAGCCCCTCCCATGACTGCTGACCTCAGCCATGCAAATGACAACTAAGCATCTACATGAACACTCAGACCAGCGTAGAAGTTTCTGGTTTGGTTTTCCCTGTAGTGCATGTTGCCACTGATGCTTTAGAAAGCCAGTTTCAAGAGAGGCAAGTGAGATGAGAAAATTCTCTCTCACAAGTTAGAAACTCAGTAATTTCAGTGTTTAATCCATATAATGCGAGGGGGTGTGCTGGAGGGATGAGACAGCACTTGGTGGCTGCTCCCCTCAAGCACTACATGCCCGCTAAAGCACAGCTGCAAAGCACCTGGCTCATCCCAGGGCCACCCTCAGGGCAGGTGATTTCTTGAACCTCCCTGTTATTAGGAGGAAATTCTTTGCTCTGAGGAGGATGAGGCACTGGAACAGGTTGCTCAGAGAAACTGTGGATGCCTCATCCATGGAAGTGTTCAAGGCCAGGTTGGATGGGGCCCTGAGCAACCTGGTCTAATGGAAGGTGTTCCTGCCCATGACAGGGAGTTTATGGCTAGAGGAGCTTCAAGGTCCTTGCCAACCCAAACGATTCTATGACTATGATTCAGTACCAACACTCTTCTTGCTTCAATGTAAGCTGGCAGTCACCAGAGACCTCTGGCAATGTTTGTAGGCACAGGCTGCCAGGGCATCTCTAGCAGTGATCCCAGCTTGCAGAGGAGGATGCTGCCTCTAGCAGACCAGCCCCTTGGTATTGCTGCCAGTGACCAAGAGGGCCAGGACCACTGCGTTCACAGGATGTGTCAATGAAGCAGGTTGCCATGTAGTAAAGAGCATCATAAAGGCTTAGATCCAGCAAAAACTGTTTAGTCTACCCCACCCTTTCTGAAATATGTGCGGCTACCAAACAGTAAATAAAGAAAGAAAACTTGGCGCTAAAAATGATAATGGGAAATTATTGTTATATTTGTGGTTCCAATGCACATGATCTCTATGAGCTTTAAAGGTTAAGGAGTTATTGATTGACTAATAATGTTAAATAACTTCTTATATAACACACTGGGTCCTTAAAACATTTTTGTGGCTGAAGGATGTGCATTTTTGTTGACTCAAGTCCACAATCTGAGCTGTAAAGCAGTGGTCAAGCCCAGGAACAGCACATCACTCATTGCTGCTACCTACTGGTCCGGTGGTTGACCCAAACCCCCCCATTTCCTTTCCTCACAGCCAGCGTTGTGAAGTGTGGGATAACAGACGCCGTGCGCGTGTCTGCTGACGCACTTCGGTCCCGATGCAGATTACAGCACGGTTTTGCAGAGTGTCACGCCCACCGGCCAGCCAGCCGTGCTGGGTGATGGAAAACACAGAAAGGCTTTTTCTTTCGAGGCAGATCTGTATCAGTTTAATGTGTCTGAACTGCTCAGCTTGAAAGGAAAGACACTGAAGGCAGCATGGCCCTGGGGTTTGTGCTTTACATAAAGCTGGTGCTTTATCCGGACGCTTGTGGCTGCCTCAGTCAGGCCTCCCCAGTTTGAGGGCAGTTTTCAGAAGAGCAGAGGGTTCCTGTGTTTGCTTCCCGGTGCCAGGGACCTCTCCTGCTACTGGTTCCCTCAAACACACTCCTGATGCTGCTGAGCTCTTGCAGAACTGGTGTGGACACAGCAGCTGGCATGGTACTTGGCTCTTTGGGATCTTTTGATGCAAGAAATCAAGATTTTAGCCTCCTTGGGCCTTTTCTGTGCTTAAGAGGGCTGACTGCACATAAAGCCTCTCATTTGCTAAACACAGTGAGTCACACAATGCAGCATCGGACTGTCCTATGTGAAGGCTCTAAATACCTTTCTTCCTTGCATTTTTTGTGCTTCACAGCCATGCTTCATAACCATGACGAGGAATGAGTTCAAGCCTCTGTGGTCACACATGCAGTTAATCTGGGCCGATTCTCAGCTGGGAGATAAACCCAGTCAGTGCCTGGGGTTCCTCCCAGCGCGGCTGCCTGTAGCTTGGCAGGCAGACACCCTTTGGCAAGGCACCACATCCACAGCTTCCCCCGTTCGCTGGCTGTGCTGTCAGCACATCTCGTGCTGTGCATGCATCCCAGTGAGCTCCTGAGGATCCAGCTGCCCCCGGCAGCCTCGGAGAGCTCAGGGGCTTTGAACCCTGGGGGATCCCAGGTGCCGTTGGCACTGAAACCGGGCCTGCAGGGATGGCATTCACAGCAGGACACTCACTGATTCCCAGAGGGCTTTTTTAGTTCCTAGGTGCTTTGTTGCTGACTGATCATGGCAGCTCAGTAAGGCCTGCTTACACAAGTTTTGCCTGCTGGATGCTGTTCCTCAGCACTGACCTTATACATGAGGATGGGAAAAGAGCAGTGTTTTCTCAGCTCTGTTTTCTGGTTATCTGCTTGACTTTGTTCAATGGGTTCAGTCAGTGCTCTGAAATAAGTTAAACCATACATCCCAGCAGTGCCATATTCTGTCTTATAATACACATTGCCACTGGAGACAGTATCAGGAATAGTTTCAGCTGATGGGAGTTTTCCAATTTTTGTTTTCTTCTATAAAATTTTGCATCATATAACAAGCTAGACAAAAAAAAAATTGAACTTTGAAGAGAAAAACTTCTTCAACTGGCTCTATTGTTCACATCTTTGATTATTTTCTTCTTTCTGTGGACCAGTAATTTTGCCCAGTTAAAAGGAACTGGACTGATTTTGATCTTCTACAAGTACGACTGTAGTTATTCCTGAATTATGCCAGAATAAGTGAGATCAGAGTTGGGCTCAAAATCCTGCTTCTCCAGAGCTTTATGATCAAAGTTATGTTGTGCAAGAAACAGAGAAAGGGTGAAGGGAATAGAAGACAATTAGCTTTATTGCAGTCCAAAGAAGGGTCAGTGCATCAGCTGTGCTACACACTTTGCCCTTTGGCTGCCTTGCAGAAGGGAAAACTCATGCGCCTCAGCCCCATCCTGGCTCTTTAAAGGAGGTGAAGTTGCATCACTTTCATCCCAGCTGATTTCAGAGAAGGTGAAGTTGCATCACTTTCATCCCAACTGATTTCCAGGCTCTGTCTGGCCGCATTTTTGGGCCCAGAGATGCTGATTATCAGCAGTGCAAGCCCCATTAGCCACCCGTCCTGGCTGGGGATGTTTGGCTGAACTTGTGCCTCTGAGGTTGTGCCTCCTCCCGCCAGCCTCCAATCTGTTCCCCTTCCTTCAGCAGGGCAGTGACTTAGCTGCATGGCACAGGGAGCACAGTAGCACCAATCCCATAATTTCCTGTTTCTGTCTTCTGCTGATTGGAATCCTAGAGAGGCAAGTTTGGAGAGAGGAAAATGGTGTCTGCACACCAGGTCTCAGAGGGGGTCTCATTTTGGATGGTGCAAAGCACTGAGGGCTGTGTGCAAAGGGGGAAACCAGAAGCATCTGGTGAAAGGCTTTAACATAGGCTGCCAGGGAGGCAATAGATGAGTGACCAGTGAGTCACTCAGCAGGCACTGAGTCAGGGACACCTTACTGGACAGGCTCTTACTCAGCTGAAGAAGGCTCTCTCCTGCCCAGATGCACCAAACTGGTGAGGCCAAATCCTGTCCTTCTCTCATTGCAATGTCCCAGGCTGCAACCTGGAGGGGACTGAACAGGGTGAAGAGAAAATCTCAGCGCAGAAGCAAGGATCGTGTTTGGGAAAATTGAGCAGTAGTGTTAGTATAAATGCTGCTGTCTCTCGTCTTACAGTATTTCAAGTTCCTAGACCAGTATTGCAGTTCCTAGACCAGATATGACCCAAAGCAGGTGTCCCTGCCACAGATGGATGCACCTCCTTGGGTGTGCATCTCCTACCAGAAGAAATCTGGCCATAACCTGCTGCTGCCATCTCCAGGCTGTTGTGACAGAAACCCAGTCTCTGGTCAGTCAGATCCCGTGATAGTTTGATAGTTTTATTCCTACTCTGCTAATGTGTCTCATGGACCTGGGATGCTTCACAACCTAGCAACGATATATATTTACACAGCCTCAAGGATTCCCAGAGAAATCCGTGTTGGGGTTTTACTCACAGATAGAGTAATGATAAAAGAATGAAAAAAAAAAATGGAAGGAAACATGCCCCAAAATAACTCGTTTTGTTTTGTTTGTACTTGAAGTTGGTTTTGATTCTTATTTTAGGAAGACATTTTTTGTTGAGTTTCATATGTGTAACTTTTCAGTTATGCTGTGTAAAAATAGAAGTCAGTGCTGACTATCAATATTTATCCACGAAGCAATTATTTTAGAAGGTCCGTAGCTACAACACAATCTTTCCTCTGTACAGTTTCCATCGTGATTTCAAATTGCAAAAGGGAAGCTTCAGAAGGAGTGTTTTGTACAGAGCTTCGGATAGGGAATGCCTCCTGGTTCCCAGATTTAAAAGCAAAGTTGACAGTGTTTCAAGTGTCTCTGTGGTGAGGACAGTGGAAAAAATAGTATTTTAGCCTTGGCTGTGCACAGTGTTTAGGCCAAGTTGGATGGGGCTTTGAGTAACCTGACCCAGTGCAAGGTGTCCCTGCCCATGGCAGAGGGGCTGGAACAAGATGATCTTTAAGGTTCCTTCCAACCCACACCAGTCCCTGGTTCCATGAATGTTTACTGCCAAACTGCTGAATGTGAGGTTTTGGGTTAATCCTCCTTTGTTCCCATGTGGCTTTACAGATATTACTGAAGTTCAGAGCAGTGCTTTGTTCCCAGTGGTCTCGGGTCCTCCTTGCTCTGCCGATGCAATTAAGGGATTTAAGCCTGCCCTGATGGAAATCCCTCTGGCTGCGGGGCCATAACCCAAGCTGGAGTTTGCCCAGCTCAGTTTATGCTGCACAAGACATTAACAGAGGCCTTGCTGACTGAGCTTGTGCAGAGTGCCAGCCTCCAACAAAGATGCAACACCACCAACAACAGGAAGAGATTATACTCACACCAGGAGTTTTGCTTCACTTTTAATCACCACCAGTTTCTTTCTTGGCAAAATTTTCAGTATTGTGTTTTTGAACTTGGGTACCTACATTATCTGTTTGGTCCTGCAGTTTATGGGCTCTATAATAATACACGCATTTCACCATTCACTTAAAGCCCTAAACAGAAGACCTGAGTATTCTGTTTGCAAATTTGGCTCTCTGGGAAGAGGTTTAGTAGTAGTAGTAATAATAATAATAATAATACTAATAATAATAATAATAAATAAAAATAAATAAATAAATAAGCAAGCAAGCAGGGGAGGTTTTTGGACGGGCTGTGTTACACTAACAGCCATAAAGCAGCCTCTGAAAGTGAGCAGTGTCTGCCACTGCCAAACAACCACATTTCATTACTTAGGAGCCACATTTTAGGGCTCAGGCAGCTTGTTTAAGTACATTTATAGAGCCCCACCACCACGGGCAGACCTGCTGCAGCCTCACCTTGGGTGTCTGTCAATTCTGTCTGGATCTGCAGGGCAGCTGCCTTCCAGCCCTGGGCATGGATCTGCTACTTATCCCAAAGGATAGGGGAGATATCAGGATGTGGGCTTTGCCATCCCCTGGAGCAGCAGGGTAGGGATGTAGCTGTGCCAGCTGCGAATGCATAAATCTGCTGCTAAGGAAGGGAGGTGAGAAACAACTCCTGAAATTAGCACAGAGGTGATTGCAAGTAGGTAAACTGCCAGAGCTGGTGAAGTGCCAGAACAGGATTTGGCCAGGACACCACAGCTAACACCTGCATGTTTACAAGGAACGTCACGGGATCGCTGACTCCTCAGAGCCTCCCACCTCCTGTGTCGCCTCTCCCCTCCAGCAGCACAGCACCGAAGGGCAACATCTGGTCTGCAGTTGACATCAGAAACATCATTATTATGAACTGGTCCAGTAAAGACTCTGCCTGAAAACCGCAGCCTAATGAACCTCCAGCCCCACACTGTGCGAGGGCTCCCAGCCCAGCGCTGGCTAGTCCAGGGATGGTGGAGACTACTGGAAAACCTCCCCTGCAGGCTGCCAGGCAGCTATCAGGCCAGATTGGTTCCTGTAACGTATGAGCTCCAACAAGAATGCAGCAAAAAAGGAGAGAGCTGACCACAGGCAGATTTCTTCCTAACTGTGTCACTGGTGAATGCTGTATTTCCATGCCAGAGGTGGGAGAATGGGTTTTTTTCACAAGAAATCTGTCGATGGAGAAGAGAAAAATTTGAGGAGAATTTAGCAACCGGCTGAATTTGGCAAATAATTTCAGCTGGAGAAAATAGCTAAAATAGTTCAAACTTGGAGCAGGGAGTGGGAGACGAGAAATTCTGAAAATCCATTATTTGCACAGCTCTCCTCCAAAGAGCTTATATTATACAGCCTGCTACCAGCTGGCCCAAGATTTAGGTTGCCTAATATTTTCCGTTATAAAAGATTCTTTCAACATTTTTATTTTTTTAGAAGCTCTAACACCTCCATTGTTTGCAGTAGGCCCTTATAATTTGGCAGGGACAAAGCCCCTGGGCCAGAGAAGTGCCTTTTCTTTCATCCATGAAATTCCAGTCAGGTTTGGCTGGATTAAAAAAAAAAAA
>WEKY01035418.1:151276-233276 GCA_013390045.1 Picathartes gymnocephalus
TTTCAAAAAAAAAAAAAAAAAATCAAAAAACACACACAAAAAAACCTGTTAAAGATCACCATTTCCCTTCTCTCTCTTATGTGCCTCAAGAAAATATGCTGGCAGTCTGCCAGCATAGCAAGTGAACGTGAACGTTCTCATTAAATTGAGCCCAGGTTGTCACCAAAGCAGCCGTCCAGACTCTGCTGGGAATGTCTGGGGGCTTCCAGGGCAGCTGCAGCAGCAGGAGAAGAGTTGCAGGAGACCAAGCACCACCCCAAGGAGTTTTCCCGACAGGCGAAGCAGGCAGAGAGGGGAAGGAGCTCCTCCTGTCACTGATTTAAAAGACCTGGCAAGCCAGTCTCCATGCCTTGGGGCTCCTGTCCCTACTTTTGAGGCTGGGAAGAGTAGAGCCAATTTCTCGCTCAGCCAGCTGTGAAATAGCAACACTAAGCCACGTTCGTCTTTCTCCAGGACCTTTCTCTTCTCCCTGGGAACAGCTGCAATCCTGCCCTTCCCTAAAATAGTTAACCCTGCAGTCTTAATTGTATCAGTCTATTCTGTGATGTTGAACAGACAATGGGTTTGGTGGTTGTTGGGCAGGGGTTTTATAAGCACTGAAGAGAGGATAGTTGTCTTGGAAAACCTTCTGATCCACAGATTGGAATGGGGCCAGCCCAGAAGACTGCACAGGAAGAGATGTGAGTCCAGGAGCCAGATTTACTAGGGAGGCAGCTTCCAAACAGTAATCAGGAAACAGAAATGGGACCATGTGCACAGAAATGAGCCTAGAGAACTAATGGGAGTGGAATGGGAAATGGGAAAATTTGGACATCATTTTGTGGGAGACCTGGTGAAGGCTTGGAAGATCTTAAGTAGCCAATATAATCCACTCCTGGCAGAGGAGACTGTGTTATGAAAGTCAATATTGAGTGCAATATACTGAGACGAGCACTAAAGCAGAAAGGAACATAGAAATATATCATTTAGTGGTCCATCAGTCTAGTTTTTGGCCTCCCCAAGTGATATTGGAAAGGATGGCATATAGAAGCCCTGCAGCCCGCAAATTCTTGCCAGTTGTGAAAATCCTAGTGCAATCCGAAATAGCAAGAAAGTGGTTTATGTCACAGAGTATCAAGTTTTATGAGTCTTCCCAAATTTGTTAGTATTATCCAAAAATTGGACTGGAAGTCAAATATCAGAGTACACCACACAGAATTTCGACTTCCCTGTGCAGATCTCTTCATTCCCATAGATGCGTAGCTGTCAAGAGAATTTAGCTGACTTCACAAGAGAGGTGCTTATCCATGGAAAAGCTGTTAGTGCCTGTTTGTTAAAGAAGTTTGGTGGTCACCTGTGCGCAAAAGAGATAGAAAAGCAGAAAGCTGACTTGGTTCTGTCATCCTGCCCCTGCTCTGTTGGCTACATGTGCAAGGTTCAGGCACCATCTGACCCTTTGTTCCATCCAGAGAGGGGCACACTGAAAAGCTGCTAGCCAGGCTCATCCCAAAGCTGGGTTTTGACAGGAGGTGTAACTTACTCCGGTGGGCAGAGTGAACAAGGGCTGTACAGTTTTTGGAACCTGTGCTGCTCTGTGTGCAGAGCATGGATGAAGGAGCTAATGGCTCTCTCTACCTTACAATGGTACTCCATTGTGCCAAGAAGATGCAGTGGTAAATATGGTGGTAAAACATGAAAGACTGAATGGTAGCAGTGAGAAGACAAGAGTTGCTATCTTCCCCTCTGCTTCAGCATTTGCTTTACCCTGAGGATGGGTTTCTAAGTCAAATGAGAGGTGGATGGCCAAAACCGTGTCAAAATTTGGCTTTCCTTAGGTGCCAGTTTAGAAATAAAACTTCTTTCTCACATTTGAATTCAGAGTCAAATCTGTGCCCCTCAAGTGAAAGTTGTAGTTCAAAGATAGGTCTTGGTACTGATTCCAGTTTAAATAGAAAAGTTTGTGTAATTTTCCCTTCAGCTGGACAGTGTATTAATTAGCACAGTAATTTCTGGAGGACTACTAATAAACTATACATTCAACAACTTTGGCATTAAAAGCCATTGAAGCAAGCATCAGCAATTCTTGAAGACAGAATATGACTATGAGTACCTGAAGACTCTTTCTTTGGACTGCAGGTGTGGGATAACTTGTCAGGAATGAGTAAATTGCAATCAAATATGTCTAGAATTCAGACAAGCTAAAGATGGAATAATCAAAACTATCAAAGCTTGGTGCATAATGGGTTGAGACAAGTAGTCCAGCAAATATGGTTCTAATATCATCTTAACCGCAAGGGCTGCTCAGATGTGTTTCTTGAAGACATTTAAGTTAGCAAATAGTACTCATCATTAATCTTTTATAATGGCTTTTGGGAGCCACAGTTCATTTAAACATTTTACATTTTTATTACTTATGTATGCAGGGCAGCAATTAAAGCTGTCGTGGTCATATAATGAAGACTAATGAAAGCAAGACGAAGGCAGGTTTTCATTTTCTGTCAACCTGAATATCCATCTGCTTCTGCCATCTCCCTGCCCCCCAATTTTTTTTTTTTTTTTTAGGGGGGGGGGGGGTGGGATTTTGGATTTTTGTTATGTTTTGTTTTCATTTGTTTTGGTTTTTGTTTGTGCTTTTTTTTTGCTTGAGAGCAATCTGCCCAGCCCCGTGGCATTTAACAAAACACCTTTACAACTGTCCAGGAGGAATTGTGCAGACTAAGTTCTCCTTCCTTTTTCTGGCATGGAAGAAGCATCTCTCTTGGTAATCAGACAAGTACTGTAAAAGGCTCAGTCTTTCTCAATGCAAATAAATGTGAGTGATGCAATAACAGCATCTTTATGGTATGTTTTCTTGGCCACTGTGAAGTAATAGTTTTGGAGGGGAGACAGGGATTAGTCACCCCACAATTAGTCATTCTGCAGTGTAGCTTGATACTTGAGAGATCTATATTTCAAAAATGTGGTTCTGCCATCATAGGACCTATTTTCAAGTACTTTCTGCTTTCCCCTTCTTCTAATTGGGAAGAGTTTTTTAAAAGAAAAAAAAATCATTCACTTTTTACTTTTCCTGTGCTTTCTACACTCATGTGTCTCTATTTCACCTTCTACAAACCTTGCTTTCCCTTTCTTGGGAGCTTTGACCAAAACCTGAGTTTGGGAAGCACCTCCATCCTAGCTTTTCTAAGGCAGAACCCACCAGCCTGGCCAGGTATCCTAAAGCTAATGCTGCAAAGAGGTCTGTAGGTGTGGGTGTGACACATGTAGGGCCAGTGCCCCCTCCCACGTGTCTCCAGCAGCCTGGGAGCCTGAGAGGGGACGGTGCCCCATTAGTACTTGGCAGGGTGTGGGGAGCTCTCTGCACACAGAGCTGTGAGCTGGGGTGCTGGAAGACACCTCCTTTCCAAAGGCTGTTTATTGCCTTGGGTAGAGAACAGGGTAAGAGACAGCTGCTCTGTAAGTCTTCTGAGACAGTCAGAAACTGCTACAGAAAGCTTGTTCCCTTTCACTGAAGTTCTTGTGAGTCAAAAAGGCACTGAAGATGTTCCAAAGTGTTAATCATAAATATCAGGGGAGAGGCAGCTTAATGGCAGAGCTCCCAATGAGTAACAATGTTTGGCCTCAAATATTTCAGCTGGTAAGCTGTTGCATACTTCTCTGTGCATGACAGGTCTGCAGTTGTCTTAACCATTTCATTTTTGGAGTAAGTAGTTGCAGTGCAGCCCACATGTCACAGCCAGTGTGCTACACACCAGGGTCTGCACTGGGCACATGGTTATCTCTGGTCCAGGCACCTACACCAGACCTAGTCCTCTCCTAAGATTGCTTGTTTCATCAGATCTCCCCACCACAGCAAAAGCGTGAATCTACTTTCCAACCAGCCTTCCTCCCAGCTCCTTGGTATTTCTCTGTTGCCAAACTCTGTAGTCTCCTGAATGTATTCCATGCATACCAAAGCCTGCTTGACATTTGGCTCTGTGAGTCTTTCATAATTCTTCTTATGCTGGTATAAATAGAGTTAATTTCTCGTTGTTTCAGACATGTTGTTGTCATTATTAACTTACCAACCCAAACTGCAAACAAAATTCAAATCTGGCAAAATAAATAGAGAACAACTCACGGGCCAAATTGATTTTACTAAAAAACAGCATTGAAACAGATGAAATACTGTGTTTCATTTGGAAAAACAGCAGCTGTGTCTGTACAGTAACTACTGTGCTTCTCCAAAGGGTTTTTCCCACATACAGCGCCAAACTCAACCAAACGTAGCTTGGGATTAGAAGGTAAAGCTGCCATTAAATTCCTGGATCAAACTGTTTGAAGATGTAAAGAAGGTTACTAGGTTTGAAGTCAGATGAAGGTGGTACACATTGCACCAACTACAGGCGTTCAGTGTAACATCTCTGCTGACTGCAGTAAAAGACTGGGTAGGAAAACTCCAGCTCACAGGACACAGGCTAAAGACAGAGCCTTGCTTCTCTACCCTTTCCTCTCTGGCTAGAAGCAGATGCCAAGCTAGAAGCAGATGCCAAGGTCTGTACTCTGCAATCATGATAATTTGAAGTGATCTAATATTAAAATGTCAGCACTGATGTGCAAGGAATTCTGTTTCTCCTCAATCCCAGTGTGTGGTATCTCTACTCAGCTGGCAAATTCCCACAGCCCCAGCATGGTATAGACCTCCCATACCCAAAGGAGCACAAACACACTCCAGTTACAAACTGAACTGCTTTCTGCTGTACTGGAGAGCCCTGTTGGGCATAAGCCATCATTTCACAAATGATGGGGTTTAAAAGTGAAGCTAACCTGGAACAAACCCTGCTGAGCAGACCTAGTAGAAGTGGTGACTGCCTGTGTAGCTCAGGAGGGAATTGAGGTGTGTGGTACTGCCCCTGGAAAGGAAGTTCCCCAGAGAGAGCACCCTGCAGAGCTGCTCTCAAGCACTTCGGTGCCACTGTAATGAAAGCATAATCTGAATTATTGTTATCTTAAATACAGTGTAACTTTTAAATCCTGATGGTTTCACTGAGAATTGGATAGCTAAAATAGCCTTCAGAATCCAAAGCTGAAGTTTCACTTCTTTTTGCTTTGCTGATGGGTTGCAGAAGACCTTGTAGGGAAGGGAAGAAGCCAGTTTTCTGGCGACACAGATTTGTTCTTCCCTTTACTCAATACGGTGTGTGTGGTACAACTGCCTTCTTGAAGTTGAACTCTGCACTCCAGCTGTCTTGGACTCAAAGAGGGAGGCATATCCTTGAGGCAGCTCCAGTCCTTTTACACAGGAATGATGTGGGGGAGAAAATCAAGGCAGATGCAATTAGAGAAAATCAGAACCTGCAGTGCAGCTTCCCTCTCCGTCTGCTTTTTGTAGGGCTTAGCCCAAACAAAGCAGCCTCCCCTGAGCCTTGGACTCCTCATAGCCTAACAGAAGGAAGATCACTACAAGCATCAGGTATTTCTGTTAGTGGGAAGCCTGGTAAATACTCTTTCCATGCCAGCAACACCTCCAGTTGGCAAGCTTACTTGGCAGGCTCCAGGCACTGAAGTAAACACACTCTCTGTTTTGCGAGACTCACCAAAGTGGGGCTTATCCCTGTCCTGCCTCTCAAGAGAGTCTGAGAAGCCAGTTGTAGCCCTTTAATGTAAGGGTATTAAATGGCAAAAAAAATGGAACTGCCTGAAAAAGAGTTGCCCCTTAGTTATGACAAGCGATATGGAAATAATTTGAGAGTGGGTTGTGTTTCACTATCTTTTTTCCCCACAATTTCAATACCTTTTAAGTCTATGGTTTTCTTTTTTTTTTCCCCACGATCTGACTATACATTAAAAAAATGAAGAGTCAGTAGTGTGTTAAGAGGGAGAGTGGGGAGCAGAAGACAGGGTGCAAAAAGCTGGGAGAAGCAGCCAGTCTGAGCTGACCACTCAGAGGAGCCACAGGATCATTCGGCAGTACACAGCCTGGGATGGGTAGTCGCACGGGGTGGCATCTCTCCTCCGCCTGGCCCAGATCCAGTCTGGCTCCCCACCACCAGCATCCACAACTGGGTTAGCACTGAGAGATGCTAAACTTTGCCTTAGAGTTTGTTTGGGAAGGGTGGGGAATAGTGCATGCAGAAAAGAGATAGAGGCAAAAAAATCATAGGAAAATAAACTGCAGACAATATCTCATTGATATAGTGTCTGGGGCTGGCACTGTAATGCAAGTGACACTCAGAGGAGGGAAGGGAGCCCTGGTGCTTGGAGTAATCCATTTTCACTAGCATTGACCATGCTTCCCTGCCTCCAAGTGTCTCCAGAGGTGGTGGGGGTGGCTTCAGAAGGGCCACCAGGGTATTTTTGCTTCTGCTGCTTTGCCCACACTCTCCTTACGGTGAGATCTCACTGCCAACCCCACGCCAGTGCTGTCTGCCAGGATACTGCTGAGGGAGTCTTGGGAGCATGTTGGAAGCACATCCCTGTGTCCAGACCTTACCCAAAGGACTGAGCCAGCAGCCACCACCACCCAAACAAGGCCAGGGCCATACGCACTGCTCACTCCTGCCCCTGTTGAGTCACGCCACTGGCTGCTTCTTTCTTGTTGCTTTAGCTAAATCGGGAGATCTGCCCTGCCCTGGCAGGGCTGCTGGGCAGCTGCTGGGGAGCCCAGTCTGTGCCAGTCAGGGAGGGGCTCTGCTCGCTCTCAGGCTGGAGCTGCTGCAGGCAAGAGAAGGGGCAAGGCACACAGGAGGAGAACAGCAGCCTTGTACATCTATCATATAAAACTCAGAGCCCCCGGTCTGGCTCTTTATCAATTATTAGCCTGCTGCTAAAATAAGAAAATAGAGTTCATAAGTGTGTTTCTGTTCCACACACCAGACAGATAGTCTGGCTAAAATGATTTATTGGTGTTAGTTCATGTGTATGTGTAGATGTGCATATGGTTCAAATCCTATAAAGCAGAGTCCTGCCTATGTGTGAGTGTATTTAATGCTTTATATGGTACATCATTCTTTTTTCATGTGTCTGTCTGGTTTTCTTGGGCAGCACTAGTTAAATTTCTTCTTTATTTTCTTTTTTTTTTTTTTTTTTTTTTTTTTTTTTTTTTTTTTTTTTTTTTTTTTTTTTTATTTTTGCGTTTCACATGAATTGTGCAGTGGAAGCCAAGAGTATCTGCCAACTTGGCTGTCCCAAAAATAAAAGTTGACACTCTTCTCCTAGAAACAGTTATCTTCTCATTGTAGTCATGGTCAGACACACCCACACTATCCTTTCTTGAAACTGAAGCCAAATTTAATAATGCACTTGGCTGCTTTCATTTCTGACTAAAAATGTCAAGTGAAAATACTTTTTCTTAAGAATGCAGAGGCAGAGGGCGGTCCCAGGACATGGCACTTACTATTGTAAATGTGCACAAAGGGACAGACTGCTCTCCTCCAGCTGGCAGCTGGGAACAGTGCTGCAGAAACCAAGGACAAAGATGGAAGCAGTGACAGGAAAGTCCCCCCACCTTCTCTTGAAGTTAAAATTCCTCTCTTCTCTCATCTGTGATAAATGGACTGCTGCAATTTTCAACTTTCCTTGAATTCTTCATGTTGGCTTTTGAGGTTTGGGACTCCTCCTCTTTCCACACCTCTAGTTTACTCAGAGACAGTAAATAAACATTGATTTCACCCCAATGAAAAGTGCCACAGAGTCTGAGGAGGGAAAGCTGCTTGGATGTGAAGCCAGTTCATGTCCCTGCCTACCAGAATAGCAGGCAGGGCTTGGTATGAGTCATACAAGACACGTTGTCTGCTCATAAGTTATACTTGCCCCATGCAACTTATTTTCTATGCCACTTGGCAGAAAAGTAGGTATTCAGTGTTGCTGTCATAGGTATTTCAGAAGCTGTGCTTTTAGCTAGAGGTGGCAACAGCCCATGGAAAATTCTGGTTTAGATAGGAAAACATAACTTACAAAATGAATGAACAATCTGTTTTCCCGAATCACGCCCATTTCCACCTGTAGAATACCTAGACAGCAAGTGAGGTTCTTTTAAAGCAACACTAAGTTATGAATCCAAAGTGACTTTTACCACTGCTGTTTTAAAGAGCCGTGACAAAATATACTCCCTCTTGGCTTTCTCTCAGTTTAGGTGCAGTAGCTCCCGTAACATGGAGACTCTTAGGCTATGCTAAACAGCTGATTCTAATTTTTCGCTCCGTGAATACAAGCAATTGTAGCTGGTTGGGTATTTTTAAGCTTCCATAGGTGAATTGTTCTCTGTTGCAGGAGTTGCTTCATGTAGTCAGAGCTGCGAGTGGCTTGAAATCAATTACGAGATGGAAAATGACTGATATGATGATTGAAGAACATTTTCTGGTTTTCACTGTCAAGGTGATTGTCAACAAGGTGAGATCCATGGATGCAGAAATCACTGACAACAGAGATTTATCATTCTAAGTAGATGAGGAGGCTTTTGTGATCCTAGTGGTGCTGTAGGTTCATTGTCTTTGGAGAAAAAGAAGTGGGTGTTTAAGCCTTTGGGACAGCAATTATTTCAGCATCAATTTCAGGATTTTTTTCACCCAGTGAGCAGGGGAGAACAAAGCTCCAGATCAAAGGGTTACAGAATCATCCAGGTTGGAAGAAACCTTTAAGAACATCTGATCCAACAATCAATCCAGCACCACTATAGTCACCATATTCCCAAGTGCCACATCCAAATTCTTCTTGAACACCTTCAGCAACAATGACACCACCACCTCTCCAGATAATTCCAGTGCCTACCACTCTTTCAGTGAAATATTTTTCTAGTATTTAATCTGAACCTCCCCTGCCACAACTGAAGGACATTTCCCCTTGTCCTTTCACTTGAGACATGGCAGAAGAGCCTCCTTTTGTCCAGACTAAACAACTCAGTTTCCTCAGCTGCTCCTCATAGGACTTGTTTTCTTGACCATTCACCAGCTCTGTTGCCCTTCTTTGGACACACTTCAGTACCTCAATGCCTTTCTTGAAGTGAGGGACCCAGAACTGAACACAGTAGTCAAGGTGCAGCCTCACTTGTTACCTTAAAAAACAACATTTTCAGCACTGTAGGTGCCATCAGAAGATGTGGTTCCTGTGCTCAGCCTTAGCAGAGAAAACATTAGATGTTTTGGATTGTTGTTATTTACATGACTTTGCAAACAGACAAGAATTGTATTATGAATTTGTAAGTCAAATACCCAGATAGTCTTGACACACTTAGAAACGCTGCACGCAAGAAACCCCACTGGTGGGTGAGATGGTGCAGTGGGGAATTGCCATGAGCTGGAGATGAGCTCTGCCCTAGTGGTGCTATAAGGACCTGCCTGCAAAAACGTGGGATTCAACTGCAGTGAGAGCCCAAGAGTTGATACAAAAGGTACCCTATTGCAGTGTACAATAAGGTGTCTTTTTAGTCCTGCAAAACTGAGGAGTTGTCTAGGGTAGAGACCAACTGCTGGTGTCTCTCTCTTGGTATTTTATCTAACTATTTACTTACAGAGTGGTATAAAGCACTCCTGTAATGAAAACTGAGCAGCATGAAAGGAGAGATTGCTGCTGAGCTGTGATAGCATCTCCTCTAAGATGCTCCAATTTACTAATGTTAAAAATGCAAGCTTTCCAGTGTGTATGTACACATATGACAAGCTGTTTATAGCTGAGATTCCCACTGAATGTGGTTTTCCAGATGGGCAGGTACTCACCAAATATGTAGCCTTGAGTCAGCTTCTCACAGTGTCTCCTGAAGTGGTTAGTGAACCCGAAACTTTAGATTCACTAACTAATCACATAGTACAAGGCTCTGGTGATCTAAGTGAGGAGCAGTATAGGTACAAGAAACTGAAAAACGTGTCTCTTCACCACTACAATCCAGGGACTGGGAGAAAAACCACAAGTAAATGCTGAAGCCATGCTGAGACAAAGAAAGAGAGGAAATAGAAAGCTCTCCAAAAATGGCAGTACTTACATCCATGTTGCACAAGGTGTATATAGGAGCATAAATGTGTGTCTAAGCCTGTGTATATCTTGGCAACAAATCTTCTGGTACATGAAAGGTCTGCCTTGGAAACTATCAATTTTTTTTTTCCCCTGAGGAGTATACCTAGAAAAAGTGAGAAATGCAAATTTTAAAAATTGACAGAAATTGTGCATTCATCTAAGATTCTAAGGATGATTGTGCTCTACAGTTACTAATTTTAAGAGTTTGCATTGAGATGCTACAGAGTAAGAAGGATGCTTTCCTCTTTTTAGGACTATTTTATACCAGATAAATACAAAACCAGTTTGCAACCTAATGTAAAGCTGATATAAGACAAAATACTAATAAAAAACCATTACACTGATTTTATTTGTTTTAGTAACGATACACAACACTTTGGGTTGCCATTTTTTATTTTTACTGCACAGTTACATCCAGCAAATGCTGCATTCACAGTCAGAATTACTTTTCAATGGGGTTGAATGCTGTGGCCCCCGCAATTGCACAGCACCAGGTCATCTGGCATGCACATTCCTTGTCTCTAACAGTGTGGATGACATATGCAAGGCTGCAAGATAGACCTCCCTCTTAGTGATCTGTGTTTCAGCCATATTCAACACATTTTTCTTTCCAGTTTCAGTATTTTAATGAACTTTTGACTCACAGCAATAATCTTCATTTTTACAAAAAAATTTAGAAGTCAAAAAGTAGTAGAGAAATCTAATACTGGATTATCCCATCCGTTCCTCAGCTGTGCTCTCAGGAGCTCACTGGGTGCTTTTTGCTATCAAACAAATCTGAGATATAAGAGCTCCCACGCACTCTCTTGCTGCTTTTTCTTTCTAGCATCCCTAATATAAACAACAAGACAGCACCTAAGTAAGAGCAGGGGGTAAGTGCTGGGAGAGAACATCTCAGTAGAACAGGTATAGAAAAAGAAAATGCCTTTTTCTGAAGAATTCTACTTTGGGACATGATCCTTGTGCCTCTTAGATCAGCATGAACTGAGAGAAGAGGCTTGTAGCATCTTGATGTTGTATGCTATTGCACAGAACTTCATGGGGATAAAATATCCCACATATCCATATGTTTGTGTCTATATAGGAAAACAGGAGAGTGGCTGAGGGTATCTGGAAATTACTACTTCCTTTCAATGGGTTGCTAGGATGTATCAGGAATACAGCTTTCCAAAGTTCAAGTTAGCTTTGAGTCCGTGGGGATCTCATATGAGTTTTATAAAAGGAGGGAAGGTTTGTTTTCAGTAGAGAAAGGAAATAAGAGAATTGAAATAAAACCTAGATGAAGCTTGAAGTGACCTGCTAAACACAAGTGAGGTATGAAGGGCTACTGCCCAGATTGTGCCTACTCCTGCTGTGGAACTCTACTCCAGGGAAGTGCCACAGGTTCAGGATGGTTGCTGTGTTGGAGACCGCAAGAGTCATGATTCACACAAAGGGAATGCGAAGAAAGTCAGTTATTTTTTGAGAGTTTCACAATGGCAAAGAATGGGAACCAATTCACTAGCCAAGAAAACAGGCAACAATGGCTAAGAGTATAAACATGTAAGGCAGATATATAGGGGGCAGGCAGCCAATTACGAGGAAGGAAGAAGCTAAAATAAGCTGATGAATGAACAGACAGGAAATATTTAACAGTGAAAGAGATAACGTGTGACTTAGAGGGAAATAAGAGGAAAGAGTTACAAGGTTAAATCTATAAAATAATACAGTGGTTATTTAGGGGAAATTTTGTCTTGCTGCAAACAAAAAGGACAGAACACAGTGTAGGGGAAGTGGTGCAGAAGTACCAGCAAACAGCCAGTGTCAGTGGTACCTTGCCCCACCAAAGACTGGCCAACTCCTCTTAAAATCTGGCTTTTGTTGGGTGATCACCCCACTGCCTTATTCCTTCTCTCAGCTGGCTTGCAAAACACATCCAGTCCTTTTGGAGCCTTTTGAGCATACTTTGCTGCCTTGGGTCTAAATCTCCTCTCGACTATATTTTGTATAGGTCATACTGTTTGGTCCGTACTCTGATCTGGGGTTCTGGCAGGGAGGGCTGCTGGAGCTGGTAAATTTGTGTTCAGGTGATGTTCATATAGAGGAGAACAAAAACAACCATACCAGCTTTAATGCAGTTGAAAGGAGGTGAAAAAGCAGATGGGACTATCTGAGGGAAAATACTGACTGTTTCACGTAGATTAGGCTGTTTGAACTGCATTGGCAGAGCACATCCAGAACCAGTTTGGTATCACTTCTGGGGCTGGGAAGAGGTAATGGCAATTCCTTGTCTCTAAGCCCTTGGCATGTCTCCAGTCCTGTGAGTTCTTCCTGTATGGATGCTATGGGCTGCTGGAACCATCCTGTAGGCTAGATTCAGAGAGAAAAAGAATAACCTGAAAGGCCTAATTTTACTGGTTAGTAAGTAAGGTAATGAACTTTTATGGTGGAATAGAACCACAATTCTAGGAAAAGTTGCATGTTATAAAACCCTGGTTTTTTAGACATCTTAATAGAAGAAACATCTGAGTCTACACAGAAGTCTATTATTTTAGCATAAGGCAATTCCTGCAAATATGGGAGGGAGGGTGTCTGTGTATGATTGGCCTCCCCTCTCTTCCTGCATTCCTTCACATTGACTTGAGTTCCAGATTTGAATAAACTTGAACTCATAAAATCTTTAAATGGTTAGGATCTGCATGTTGAATTTGTAGCATCCTGAAATTAAGCCAGTTTTATATTGTTCTAGTTTGTGTGGATTGAAATAACATTTTGAGGGGATACAAGAAGATCATCAGCCTGAGAATACTACTCACGTGTCAAAGAGGAACATACATTATGACACTGAGAAATGGGGAATGAAGATGCTCCAGGATAGCTTCCTTATTCAAAATTAGAAATAAGGAAGTAGAAAGGGAAAAACTAATGACTTTGCTTTGCTCAGCACAGTACCATGACTTGAGTACAGTGCCTGACTTTGCTCCCAGTTACCCTGAGAAACTCAGACTAATCACAGTGTAAAAGTGGTACGATCAGAATAAGGCCTGCATAGTTTTCACACATGTTCACATCTCACAAAGCCTTTTGGTGGGGCTGGCATTGTGCTTTGTGTTACCCAAAATGCAAAGGCAGGAAATGATTTTTGGAGCTTACCATTTAAATGCAAGGAGCTCTTTCTAGATTCCAGATACTCTTAGATTAAAAAGAAAACCTTAGAATAGAGTAGATTAGAATAGATTAGATTAGAAAAGAATATATAGTCTTAGATTCAAAAAGAATATGCTTTCTGGCTGCCTAGGGGCAGGAGAAACCCCTGGCCTTGCTGCACAGGGGGCAGGCAGCCTGACTACTACCTGAAACTGCTTCTAGCTAGTGTGGGCATAAGAGCAGTGAAGACAACACAACCCAGCAATAAAAAATTAAAGTCTGTGGGGCTTTGTGGCCCTGAGGGAGGTGCTGTGTTGTAGGACGGTGCCAATGCCTTTGCCAGCATGCCTTAACTGCTGCTGTCCTGCAGAGCTGCCAAACAAAAGCTATCACAGATAGGTCTGTCCAGGCTGCAATCACACCTCCTTTTTGTCGTGAGGGCAAGTACTTGGACACGCTCTGTAAATGGTGGCAGTCTTCCAGATAACAGTGGTGTCTGGGCTCTCTGCAGTATTACCTGCTGAGGTGCTTCCTACAACATGCCACTTCTTTCTTTACCCTTGCTCTTGGCTCTTTCCCTGTAGACAGAGCTTGGCAAGCAGCCCTGTGGCAATTTTCTGCACTGAACATGTGCCAGAGGAAACCCGTTTGGATAAGAACTGGGACATTTTGATCAAAAGCAAGGTTGTGAGTCCCAATGGATATTCTTTCCCTATGTGCTTGTTAGCATCATTGTTTTTCCGATTTTTGCTGTATGAAATAGTGTTCTGTCCTTGACTAATGGAGTGCTATAGTATTCATTAGCTTTTCTTACAAGTCCCTACTTTGGTATGGAGAATGTCTAAATTCCCTTCATCAAACTTCCTTTGTTCATTGGAAAATAATATAGCAAAAATTGTATGGCAAAGACTCAAATGTGTTTGAAGTAATGCTCTCTTACTTGCTTTGTTTTCTAAAAGTTAATTGTTAAAAAATGGGGCTTGATATCTAATGTGTTTTAATGATAAGGTGCTTTGAAAAAAACAATTCACAAGTGCCAGGCCAACTTGGTTAACCCTTGCTTACTTTGGACAGTACCTCACATAATGGGGTGCCAGAGATGCTCCTCTGAAGTCAAAAGTGCAAAAGCTAGTTAGTTGCAGCATAATAAAAAGGATGACCATCACCCTTTTGATGAGTTACATATTAGTATAAAATACCAAAATTACTAACTTTTTCATTAAATTAATAGAGGAGTTTCTGTTTCCATTTTCCTTTTTCAAATTATAGCTCTTCTCATAATCTGAGTCCACAATGTGCCCATTTTAACTTTCATTTACTTGTTTTTATTTAAAAGATTCAGCCAACAGAACTTTGGCAACATCATCCATGTTTATGGACAGTGATATTTGTTTTAGAAATAGTGTCACTGCTGTACCTTGTGAGGTGATGATAAACATCCTGAAATTGTACACAGAAGAAGGTCAAAGATCAAATAGATTTCCTCACCAGGGAATTGTCCTGTAAAACACAATGATATTGGTGTTTTTATTGTAACACAGGAGTTAGGGGCTGCAGAAAAAGATGATGTGGACTGGATTGACAGACTTTGAAAGATGCACGTTTAGTTGTTGGATTTTTCAAAGAAAAGAAGGTTGTTTTCTTGTCACTGTGGCCACGGGGTTTAGTCTGTTTCCTGATGATGGGATGAAAAGCATGAAATTAATACTTGCCACTGGCCTATGTCAGACAGGGCAATTCAGCTGGGTGACATGTAGCCCAAATGAGGCTCTCCTCTGCTTCACAGGGCAAAACCCACTTTCAGACAACAGAAACTGGACCTCTAATGGTGTTACGGAGATATCAGTGACTCCAGCCATTAAACAAACCAACCGCAAGTGCTGGGCTGTGACTGTGTGCATTCACTTCAGCGCTCACTTCCCTTTTGCTGACTCAATTGCCTACAGCTCGCTGTTGTTCAGACAGGGGGACACGTAAAGTGAGACCAGCTGAATGTGCAGACAGCATTGAGGCGTTCCAGGGAAGCAATTAATGTTAGTGTCTTCATAAGATTTCCAGGTTTCAGTGAGTCTGGAGTTTGCATTTGTTTTCGTGATGGAGTCAGCATTTGGTTGCTTGGGCAATTTCATTGTCCAATCCAATGTTAATCCAAAGAAACATTAATGTTACTTACTTATTCCTACCCCTCTGCTGACTGTTATGTAGGCCACAAAATCTGAGGGAGGAGCTTCCTTTGCCTGTATCAGGAAAAGTAGTTTTTCAAGAGAGACAAATATGTTACTTTTCGTATTAAAAAAAAAAGACACCAAGATGTTTGGGTTTGCTTGGTCTTGGTGCTGACTTCTGCTGTCTGGCATGCTCATTGTATCAAGGCACCATCCTACAGTGGTGGTTCAGCTCCTCTGGAGCTGAAAATCAAAATTATATGATGCAACAAGAAGATGTGATAAATGAGTAGAGGGAACGTAAGAGAAATGATGAGGCTACCAGTGACAGGAAACAGAGCTATATAGACTGAGTGTAAAATTTGTAACTTTGCAGTATGTGTTAGGTTTTATTTCTCTAAGTTATAAAAAGAGGAAAAAGATTGATGGTGTCAATAGTTCCTGCTGGCCACCTGCTTCCCGTTTATGTTGAAAAGATGAAAGTGCATTCCTTTCATACATCAGGGTACATTTTATGCTTTCGCTAACAAAGCACACCATGGTATTTTGTCCAATTGCATTTTCTGTTTAGTTATAAGAAAATAAATCTGAGAAAATGAAGAAGATCTTGAGAACCATGAATCCACAAATTTTGTAGTTCAAAAGTCTAGCATGTTGCTTTGTCCTTCCCTTATAAATATTTTCCAGAGGAGCACTATTGCTTGACTGGGTCATCTTGTGACCATTAATAGACAACAGAGGAAACAGCAATGAGTTCTGTGCTCGGACAAAACCCTGCCAGAACCAGTAACCAGCAACACACAACAACCCTGCTCAGACTTTAAAGCAAACATCAAACTAAATAATCCATTTCTCATGGGTGGGATTGTGGTGCAGTTTGACAGCTGTATGACAGAAAATGACAGCCATATACACAAATACAAATACAAATAATTGTGTGTGAGGGGGTTGAAACAGAGAGAGATCAGACTGCCATTTTCTCAGTGAAATCTAACCATACATCAGAAAATAATTTTGCTTTCATTTGCCATTTGAAGGGAATACAAGTCTTTCTTTAAAAAAAAAAAAAGAAAAAGTAGGTCGTTGTTCTAGGAAGAGCAGGGAGTGGAAAGGAGGGATGTGGCAGGACCTTTAGAGTTACAGCTTACTGTTAGGGTTAGTAGGGTTAGGGTCATTAGAGTTAAGGTTGTGTTGGTTAGAGTAAAGCTTTGGGTTATCGTTTTTAGGTTAGGATTAAGTTTATGGTATATGTTGAAGTTACAGGTTTTTTGTGATTATTAATGTGAGGGTTAGGTTTAGAAACTTCTAGATTTGCTTTCACTTTGGGCTGCTAATTTCTGACTAGTCTTCACTATCTTATATATTTTGCACCACTGGAATTCTTCAAATGCTTGTTTATTTGCTCTTCTAGACCTCTGTGACCCTCTTGTCATGCCCTTTATTGTCCTCTCCATATTTAATGTGAACCACACAGCCCAGGTTGCATGAGTGCTGTTTAGTTCTTGTATGTTCATAGCCAAAGAAGAACTTCATGCTCCACATACAAATCATGGGTTGTCTGATGCTCCCCTTCAGGAGACAGTTTTTTCAGGATCTGGGAAATTTTCCAGATTTCAGCTACTGTGGTGGCCTCACCATTTGTTTGAAGAAGAAATCTGTGAACTCCAGATGGAAGGAGCAACTATTTATCACCAATGCAGGACCTGGATTCAAAGCAATGCTTTTCCTTACGTGCCTCCTGTTTCTCTCTAGTTCATCACAAGCTGTTAATTTCTTTAGCACTTGTATGAATTGTCCATGCATCACAGAAATCTTTTTCTTCACCTTTGTTTTTTAAATATTTCTCAAGAATGAAACCTCTGTGGTAGAAACAATGCATTGTGCATAAGTGAATGGTTCAGAACATGAAATATTTGCCCCTGGGATCTTCTCCACACACACTGCAGAACATATATTCCACAAGAAGGTTTCTCCTGGCACTCCACCTGAGGGGCTTTCCATTTCCTGATCAAACACCACATGGAAAATTAAAGTTCACAGAAAATATATATAAAATCCAACACCTCTCTATAACAAGCTATATGGAGAGGCCAGATACTACGTTTTTAATTCTTACCACTGTTAAATACACACAGTGCATAATTACCACTACATAATACTGTACAGCACATGATACTATTAATGTGCTGATTAAATTGAAATTAATTGCACTTTTTTTTTTTTTTAAACTAATTCCCTCCTATTTTCTTCTGACGATAGCTCTCTTTTTTCTCTCTCACACTTGCTTTTGGCTCAGTAACATATGTGTTGCACAACCCTGTTCCTGAATTGTGTACAAGACTTCCTTAAGTTTACCAGAACATGCACCTGGGGCAACTTAACTCAGAAACACCAATACTTTCAGTCTCAGACCCCTGCCCATGGCAGCCTTCCTACCTTCATCCTAAGCACAGCCCCAAATCTTGCTCTGTGGGAAGAGGGAATGGGCAATGTAGAACAAAATATAGAAAAATAAAAGCTTCTGCTTCAGATTATTTTGTTGTAAAAATCCATTCACCTTTATAAACTCGTGCATCACCACATCTGGGGTCCTCAGTACAAGAGCCATGTGGACCTCTTAGAGCAGGTCCAGAGTAGGGACACAAAGACTGATCAGAGGGAAGGAGCACCTCTCCTATGAGGGCAAGGTGAGAGAGCAGAGGTTGTTCAGCCTGGAGAAGAGAAAGTTCTGGGGGGATGTTATAGCACCTTCCAGTACTTAAAGGGAGCCTCCAAAAAGGAGGGGGAAAGAATTTTTGCAAAGGCAAATAGTGACAAAACAAGGGGAGAATGGTTTTAAACTAAAAAAAGATCTGGGATTTAGATGAAATCTTTGGAAGAAGGTCTTTTCTCAGGGGTTGGTGAGGCACTGGAACATGTTACCCAGAATCGTGCCCCGTTCCTGGAAGTGTTCAAGGCCAGGTTGGACAGGGCTCTGAGCAGTGTGGTCTAGTGGAAGGTGTCCTTTCCCATGGCAGAGGAGTTGGAACAAGATGGTCTTTAAGGTCCCTTCCAACCCAAGACATTCTATGGTTCTATGATCTGTATGTGTACAAATGCATGTATGCAAACATATATAGAGAGAGGGAGCTGCTTACTTCTGTATCACAGAAACTGCTACCGAACCACAGAGTATTCTGAGTTACACCAGCCTACTACACAGTTCTTTAAGGGCCACTGAGTAATGAGTCAATGCCCCCTTCCTCCTTCTCTGTTTTTATTGCCAGTTTTTTTGATTCTTTTGGAATCCAACCACGCTAATAAATGACACATCACTGAAGGGCACTTTGTTTATTTTCTGCTGTGATGGGAGGATGGAAGCCTTTTTGTGTAAGGCTACTTCTGGTAAAACAAGGAAAACAAAAGGGCTTCTTCAAGGAGGAGAAAATGGAAACCCGGAGCAGAAGGACCTCCATGACATGCTGGTGCTGCTGGCTCCAGGCAGCCAGCATCTGGGGTTCTGGGAAAAGGGGTGTAGCTAGCCCCAGGCCCCCAGAAGAAGGCAGCTGCTGGAGGCTCCAGTGCTGCTGTCTTTCATTCCACTTTCGCCTGAGATTCTCTCCAACCTCCCTATTTTACAATTTTATGTAAACTCTGGGGTCCTGCCGGATGAAAGTGTTCTCTGTTTCACAGCGGAGCTGTGGCTTTTGGATTTTACAGCCCCAAAATTACTTCACGATGATCCAGAGCACACATCATAGACCAGAAACCACACGGGAGCCGTGCTGGTAAAGGAAGCCGAGAGTTGCTGAAGTAGCCAGACTGAAATTTATAACCATGACCTGGGCCTTGTCAGGCCTTTACGACACCATGTAAAGGGAATTGCTGCTTAGTCACCAATTTGCTTGGCAAGATTGGCTGGATTAGGAAATACATAAAAGGTCAGACAGTAGGAGTTTGTCTAGACAACCTATTTTGGATTATATGCTCTACAAGTTTCTGTGGCAACCCCTGCAAAACATTCATAATTTAGCAATATTTTTGAAGGCTCCATTTCTGTAATGAGCCACTGAAGCTCTTGTGAGCAAAATTAACTTGTTTCTCTGCCACCCGCTACACCCTTTTGGGAAGCGGAGTGAGCCACCTCAGCTGGGAGATGACGGAGAAACTGCCTTATTCCCCAAGGCAGAAGTTGTGCCTGTGGGGGCAGCCGGTGACCCAGAGAGGCCTATGGACCTGCCAGGGTGGAGGAGCTGGGACAGGGACTGCATGCTTCCCTGTGGCTGCCAGACCACACTCTGTTGTCCTTTGCCAGACCGGGCTCCATGTGGAGCTTTCCAGTGGCAAAGGGATGGATGGGAGGAGCCAGAAGAAACAGGTGCTGCCCCAGGTTCCCTGCTTGTGAGCAGCACACTGAAGTCTGTGGGTAAAAGCAGCAGCAACATGGCTTGCCACCTGCATCTGAGTCCACTGGGATTTGAGATGGGTTGCTCAGGAGTTTTAACAGAAATAAATGCAGAACTGCAGCGAGAGTGGAAAACCAACCAACCATCTAGCCAGGCAAAAATGGGCACCACAGACAGGTTCGGGTTTTTTTACTTCTCATAAAATCATAGACTGATTTGAATTGGAAGGGACTTTAGTCTGTCTAGTTCCAACCCCTCTGCCATAGGTAAGGACATCTTCCACTAGAACAGTTTTCTCAGAGCCCTGTCCATCCTGGCCTTGTACTTGTGACATCATCATCATCATCATCATCATCATCATTATTATTATTATTATTATTATTATTATTATTATTATTATTATTTACTCCCATCTCATCCCTTGTACAGGCGAGAAATGGGAACAGTTTCAAATTTTGGTCTCTGGAAATCTTTTTCTGGGTTTTTAAAGTGAGGGTAAAGAGAAAAAGTGAACTTCATGAGTTTCAATGACACTAATTGGATTTGGCTGGGCTTACCATGTTGAATCAAATAGATGCCAACTTAAACTAAATAAAATGTAGCAAGAAAGACTTTATGAAAACCAAAGGTAGATTTACTTTGTCTACTCAAGTAAAAATGAATGAATAAATAAACACTCCAGACAGCGCTTTTGCCCAGGTTCATTAAAGTAAGCGCATGCTTAGCTTTATGGTTCCTATCATCTGATACCCAGAAAGCTAGCTTTCAAATTCATGCCTGAAAGTGCTGGTATTTATTAGGACTGGTCAGTTTTCTTTCCTTTTCCTCATAATTATCTTCTGGATAAATATTACTATGAAAGAGGTTTTGCAATGCTGGCTGCTGACATGGCCAGCACCTGGAGCCACAGTGGTGCCAATCCAGCGGTGCAGCAGATGTTCCTCTAATGGTACCACACACCTTCCTTGGGCACTGCTCTTCCCCATCCACCTCCAAGCCCTTCAGGAAAGTGGGTACCATCATCCACACTCTGCAGCTGAGGAACAGCTGGAGGAAAGCCAGGCTTAGAGAAATCAGCCGACAGTTTCGAGAAGGTGTGGACTACTTGCAGCTTCCCTGAAACTGCTGGGGTGAGAGTGATGTTTCTGTCACTGCTGGCTTTCCATACATTTGTTGAGAAGGTGTGTAATTAGTGTACTTTGTAAGTTAAACTGCAAAATACTGTATTGAGTTACAGCTGGGTTAGACTGAGTTACTGAAATGAGCAAGATTTCTGAAGTAAGAGCAAAGAATAATAGCTGTTCTGCTGGTACCCTTTGAATTTGAAACCTAATGCTCTGGCACTTCCCAGGCAAAGTGAGTCAACCCACATTTGTAGTTGTCTCTGGCACAGGCAGAGGGATTGCACATGAATTTGAGGAGTGTAGCAACACCCCCCAGGGCTGAGGGTGTGCACTGATATATGTGCTTACATGAATCTAGTCTATACTCTAAACCAACCACAGGCAGATGTATATTTCACAGCCTACCTGTTCAACAGGGCTCCCAAATGATAGCCTATGAGTCAAATAATGGGAAACTGAAACGTGTGGTGGAAGGGAAATTCCATGTTTGACCAAGCAAACACCTCTCTGACTCTAATTGTTGTCAGCTTCCTTTGGTCGTACTTCCTTGGTGATTTGAGCTTTTATGTAATGCTTTGAAATACTGTGTTAATAAGAAGGCTATAGAACCACATCAGATATTTCTGAATTCCAGCACAAATCTGCTATCTATTATCATTATTATTATTATTATTATTATTATTATGCAAGCAGCTCTGTTTGGGCAAAGGAGCTTTGCAATACAATTTGCCAAATGAGGAACAGGTCTCTGCCCTAAGGAGCTTACAGTCTAAAGGCAATTTTGGCAAGGTTTTCAAAGGTGCTGTGTACCCACAGTTTACAGTGACTTCAATGAGAACCTGTGAATCCAATGACAACTTTGAAAATCATGCCAAATATAAATAATTACCTTTTTTTTCCCCTTCTTTGATATCTGGAAGTCACTCATAACTTTTTAATTACAAACATATTATCAAATTTTATTGTTTGACTTGTTTAGTTCTATCTCCCCCTTTCAGGACTGATCTTCATTTGGTTGCTAGACATCTCTCATTTCTTCCCCTACATTGCAAGAGGAGTCTAATAGGCTCCTAGGAATGGCTAGCCACCTCTAAAGAAAATCCTACTGAATGTATCAGCTATTGGGCTTAGCTACATTCCTGTTTTTACAGGTGAATGTAACTGGAAGGTTGTCTATTGCTTGTACCGGGTAAATTGAGGGGACTAATAATTTCACTAATGCCTAAAAATATAAGGGGCGAGCAGGTGGGGTATTTTAGATCTCTGATAGTGTGTAGAAGCCTCAGGGTACAAGGAAAGGAGGTTTTCATATGAGGTTGTGCATAGTGGGGAGGATATTTTAAAATAGTTTTGAAAAATAGGCTTCCTGGCAAAGCTAATACCTTCAAAATGCTAGGGCAATATAATCTGTAGGAAAATATGTACTTAAATTTAAGATTTAAACAAGTTATGCACAGGTCATGATGTTTTCCACTGTTCATACAGATAGCTGGATGCAGGATATGGAATGTGTATTGTGGAGGGCCTCTAACCTCTCCATACTCCCTAATGAACACTGAAACTCCGTATCTATTTTCAAAGCAGGGTAAAGGGATTTAGCAGATTATACCTGAAAGGGTTTTTTCTTTTTCTGGGGTCTTTCATGACATTACTGTTACTCTTCTACTTCATATTCTTCACTCTATTACTTTAGAACTAAGCTCTGAAATAGCTACAATTTTATGAAGAAGAAAAGCAAGAGAGAAGATAAATTTATTGATGTTATCAAGGTACTAAGCAGAACAGAAGAGCATTGTTGAACACAAGAAAGGCTTTAAAATGAAGAAGAAAATTAATTCTCTGTACATGGGGGGAAAGGGTAATTTTAGTCACATCCAGCTCTTATTTGATGTTTTTCTCTTGTGCATCTCAAAGTACCTTAGTGAATCAGTAAGTACCACTACCTGATTTATGGATGGGGAAACTGAGGAACAGACAAGGAATTTCACATGCTTAAGGCTGCCCAGGATACCAGCTAGGAATAGCAGCAATATCCTGCTGCTGCAAAGTTGAATGCACTGGATCATATTAACTGCGAATGATGATTTGGCTGCAAAAGCACTGTTGAATTGCCACCAATATTGCAATGCAGCTCACAAAAGAAATTGGCTTTCTCTGACCTAAAATATGCTGTGGAAATGGTCTGTTCCAGATGACTGTGGCATCCTCACCCAAGCCTGACATGAGACTGGAAAAGACAGCAGGCTGTTCTGATGACCTGCTCAGCCTTTCCTCCTCCAGAAGTGAACAGAAGCAACAGGCCTTTGCTCCAAACTTTCTACCCAGGTTGCCCTAGACAATCTCCATTGCCTTCAGGAAAACTACTGCGTCGTCCTCCTGTGAGTTTCCCTGGTGCCTGGCATCCTGCTAGAGCTATGTTCTTTGATAATCTCCTCTTCACCTTCACATTGTCCACATACATGTATTAATAATGGTGGTTATAGTTGAGTATTATCTTAGTTTGGCAGCAGTCTTTTGGAAGATAAAATAAGAAATCTGCTTTTGTTAATGTTGCTTATCTCCCCTGCCAAGTTCTCACCTCCTTCTCTTCTCTTTTCTTGGGTCTTTTCCAATGTCTGTTTTCCCTCCACGTAATTTTCCTTCTTGTTGGATATTGTACTATATTAATACCTTTTCTTCCTATTTCCCTCTGCCTTTTTCCCCTCTCCCACATTTTGATTCTGTTCACGACCTCCATCCTTCTTCTTCTATGTCTTTTTCCCATATTCCTCCTTTTCTATCTGGTTTCTCCCAGTATCCTCAGGCAGAAACAGATCGATCATGTCAGGTGGTTTGGGGAGTTTCAGAGCAAGGTCACAAAGAGGAGATGGTCAGGCCAAGCAAAGCAGCTGGATTCAGCAGTTTCTCAGCTGTTTTGCATCTACCTTCTGCATGGAAGGAGGCAAGCTGCCACGTCTGGTAAAGACGTGCTCTGTAGCCATCAGAGATAACAAGGTGATACAGCTATCCAGAAAACTAGAGTACCCATGCCTTTTCACCCTGTTTGACCAGCAGGAACTCACCCTTACATGCCTTAGAGATTTAGGAAAAGGTTTGGGCATAAGCTAAGGTGAGGGTAACCCATTAAATATTTGCAGCAATCCTCAAATAATTTCACTTCTGTGGCCAAACTAAACCAGCAAGGTCAGCAATGTTATTTAGTATAGTAAAGCAGACAAACTGATTGAAAATTGTCTGTGTTTAAAGCCAGCTTTGGTCTTCTGTGTACTTAGAGATACTGCCCAGTCAGTATCACAAAAAATATTCTATAATTAAGAGCGTTAGTCACAGAGAGTATAGTTGTGTTTGTAATTGCCCAGTGATTCAAAGATACTGTGAACAACATGTGTACCATTGCCTGCCTTCATACCTACCTGCAGAAGGGTGCATACAGCACGGCATCTCATGTTGTGCCAGAGAATGACTACACCAGCACAGGAAAAAACATTCAAAGAATACAAACCCCACAAAGTGCACTAGTTTTGCAGGCAGAGGGTTTCAGAGGGTTCACCTGCTCCACAGGACTAATGCCTTGAGTCCTGAGGCTCATTTACCCCAAGGCCTGGCCCTCTGCCTGCTGAAGCAGCAGCCATGAGAAGGATGGGGAGGCAGATGGTGCTTTGTGAGCCACTGGCCTTTCCAGCACCATCCCGTGCAGATGTGCTCTCAGCAGAGACAGATGTTTAAATTGCCTGGGGCCCTGCCTACTCTGACTCCCATCATTGCTACTGCCAGTGGAAAATTGCAGACCAAAAAAAGATTCATGTAAATAGATTTTGTTTAAAAGCTTAGTGCCTTCAGCTGTTTCTAACTGGAGCATGTCAAGGTGTAGGAGGGAAGCCCTAATGGCGTATGGGGAGCTGGGAAACACCAACTTCCGTGAAATGCCTGTGGCCAGCTTTAAATGTTCTTAGAGGTTTTGTTTTTAACTATTTCAGTAAGAGATCTCTAGTGGTTGTTTTGAGGATAAGTAAATGAAGTGTTGGTAATTTAATATCAACTATGTGCTTGGCCTCATAACTTTTTTTCTCTCTGTCAGTTCTTCATGAAGCCACAGAAACCAAACTTTAATTGCTGTCTCTTCCTCAAAACAACACGATTGCTTTTGCAGTTCTCTCTTTGACAAGCTGCCAGCAGTGCATTATCATATATGCAGGATCTCACAAGACACTTAAAAGCTGCATATCATCACAAGCTGTCTTCTCAGTAAGAAATAGTGTAGTGTTTGCTCCACTGAAACAGTAGTTAGCTGTGAGGTATAAATTTCTAGAAGATGACTGCAGAGTTTGGATGGTGATGTAAGGGCTGCAGAGAAGGCAGTAACTCTCTGAGAATGCCTGCCCAAGACTCCTCATCACTATGGAGTGCCTAAATATATCATAAATTGCAGGCTGATTGGCTGGAGGAGACTTCAGCTCCTAAATATCTTCTGCTAACACACACACTGGAATGAGACATCTGAGTTACTATGATGCCCAGGCTATCCTCCATCCCACTCACTCCCCAACATTTTTACATTCTGTTCTTTAATAAAAATGTTTACTGTTTTTCTCCCTTTCTCAAATTTGCCTTTTTCCGTTATCCTTTTTAAGACTTTTTGGAATGGGTCTGCCTGCTGTCTACACCAAGTCACTAAACAGATCACTTCAGAGAAGGTCTCCAAAGGGAAATTACCCCTTCTCTTCATCTGACTGGTGAGGTAAAAATTTGGTCTTCGACACTTTGTTCAAGCCAATAATACATCCACACCCCAACACATGTACAGATTTATTATCTGCTTCTTATTAATGTCTTGCTAAGATGTGGGTCATCTCAACTGCTGTTTCTGCCGATACACTTCTGTAGGGTTGAGGTATCTGTAGTGTGCTCAAGGGTGGCTTCTGCAGATCTCAGCGCAGTAGAAACATAATTTTATGCAAGGTTTTTTTTCTTCTTAAAGTGGTTCCACCAGTGGAATTATAGAGAACTTCTCAGGTTTGCTGGATTTAGCTGTTACAAATCAAGGTAATTTGTCTCTTAGAATCTGACCGGATAACCACTTTGTAGTTATGTTCTTTCAGCAGTTCAATAAACTCTGAGTAGACATTTGCTTGCTTTTATATCTGAAATCTTGCCAGTTAAATTTCTACTTAACAGTTAATCTCATTCATAATTAGGCTTAACAAAACCCTGGTATATCTTTTCTAATCATAACACCAACGTCATAGATTGCGACCCAGAAGATAAATGGAAACAGGCTAGGTAATGAATAATCACAGATTACTACAGTGCAGAGGAAGGAGAAAGTGCATGGACAAGCTGTCTTTCAAGCAGTGGCTGTATGGATGAAGGGTGTCAGCCGTGCACACTTTGTCCATCCCATGATGGGGTGCCACCCACTGCCATTGATTCTGTGCTGCTCAATTCAAGGTTAAGCAGATGAAAGTCAGCTGGTCACAGCACTCACTCCAGGGATGGTCTTTCGGATGACAGAGACTCGCAGACTGCAGAGGACAAGGCTTCCCACAGTTCAGACACTGAGGCAGTCATTCAAAGATCCACAGTTCAGATGCCCACTTTGCAATGCTGAAATGAATCATATTGGGCAACTAGTCCTCTTTAAGAATGTCTCTGTAATTCAGTAAGAACAAAGAAGAAAACAATTAATCAAGCATGGTGCCTGATATTTAGTCAGTTAAAATTAATTTTCTAAATTCTGCTCCAGTTTCAAATATTCCCTGTTTAACAGGCTTAGGAGACTAAACCGTGTTGTACTATCTGGGAATGTTACATCCAGTCATATTTATTACCAAGCCAAGAGCTAAGAGGATAGTGCTGCTGTCTCTTCATTTTCTGAAATCTTTCTGTGTATACATTTATTCTATCACTGTTGGAATATGTCAACATATGTAACTAGTGAGCCTGATAAAGAATCAATTATGTCAATAATTTCATGCATAAATATTTTTGCATCAAAATCAAGTTAAAAGGTAATGAAATGTTGCCTCAATCATGACTATTCAGGCCTTAAGTCATGTGCTGGATCATTTACTCACATTTGGAATTGTCATAAATGATACGAAGTTATTAAGAAGCAGCATGAGATGATTCTGGTGTCTTCAAGTGCCAGTTTAGTACTGTTTCCAGTAATGGAAACATATGGTCGGCTGGGATGGAGCTAGCCTTACCATTAGAGCACAGTCTCCAGGAGAGTTTTCTGTCTTTTCTGCCTTCAAGCCTTTCCCATAACCCTGCTGGTTTGCTTCAAAAGTAATGCCACAAAGGTCCTCAAGACATCAGGCAACAAAAGCATCCCTGAGGTGAACAATGCCGGCTGAGAAAAGTCTCTGTTTTCTTTTGGTGGCAGCTGACTGGCTCCATTAGCACTTACCATAGAATCACAGAATGGTTTGGATCAGAAGGTACCTTAAAGACCATCTAGTTCCAACTCCCCTGCTGATGGCAAGGACATCTTTCACTAGACCAGGTTGCTCAAAGCCCCATCCAACCTGGCCTTGAGCACTGCCAGGGATGGAAACAACTTCGCTAGGCAACCTGTTCCAGCGCCTCACTACCCTCGCTGTCAAGAATTTCTTCCTAATGTCTGATCTAACCCTACTCTCTTTCATTTAGAAGCCATTTCCCCTTGTCCTGTCACTACATGCCCTTGTAAAAAGCCTCTTTCCATCATTCCAGTAGGCTCCCTTCAGGTAGTGGAAGGCCATGATTTGGTCACCTCAAAGACTTCTCTTCTCTGGGCTAAACAATCCCAATTCTCTCAGCCTTTCCTCATAGGAAAGGTGCTCCATCCCTATAATCATCTTGGTGGCCTCCTCTGGACTCACTCCAACAGGCCAGTGTCCTTCCTGTGCTGTGGACTCCAGAGCTGGATGCAACACTGCAGGTGGGGTCTCACCAGAGCAGAGCAGAGGGGCAGAGACCCCTCCCCTGCCCTTCTGACCGCATTAATTTTGGTGCAGCCCAGGATGTGATTGGCTTTCTGCCTTCACATTTTTTTGGTTTGCTGTTGTTTAAAAGGAATGTATAAGCCAAGAATCAATTTAGCATGCAGCTGGAGCTGTGACTTCCAGGTGTAAGGTGCAGTCATGGCTGTTCAACACATTCTAGCTCTAAAGCACTTCACTCATGTGAGCTGCTGCTCTTAATTGGCATTTGCAGGATCAAGGTCTTCATAAGTCCCCCGGTTGTTTTTCTCAAGTTTCATGAGTGAGCAGGGGCATTTTCTTTTAGAAGAGGAAAATACTGGTAATGGAACGTGCAAAAAACTACTTGGAGGGCAGGCCTTTACCACATAAAATGGCCTTGCTATTTCTTATTTTTTTTTAATATACTTCATTTTTATTGTTGGCTTTCCACAGAAATTCTCTGCCTTGTTTCATGTTTCATGTTTTCATGTGTGATTTTGAATGAGTGAAGGAGGAGGGACTGAAAAACATGCTTTGGTTTTGGGGAGGACATAAGGCTAAATGTTGTTAGAAAGTTTTTGCCAGATGTCTGCATTCAGTGATTTTTTTTAACAAAGTAGGTACATTTTCTTGACAAGTATGATGTAGTTCTGCTAAACTCTTTACACTAAAGTATTTCAAATTTGTGTCACCTAAGAATTCATTGGTTGGGACAAAAGGAATGGCCTTTAATTTACAGTAGATTGGATTTGAGTCCTGGCTGTGACACAGGTAATGCTTTGGGAAGGACTGAGTTCGTTTTCCAAGAAAACATAACACAATGACTTTTGGCATTGCTGCCTCCCAATTATTTACCTATGACCTGGTGAACATGGCTATGATGGCACACATAGTGGGAGGAGAGGAGACATTCTTGCCTCTTTCCTCTTAAATCAAGAAGTAAGGTGGGAGAGATTTCAAGTTGTTATCACCAAGGCATAATTTTCAGGAAAAACATTTTTATCCATGATACAAACTCCAAGCCAAAATTAAAAACTTCTAAAGTAAAGAACAAAAAAATCCCTTGGGATCCTATCAAATGTTTTCTTGGAACCAAGACTGTGAATTAGGCTTCTATTTTGTTCCACTGAAGGTAATGAATAATATTTAATAACCTCCTTATGTTATTCTTGGCCTGCGTCTGGAGGGGTTACCCTGGTTGGTCATCATGGATAATGGATGTCAGAAAAGGTGCTAGGCTATTTGTATATAACTTGGCGAAGATTTTACCATCCCCATTCAAGAGTGATATGGGTCTTTATGAAGTGTATGATTTTACAGCTTCTTTGGAAAAAATAGTCATTGCTGCATTTAGGACAGATAGAAGAAATAATTTGGAAGGCTATCTATGAGGTGCGTAAAGGGGATAAGCCATTTCTTTAACAGCCAGTGTAGTATAATCTGGATAGATTTCCCTTATTAAGATGGCATCCCATGTCAGAGGGATTGGCCACTGCCCCACCAACAGGGCTGCAAAGCCTCAGCCTGCTCTTCAGCACTTCCTCTCATCTCTTGTTCCCTTGCACCTCATCCACTGACCATCGGTCCTTCAGGAGCTGGTGGGGAGAGTTGTGGTTGTATACAAGAGCGTTTGCTGAGTACTCAGTCCCAGACAGTGGGAAATCACTCACTCAGCAGCTGAGAAACCAACTCTTGAAGATCCCTCTCTCTGAACAAATAAATATAACCAGTGCCCAGTGCCTCACCGCTGCTGTTGAAATGGCTGCCTGTAACATCACTGAATGGCAACATAAACCTCTAAGCAGATTTCAACCTCAGTTGCCCCTCTTCTGAAATTTTATTTTTAATTACAGAAAATTAAATTAAAGCTGCTCAAGTTGAATCAAAATGTCATGATGATTAGCTGACATATCCCATATTTTTCTTCTTTCTTCTGTTTTCTGTAAGTGAGCAAATGCATAGGTTCTTTGGATTGCCTAAATGGTGTTTCTTGTCTCACTATGGAGTTTTGGGCAGCACATGTAAGGATACAGACCACTCCTGTTCCTTTGAACAGCTTTATCCTTTGATTTAGGGTTCATTCTGATTTTTCTTGTACCAATAGCTGGTAAAAATGATAGCTACCTGTAACTGTTTTGCCCTCATTTAGAAGGAACTTCTTACTGCTGCACTGAAGTCTGATAATCAGTTGTCATATCCCCACAAATCTGAAACTTTTATTTTTCATCGAAGTCCTCTAGAAGTTTTCCTGTATTTCATCTTGTTACGTTTTACTTACACTGACATTAAAAAAAAATCTGCTGTTTCAGCTCCTCAAGTTTGTTGCTGGTCCCCTTTTAACAAAAAGAAACACTATTCCAAGCCTCACTTCAGCCAGTGTTTCCATGTATTCCCCTCCAAGAATCACCCAGCCTTGCAGCTAAACGAGGAATTTGTCTGAGATCACAACATTTATCTTTTTTATCCTAAGTGGAATTTACACCAAATGTTGTTAGTTTTGCTGTTCAGCAGCTGCAGCTCTTCAGAGCAGTCCTCACCATCCCACTTACAGTAAGTCACTCAGATGCCATGGGTTCTGAAGCCAAAATGACCAAAGTTTCTGCTTTCTCCAAAACATTCATTTTGATTGGTTTGGCCTGGTAGTCAGTGAGAGCTAAGTACCTTCCCAGCAAGTATTGAGGGTCCTGCAGTTACAGTATTTGAGACCTGGGAAGTGCAACTGTCCATGTACATCACAAATCACATGTACAAGTTCGCTGTTGCTCCAGGTGTCACTGGTGACCGTACAGAAAGCGTACAGAAAGCTCCAGCTGAGCCCAGGCTTTACAGCCTGTTTAGTAACTGGTGTTTTTATGCACATCTAGGTAGATTGGGTAGATAGGAATATAGCACTGTGGGGTTTTTATCTGTGATGAAAGGCCTTTTGCTGAGTGTTCATTGGCCACATTACCAAAGCCAGCAGGCAGCTCCCGTCTCTCCAGATCCCAGGGCTGCTTTCACTCCACCTCACCTCCTGCCTCCCTTCACTGCCTTACCAAAGCCCTTGCACTGTAACCAGCAAGAAGCCAACAGGCCTTTTCTGAAAAAATCAACCCCTTTTTGATGCTCACTGCTCCCTGGGAGGGGTGATTCCATTGCCCCACTGGCCGTGGGGCTCCTCCCAGCCTGCCACCCACTGCTGCCTGCGTTTGTCAGCCTCCCCTACCTCCCTTCAGGGAGAAAAAGAAAGTAAGAGGGTGTGAATGATTGGACTGGTAATGACATTAGAAATTCCATTCTGTCAGTGCACTAAATCTGCCTTAAAAGCTTTGAAGAGTTTCCTGAAGATATGAGCACTAAACAGTGTGGCAGGCCCAGGCCAGGTAACTGAGCCCACCTCTCTCTCCCATGCTGGGAGCAGTCCGTACCGGGAGCACCCTGCCCTGCCCAAAGACACTGCCCTTCCAACTTGGTTTAAGCACTGTTCCCTCCTCTGCTGCCCTTCCTTTTCTGGTCTCTGGAAAACTGTCACGGCTCAGTCTTAAGTAACACTGAGTCAGCCCTCGGCTTCCCAGCTGTACACAGAGACTGTGCAGCTGAGTTTGCTACACAGCCCATGGACTGCATAACCTGGGAGACCTAATTCACAGTCGTTCTTCAGCTACACCCTTATGTTCAAAACACATGAATCAGGTCTTGAAAAATCATGGAACTCACTAATGATCATGGGATTTAATAAAAATAAACACAGGTTTCTTTTTACTTGCTTTTAAAAATTATTAAACTTTTATATTTTTAGGTGGCTCTCAGATCAATGTTCAAAGCTCTTCTCCATATCCATGAGGTCTGTAAGCAGAAGTAAATCCAGGACCTGGAGTTTTAATTAAGAAATTGAATAGTAGGAGATTTGTGGTTAAATCAGGAGCACTGTCAGCCTTGAAATCACAACAATTTACATTGCTTCACACACCCCAGCTTTACAGCATTGCTACCTAGTGCCATCTCCAGTGTGAGAAGAGGACCTGGGAAAAGTAAACTAGGCTAGATGTCTTTGTTGAAGAGGGAGAGTCATATCACACTGCTCCCAGATACTGCTCACACATTCACTGCTTCCTGAATGTGTGATGCTGGCGAGTCTAATTTTCTGGCACAATACTTATTGTCTCTACTATGTGAGGAAACCACCCAATATCTAAAAGGCCATAAACACAGTTGTGATTCTAGGAGAGCTTGTTCCAAATAGGCTATGGGACAAGAAAAATCAATTTGCTCCTGTAGCTTTGCGGGGGAAGAAGAGCAAAGGTTGTAGTAAAATGACAGTAGAAAAAAATTCTAAGAGAACATCCCCCCTCTCTTTGGATGGATGTCTCTACCCAGAGAAACTGAGAGCACTGAAGTCTCAGTGATATGGATTCATTACAGGAATAAGATAGGCTGGCTTGTGAGCCTTACTCCCCAGGTTTTGTGCAAGTGAAAATTCAACTAGGCCTTCAAATATAGCTTAATAGGAAGGTGGAATTTATGTGAAGCATCTGAATTTGGTCAGACAAGTTTCCCGGAAATTAGAAATTAGTTCAAACTGTACCACTGCAAGCCAATTTTTAAATAGTTCAAACTCTAGTCTAGTTGATTATCTTTTCTTCCCTCTTCCTGCCATCCATTAAAGACTTGGCCTCTGCATGCACGTTATTAAAGATAGAAGAAAACTGCAAAATGCATATTTGGAACCAGTTTGGGCTTTTGGAAACCCCCGATGTGCTGAAACACTTAAACTTTCCTTGCTAAGTACTCTTTGTGAACTTGAGTTTTCTGATGTTGTTTGGAGTCCGGAGTTTGGTGACATTAAAAAAAAAGAGACCTTCATTCAGTCTTTGGTGTTAAAGCCTTTTGAACAATGGACAGACCCTGAACTCATGTCCCTAATATTGCTAAGTTTGTATATTTTGAAGTTCGTGGAGTGACGCAGAAACTATAGGCAAAAGAATAATTTTTAAGTACACCCCCAATGTGAGTACAAAGAGTGTGATTAATTAACATGAGGAAAGCAACATCATTTGAAGTATGGAGTTCAATTGTTGTTGGTTTTTTTCCTGTGGTCATTTCCATAACTGGTTAAAAAATCAGCTCTGAACAAGGAATGTTTTTATTTATTTTAACTATGTCCTATTTAATGGAGAGGTAATAATCCAAAACAATTACATTAAGGTAATTATGTTTCAATAAACATAAGCTTGGCTCTTCGGACTGGAAGTAGAACCTGTACCCTGAGCCAGTTAGGAGCAGTGAAATGAGCAGGAGACAGTTGATTGTAGTTTGTGGAGTGCATTTATTAAACCAGTAACAAATAATCTATCTCTAAACATCAACAACATGAAACAGTTCCTCACCTCAAAGTCAGTTGCATTAAACAATTTCAGACAAACAAAATGAGACACCAATAGTTTTGCGTGTCAGGATATGATTTATAGCATGAATTAACTGCTTTTGTGTGATGAAGAGTGTAATTAAACTCCAGTGGCAGCATGTGGCCACAGCAAATGGCTTGGCAGAGAGCATATCTCTGGAAGCCAGCTCACCAGCAAAGGGTTTGTGTTGCTGGTGGCACCGGCAGGTCAGCAGGAAAGCTTGTTCCCTGGGCAGGCTCCTTCCTACCTTTGTCATGCACAGAGGAAACTTGTGGGCTTCCCAGGAGCAGGTGTGACAGAAGGTACTGTACCAGTGAGCAAAATAGAAATGCCTTTGTAAAAACAGAAACGTTTCACTAAAGCCTTCTGACCAAAACCAGGAATATCACAGGGGGGAAATGCAAAGGGAAGCAGTCAACTCACAAATGGAATTACTTTCTGAGTATGCTTTACCTCTGGTGCTGGTGTTGCCAAACTGAATGACCTAGGGAAAGGCTTGTGTACTTTCCCTTGGCTTCCTTTCCTTCTCAACCCCTTTTCTGCAGCCAGGTCTCTTGGTTCTCTCTGTTGCTTGGATCTGATGCAGTAAAGGAGAGAGAAGCATTCATAAATCTGTAATATTGTGAAGATTATACAGAGAAATGGGAATGGCGGTTGATATAGGTGGAATTTCAGAAAAATGCTTCTCATGTTCCCTTTCTGTTAGGCAGAATCTCTAAATAGCCAGGGGTCATCTAATGGGGCCCCATGCTAAAATACCCAGAGTATGCCAGAGCAAGAGGGTGCACAGGTAGCCAGGGTTTCTACATAAAGCTATTAAATGGGCTTATTTGCAATCTGTCTGCTCAAGCAGATTATATCTTCATTCATTTAACACCATGCAAGGACACACTGCTGCTGTTGCCACTGGCGTTTTTAAGATTTTATATACATTGCTTTTAGTTCATTAAGACAGGTGATCTCTTTCATATGGCAGGCAAAAGCAGCTTGTTGGAAGTAAATCATAACCTTCTGATTTATTGAGAAAAAAATGAAGCAATCTAATATTTTATTGATCTGAAGTAGCAGTAGAAAAATTTCTGTGTCTACATATGCAAGCTAATACATTTTCAGTGTTATTGCAAGTGATGGAGTTAAACTTCAAATTCCCTTTGTAAGTAACTCTCCTACTTACACTGGTTCTTCCTCTTCACTTTTTCTTTCTCTAAATTCACATGATTTTTCCTGCTTGATATTCTTTTACTCTCTATGATGATACATGGTCTTTAATGTCTTCATTAATCTTAGCATCTTCTTAGGGTCTCATAGTTAATATAAAGCTGATCAGTATATAAGTCTTTCAGCAATATAAAGCTAATTTGTAATAATCAACATTATGGACAATAATAATTTATGTGATTTATCCATGAACTGCATTTTATGTATCCTAGAGGCTATATGTGAATGCAATATATCCAAAGGCACAAAGAGTGTTAGGCTTGAGAAGGTAGTAAGCAAAGCTGGCAATCAGGGCTTTTTGACTCTAGTAATAAAACATGACATGTATTGCTAACTTGGAAACCTAGATTTTGAAAGATCACTGGATACTTATAAAACCTCTTTTAAGAGCACAAGCCTGATGTGGAATGGCAGAGGGAGCTGGGGGTGTTTAGTCTGGAGAAAAGGAGGCTCGGGAGACCTCGTCACTCTTGATAACTCCCTGAAACGAGGTTGTAGCCAGGTAGAGGTTGGTCTCCCAGGTAACAAGTGACAGAACAAGAAGAAACAGCCTCAAGTTGAACCAAGGGAGGTTTATATCGGAACTTCAGAAAAAATTCTTCACTAAAAGAGTGGGCGGGCATTAGGAGAGTCTTCCAACGGAAGTGGTAGAATCACCATCCCTGGAAGTGTTTGGAAGGCATGTGGATGTGGCATTTGGGGACATGGTTTAGTGGTGAACACAGTGGGGCTGGGTTAAGGGTTGGATTCAGTGATCCCAGAGGTCTTTTCCAAAATTAATGATTCTGTGATTCTATGAGATGGTGGTTGAGACAGCTGCTGAGGAGCTTTGGAAGAACATCTTGCAGAGATGTTGTAACATACTGCTCTTTTCTCTCACATTTTTGTTTTTTAAAATCTCGGATTTGGAAAGTCAGTTTGATTTCCTGACTGCCATGGTCACGGCACCTAAACCCACAGATGCTGAAGGCAAGTCAGGCTGCTGAGACAGTCACACTAAGCAAGAAAGGGGTACAAGCCATGCCTGACATCACCTCAAGGGAGCAGCTGCAGGTTAAGGTCGGAGCAGATGCAGCTGGAAGGCAGGAAGGACAAGAACTGCAGTTAGCCCAGGAGCTGTGACCAGGGCTCTCTTAATCATAGCCTCAAGTTACCAGCTGAATGGCTCCCGGTATGAGCTGCTGTGCCTCCTGTGAGGAAATGGTTTGTTAAAAATAGTGGGTTTGAATGGGTAGCCAGAAACTCTATAACACAGTTTCCAAAAGAGCTGATCCCAGAGCAAGAGAGAGAAGGGTTCATTATCAAGATTGTTGTGTGTGGTTTCCATTCCTCTCTTTTCAGTATCTGTCATCATTTATTGGTTAAGATTTAATAACTAAAAGAGAGTGTAACTTGGCACTCATTGCCAGAACTCCAAAAGCAAACACTACTGCTATTTTTTTAACCACAGGCAACAAATCTTTTTGAACAGCAGTCTGACCCCAACTCGCCTCTCCCCAGCATCTCTCCTGCAGTGGGGCAACTGAAGTAGCCCATGATAACTGGGCCAGGGGCAACAATGCTTTAGCCCATGAACCCTTAAAACAGAAGGTACATGTGATTTTAAAAATATGCCGTTAAAGATTGGGGGTTTTTTTCCCTTCACAGAGGTTTTAATGTATTTTAATCAGACAGTTACACAGACACTTTAGCTAGCCCAAAAAATTTTTGAATGGCAGGATAAGGCTGTAGGCAATCAGAACTTTATTTCTAAGTCTGTGCTACCAGTGGTAAGGAACTTACTGCAGCTTCATTTTAAACAGACCCCAGTCCTCTCTGACTGCAAAATGAGCTAAACACAAGTTCACTCATAGTTTCTGCTATCGTGCAAGTTCAGACCATGTGGTCAGGACCTCTGGAGTCTCATTTGGGTTTTAGTATCTCTTGTGAGTTCCTTTCAAAAACTAACAGAGGAATTCTTAGAACCTGTGGTGGGTTGAAAAATGATTTTTTACCTGTAAAGAACTTAACTGCTTCCTTCAGGCCTGGAAGAACCAATTAGCTGGCTAGTTCTAAGATGGACACTCTGTTTAGCCACTTAAGAAGCTGAATATGCCTCTGTGATTCACATTTAAGAAAGGAGAAGCCCCGGAATCTCTCTTGCTCCTGGCTTCTGAACAGGTAACAGTGGGCCCATGTGGCCCAGTGGGGCAGGACTGGGCCGGGCCAGGCCCCCTTGGTCAGGCCCTGCCCGCTCCATGGGGCTGGGCCAGGCTGGGCCGGGCAAGGCCCACTCGGCTGGGCCAGGCATGGCTGAGATCCTGCCGCAGCTGAATCCTGGCCTGGCTGCTGAGATCCTGCAGCCCCTGCCTCCTCCCTCTCCCCAGGAAAAGTTTGCAGCAGCTTTGGTCGCTGCCCAGCAGAGATCATGTGACCAACAACAGGGCCTGGCAGAGATACTAACTTTTTCAGTGCACAGATGAAACTTACAGACATCAATCCTCTCTTGAGTAAGAGGAAGAGAAAGGGTGAGGACACGTGAAGAAACCAGCATGGAGACCCCGAGGTCAGTGAAGAAGGAGCCAAAGCCCAGAGGGAGGAGAAAGAGGAGATGCTTTAAGCTGAAATTCTTTTGCAAGGCCATGGAGATAAACTATGATATATTAGACTATTCCTTGTAACTCATAAATGCAATTGGGGTGATGCAGTATTCTAACTGCAGCCTGAGCAAAGGCACTGTGGTCTAATGAGAAACTTGAACAGAGAGAGATGGGGAACCTTGCCACAGAGATGGGAGAGATGAGAACCCTTGCCCCAGGGATAGACGGAAGAGAATTTTTCCTCCCAGAGATAGGAGAAGAGAACCCTTGCTCCAGGGATAAGAGGAAACCTTGCTTCCAGAGAGAGAGAAGACCCTTTTCTTTTCTACTAGAACAGCTCATCCTTAAAATAGTACCCCATGAGACAGAGATGAGCCCTTGAAAGCAGTTGTGGGAAGAACTGTATGTCGAGGGAAGGGACTTTCACACTGCGAACAGATTTCCCTTCCTGGGCAGCTGATTCGCTGTGATACTGGAGCCATGAGAGAACTGTGTTCTTGTGGAAAAGTCTCCAAGGCATGGCAAGAGAGTCTCCTCTCCCTAACTGACTGAAAAAAGACTATTTTAGAAGTGCTAACTGACTGAAAGTCCCAGGTTTTGTCTCTTTACATTGTTGGTGAGAAAGAGAAAATGGACTGAGGGGAGGAGAAGTTTTATTCTGAAGTTTTATTCTGGTTCTTATTATTTTCGTTTTAGTTCTGTTAATAAAACTGTCTTTATACCTTTTAAAGTTTTGAGCCTACTTTGCATTTCTCCTAATCCTTATCTCACAGCAGAAAATGAGTAAATAAGTTTAGTGGGTGCGCTGGTGTTCAGTCAGAGTGCTCAACCTACTACATTAAATTAGTGCCCTGTGTGAGGAGGCGAACTAAAACCACTACAGAACCCAAAACTGCTAATATCAGGCCAAAAAAGCATCAAACCACCGCAGAGACAACCTGAATCAATGGCTGCTTTCCCAAATAAAGCCCTTTTTTTCTCAGCAGCTTGAGTTCATCACAGTGATATGGAATAAAATTGTTGCTCTGCCTTATGGGATGTTGAATGGCAAATCATTTGTTGCAAGACTCTGTAGTGACAAATGCAATAATTTGCCATAACTTTTTAATGTTAGTATTGTGCTGCATCTCATTTTGGTTCCAGAAATTCTGACACTTCATCTTAATTTGGACTGGTGTTTGTTTGCCGATTCACTACCCTTATTTATCTCAAGGGGATGCTATGCTCTGTCCCTGCAATTTTGTCAATTAGTACAGTGGTATACATTTTGAATTTAATTGAATTTCATATACCTCTAACAAGGCTGTTGATCTCATCCCTGTGCAGTAACTGCCTTGATATGAAATTTCATTGGAATTATGTTTTCTGCCTGAGAGCCGTTCATATATACGAGCTGCTGCAACCAATTAAAACATTAAGGAACGTACAGTTGAATAAATATCGGTGAAAATTTAAGAACAGAGTGGTAGTTTTCAGCCAGTTTTATAGAAAGTCAATAGGTATCCGGAGGTCCAATTACAGGAAATGTTTTTGCAGTATGAATAAAATTATAAGAAATAGAGAGGCAAATGAGAATGTTACAAGTACCTAGCTTGCTTCTGGTCTTGGCATAATGAATTAATTAAGAAGACTCAGTATTAAATAGTAAAGATGAAATTCTGCTGTGCATTGCACCTTTTTAATTCTGGCATAATTTTGTAGACTTCACAGAAATCACATTGGATATAAAAGTGAGAAACGCAGAAAACTCACACCCTGTCAAACCACAATGTACCGTCCCTTTTGGCCAAATGTCCCCTTTCCCCTGCCTATTTAGAGCAGTTCAGAGACTGGTTCAGAAGCCAGTGTCCCCTGTTAATAGGGAGCAGCAGCAACATAAAGAGCCACATTTAATTCCCACTCAGCCACTTTGGGGTGTCTGAGAAATGAGGCACCTTCTGTCTTTGGCTGTGTGTTTCAGACCGACTAAAGAGATCAGTTCAGTTGGTCAGAGCATGATGCTAATAATGCCATGGTCATGGGTTCAATGCCTGTATGGGCCATTCAGTACAAAGTTTGAGTAGATGACCCTTGTGGGTCCTTTCCAACAACTCCGAATATTCTGTGGTTCTGTGAGGAAGAAGTCTGCTTTTCCTCTTCTAGATTCATTTTGGGCCATTTAGCCTCCATGGCTTTCTGCCTCTGTGATTTCCTCTGTTTCCTTGCAGACAACCTGCCAGCCAGCCCTGCCTGCAGCACGCATGGGACAGCATTGTCACCCTGCCTCATCTACCCGCTGTTTGCCTCAACAGCACCTGCAAGCCATGTTTGCTGTTTAGACACCGAGCTGTGCACCTCTAGGGCTGCCAAGTGTGCTTGGTGAAACCTACTCAGCCATTCATTTAAATACTTGTTAAACAGGAAGCTGCTGCTGGAAAGTTGACTGCTGGTTTATATTTAAACAAATAGTGGGAACAGACATGAGTGTCATTTTGTGATGTAGTGAAAAATTTGAATGACTTGTATTATCCCACAAGTATCCCCTTGAAAACAAACCTGAGAGGCTGTTAAGGACCCTGCTCAAACCTGTAAGCTTTTGCATTGGTAGCAGAAGTAAAAGGGTTACCTTGCACAGTTCTTTCACTGAAAACGTAGGAGTTAAAGGAGAAGTGATGCAACCAGCGTAGCATTGGTGTTTCCCTTGCGATTGAAGGAAAGTAGTTATTAAGGTCAGCCACACTTATTTTTGGCTGATGTGGAGCCCCTTTCAGCCTGAACACTCCTAAGGAGTGTACTTAAGGTCAAGAAAGTTGCATATTTTGTAAGTGAAGTAAACAAGGGCAGAAAATGTTGGTGTGTTGAGCACCTCCTTTTAGTAGCTGTGAACTATCAAGACTTATGATTTCGATCTAGCCTCTTCTCCTACAAAGTTTGACATCAGTATTGTCAGGGATGACAGTGAGGTCAGATGCAGCTGTGGGGTCTCCTGGAAGTTTGAGGCATCCAGGGTGATGTCAGGATGTAGAGGTGTGGGAAGCCGAGTGAAGCCAAAGGTCATATGGATCAGAGCATTTGGGTCTTTAGGGGCTCTGCGAGGGCGTAGCTTTGCATTTGTGGGGTTTTGCCATCTCCTTCTGTTCTGCAGGAGATTTTTGACTCCTCTGGTCTCCCTGCATACATTCAATAAGCCATCCCTAAGTAGAAGGTGCATGACGTCTCAGAAAGCAGACCTCTCCACGCCTGTCACGCAGCGACATGTGACAGCCACCACAGTGTCACAGTGTTACAGTGTCTGTTTTACTCACTGCAGGGTTACTCCTCGACAGTGACAGTCACGGTTGTTTACACATCACAGTTGTTACACAGCCAACGGTTCCTGCCAAACTTCACAGCATAGCCAGGAGAATTTTCCTGAAAATGCATTTGGACACATGCATTGGGCTGTCACAGAGACGTGTAGCAAGGTGAAAGCAGTAGAGAGCCTTACAGTTTTCCTGGGTGACCAAAATGGTTAGCAACTCTAGTAGCTTCCCAGATATGTCACCATATTTTTCTAGTCATCATCAGACTTCATTCTTCAAGCTCTCCTATTTGCCTCTCTCACTTCATAGTGACAAGTGCCACATAAACAATCCTATTATTAATAGAAATAACGTGTTATATTTATATCTTTTTATGATTAATATATTGTGTAATTTATATCATTACCATTTGAATTCCTTTTTCTAGTTCATGCTCCACAAATTAAGGTGGTTATTGATGATCCAATGCCAAGAAAGTACTTTCAGTTCTAATAATTTTCTCATGAGTTTTTCTAATAATGTTTCTTATGCTTAGACATGCACAGGCATTACAATATTTTTAAAGGATGCACTTTTTCTTCAGTGTTAAAAGTCCTCTCCATTTAACATTTAATATATTCTTGTCTGCTGGGATGTTAGAGCACAAAAATGCATCGCAAACTACAGGGCAAGTTATTTCTCCTGTGAATGCTTTAAAGCACCAAAATAATTTTCTAGTCTTGGAAGTGTGGCCTGAAGAGAGTGCAAAGTGACTCTCCACACTGTGGGTATGATGCTGCTAAAACTCCTCCATGGCCAGCCAGTATCTCTGGCTGCACATGACATGCTTCCTCCCAGTATCCCGAGCAAGCACTGATCCCTTTTCTCTCCAGAGCCCACCCTGATCCCAAGATAGGTGGGTGAGGTAATGCAGCTGGATTTCATGCCTTTCATAACCCAAGGGGTGATGGTGGGTTTGGGTTTTTTGGTAAGATTTTGCCAAAACAGAAAGTCAGAATTAGTGTGTGCAAAGCACATCTAAACAATAGAACACATACAAATTAGAGTACCCACCCACAACGCCTAATACATAACCAGTGAGTCATGCCCAGGGCCCAGCGTGAGAAATCTGTGTAGGTGGGTTTTATTTGGCTTTCTTTTTGATTGCAGTTGTGCTACTCGCTAGCTAATAATTATTGCACTCTGAACTAATAAACATAAGGATCTGAGCTTTCCAAGACGTCCTAGTGGTACAACATGTCATTTGCTAGACTTAGAAGTTTGATCCCTGTGGAAATGCAAATAAGTTATGTCTTAGGACCCTAAATTCTTTGGTGCTCATTTGAGTCCAGAGATTAAAATTGAGATACTAAAGCAGTGGGATGAACAGAGTTCAAGGCAGTAGTGACCAAAACAGTCACCATTAGCAAGTTCTTCAATCACCTAAGGAAAACATGAAAAGGAACGAACCATGATAGTCTTCTGGGAATAAAAGGACACATCACAGACATCACTGGCAGTACTGGCTGCTTTCTCATGAGGCTCAGCAGAGATGCCAAAGGTTTCAAAGGTGTGGAGCCTAAGCTGCCTTCTCACGCCCAGTGATGCTCCCTCCAGGTCAGGGCTGGGGCTTGCTGGCAGGGCAGCACCAGGAAGCGCACAGTGCCGCTCCCTCCTCTCTGATCAACCTCTGATAAACAGGGAGAAGCCCAGTCCACAGAGACATAAATTTGGCAGTTTTCCTCAGTGCTGCACTTCAGAAACACAAATAATGAAAGGGCACATAGAAGCCTAAGCGATTTGTAAATGCAATTTGACTTTCAGGGTTTTCATTTTAATTATCCTAAGAAACAGATTTTTCCATACTCCACAATAATGAATATTTTTACATTATTTAAAGTGAGTTTTCCAACCAGCCTCTAAGGGCCACAAAATGTTCCAGTGTGGTAATAGCTGCTGGGTGTCTTAATGCCACAAGCATCTGAGGTTTCCCAGAATATCTAAGTGGACATTAGTTGTAATTTAGTAGCCATGAGTATTTCTCGATGCCATTGTTGCAGTCAGAAGCTATAAGAAAGCAACGAAATTCTAAGCTGAGGGTTTTTTTAAGTGCTCATTGCTAGCCTAACATTGCCACTCCTACTTACTTTTGTTGCCAGCATGAATGGGAAAATAATTACAACTTTTTAGGACAATGAGGCACTTTTGAAACTCCTGTCCTTAGTTTACTGCTTCTGCAGCGCTTCCATTTCATCTTCCCCCTTTCTTTATTTCTAATGTTTCCACATTCACTTCCTCCATCTCCACTTTTCTATCATGCCTGCCTTTAATTTTAATGTCTTCTCTTTTTTCTTACTGTCTATTTGGGTATTCTCCCAGGATTGTTTTCCTATTACACTCACAATTGTCCAAAGATGAAGTGACTGTGACACATCCTCACATTGTGACAAGTCACAAAAATCAATAGTTCCCCCCATCTCGGCTGGAACTTCCTTCTTTTCACATCCTCACTTGACCTTACATTTCTGATCTTATTTAATTGTTCATCTGACCATTAACACAGCCACAAACAGCAATGATAACAAAGAAGATTTATTCTGAAGTAATTCTAGAAGCACAGTTGTGTTCTCAACCAGCACTTATTCCAGGAAACTTCAGTGAATGCATAGACTTGATCATGTCTACTGTTGCGCCAACTCAGTATTCAATGAGATAAGGCTAAGTTTGTTGTTTTCTGACCTATGGAAATACTCATTCAAGACACACAGACATGTTTAGGACCCCTGCAGTTCATGTTTAAGGTCATGGTGAGAACAGCCCAGCTTATCTAGTGGCATGGAAAGTGCTAAAAGGTATAAGTCACTTAGACCCCTGACACACTGCAAAAATGCACATTAGAGGGAAACCTTTATTCAATCTCTCAGGCTTGTGCAGCTTTTCTTTCTTCTGTCCCGAACAGGAACACAGCCAGGGCTGACTAGCATTTCCACAGTCTCCTTAAGTCATGGTCTAAACTCAGCAGTTTTGGAATGGACTGTAAATTATCCTCTGCTACCCAACCCAGCTGATACCACAGCAAGGAACTTGCTGGGTCTTTTAGCTCCTTATGAGATTTTGGCATTCCCGATGGATTAAAATTCTTCTGAAGCCATAGTTCTGTACATCCTTAAACATTTATTCAGAGCATGTAAGTTCAGTGGAAATCTGATAACTCATTATCAGCTATGGAAGCTCCCTTTCATTTGGACAAGTTTCACAGCCACACATTTTCTTTCCTCATTCCACTCTGAGTGTTGTATGTTTTTTAGTCTTTTCTTGGGAAGAAGAGTCACTTGAAGGAAGATAAGTACTTGGCAGTTTTCCCTCAGGCTGTGATAGACAGACCTGTGCTCACGCAGCTTGTTTACTCATGACCTGCTATACTTCACATATTCAGAGCTCTGTCTATTGTAAAAGCAGAAAACTGAGACCTCTGTTGTACTAATTTTTTTTTCTTTTTAACTACTATTTGCTTGGAGAGGAGAAAACACTAGTGCTGCCTGGAAATCAGAAAGGCATAGGAAAAAACTTCACATGTGTAGTTACACATGCCAGATGCAGTCCACAAGTAGTTCCATTATTCTTATTTGTCCTCTCAGTAACCTGTACCTCTTGTGCATAGAACCACCTGCTTCTCTGACAACAGCAGGCAATTTAGCTTCCAGGTGGGTTACAAGAAGCTCCTTAGCCACTAAGTGGGGACTTACAGTCCCAAGAGCCATTTTGATCTGGAGCACAGTTCCCCTTAAAATAAGGTGATAAGTTTAGTGCGATGGTGTATTAGACAGAAGAAAAGTAAAAACTACCTTTTCCCTACATTTGAGGCTTTCCAACTGAACACAGGAGCAAATGTAGGGAATAGAGCTCAATGAAATTATGAAGAGCTACCAAGCTATTCCAGAGAATTGTTTTCCAGATGTGCTGAGTAAGACTTTCATTGCTATGAACTGATTACTCAGAGGTCAGCAGATTTTAAAGGTTCACATACTAAAAATGGAAAAGTTTAGGGCAGTTTTGACAGTGATGTACAAGGAAAGTGAGCAGGTCCCATATTTGCAAACCACATTCTGCTTCTACTCTACCCAGCAACATTATTCAGGCTTTGGAAGTGGTATGTGTGGAGGCTGGTGAGCCCACTAAGCCAGGGTCCATTGTGGCCCCTTGGAGGGACAGACCCTAAATTGAAGACTAGCCCCTTAGTTAGGGTGACAGAAAAGGCTTCTCCCAGGATACATTGTGATGTACCCCAGTTGCATTGTGCACATGTACCCCAGTTCTGCCTCCCCGGTTGGCCCGTTGGCCTCCCTGCCCCTTTTCTCCCCTATGTGGTTATGCTCTGGAGGGTTCTACTGTCCTAGTTCCCCCATTGGCCCTTATCCCTTGGCCACTCTTCCCCTGTCGTCCCATTGGCCCTCATACCCTGGCCCCTCCTACGTACCACGCCCAGGCCCTCAGATCTTTGGCCCTGATGCTCTCCCCGCCCCTCGCCTACTCTATATATAACCCTGGACCGTTCCATTGTTCCGGGTCTTTGACCCTAGAACCTTCCGGTGTGTGGATGGGCATTGAGGTCCCCCGCTGTGTAGGCGTCAACCTCTGCCACTAATAAACGCCGCTGGGAACCTATGCGAAGACCCCTCCTGCCTCCGTAGCCTTATGTCCACCGGCTGTGCCTGTGAGAGTGGTGTGCCTTCTCCACCCGACCGGAGCGCCTTCCCCGGTGGAGACACTTGCAGGAAGGTTGAGGTGCTGGGCAGCCTGCGCCCCCGCCACAACAGTATGTCACCTGAAAATGCTTGGTCTGTGTTTAATTTCACACATGCAAACTCCAATAAGGCCCAGAGCGCCCAGCCCAGGAGTGTGGGTCTCTCTGATGTGGTGTACCTTCCCAAAACAACAGCCAGCTAAAAAGAATTAAGCAGCACCATGTGCCTGTCTGGGCTGCAGTGTCTGAAAAGGAGGGGTGCAGAAAAGGACCCATGGTTTTAGTAATGTCACTAAGGATATGTGATTGAATACTTCACTGTGGACAAATACAGCTGGACCATCCATTTACAGTTGCAGACTATCTTCTCCCAAACTACCTTCCAAACTTCTTGGCCTTTCTTGTACGCTGCTATTCATTCCTGTTGTTACCCGGTTTTTTTACCTTCCCTGAACCTGCTTGGAGCCAGTTGTTACCACCATGATGACTGCTGGTAGGGACCAGCACAGCTTTCTCGACATCTCTTTACTGATGCCCATTTTAGTCCCTCCCACCTGGCAGACTGGGCTACACGCATTTCTGAAGTGTAGAACCACCAAATACTTTCCATGCTAGTTCACTGGCAGCAGAATAAATGTCATACAGGTGTTTCAGCCACTTTAACATTGGAAATCCTGTATTCCACCACTGTAGTCTGTCACTATCTGAAACAGCTGGATGTCACTTGTATTTTGATTGTTCTTTAAATCACATGAGCTCTTCCAACCAAAGAATTATTATTTAACTGAAGTAGATTTCAAAAAGGCAGGGACAGAAAGTCTGAAGTCAAGTACTGTTATTTTGAGTCCATCACAATTTAGACTTTATGGCTTCTTGGTAGCACATTAAGTTACTACTTAGTCCAGTAGGGTTATTCAGTTTGTCACTCTCTGGGGTTGTTTTCCTAAGGAGCTGAGCCAAAGCCCTGATCATGAGATCAGGGCAGCAGTCTGTCATTCCTGATGTTCAAGGTCATCATCTGAGCTAAATAACTGGCATCATCAGCTACAAGAATACTTCTGTAAACCAAGGTGATGCTGTTGCTGTGGTAGGGAGAGGATGTGTTGTGCTTCTTCCTGCCATCCTACAGAAGCCTTTCATCCTACCAGCGTCAAGACACTGTCTCAGCTCCAAAATACTAGCAAAGTTAGTAAAGAGGTTCACCACAATGTTTTCAAGCACATTATTCCAGCAAGGTCACACCTTTGGAACTTCCAAACCTTACAGCACCTTCTGAAGAGAAAACCTTATGGAAATTCAGAGATGAATGTCTTTGATTTTTCAGTCTGCTACCCTTAGCTGAGAGGAACTGCTCTCCCTTACCTACCCTTGATAGAAGAAAACTGGAGTTAGGCCTCAGGACTTAGTATGCCACCTTGGCAAGTCTACCAAAAAACTTAGTGCCTCTTACTGTGTTTAGCCCTCAGGCTCACACTTGGCTAGTCCTGCACAGAGGAACCTCCTACTTGCCTGATTTTCTTCCTTCCTGGGTCCAGCCAGAGGATATTTAGTATGAGATGTGGAAAGTGCTGGACTGAGATGGAGTTTCTTGTTTCACATCTATATGAAGACTGAGACAGCTAATTGCATAGGACGGAATGATTTACAGTTCCCATCTTTGGGGCGAGAATAGAACTATATAAGAAAAAGGCCCAAACTGAAGTGGGATTGCTCACTGAAAGGGTTTCTTGTCCATTGTCAGTCAAGTGCAGACTGAGGAAAAAACCCTGTCAGCTGTGTGCTCACAAATCAACATTGAGCTGCCTCATCTACAACTACCCCTATCACGACAGCATGAGGTGTCTCACCTTAGTTTGTTCCTTGTCTCTTACGACATCTCAGAATTTTCAGAAAATACAGTATCTTCCAGGTTCTTTACTTTTCTCCTGTTGCAAATTAGTTAAACTTCCTGCTATCTCTCCTACAACCCCAGTCAAAATATGAAACAAATATTAGACACTTCCTGGAAATTTTTAGCTCGTAATTTGTTCTGAGTTACACTTTGCTCTCCACTGTCTACTTCAATGTCATTTTTTGCAGACTATGGCTCTCAGGTGGTGGTGAAACATCGTGGATAAAGCACTATGACAGTAGTATTCTCATCTATTTTAACTGTTTGTTTGTTTGTTTGCTTCTTTTCATGGCTTCTGCTTTCCAAAATGAATATTATTCTAAAATGATGAGGAGGAATGACACTTTTTGGACAGAGCTCCCATTCAGTGGAATTTTATTTAATCATGAAATACAGTCTCCGATGTGCAAAGAAATGTAAATACCAGCATGATTCTGCAATTAGGGCAAAACTCACATTGACCTGAGATGAATTTTTACCTTCAGAGAAGTTGTAGGGTTTTAGTCTGTCTGTAAAACACATATGGCAGCCCTTTCTTCTTCCCATTTAATTAAAACTAACACAGTGGCCTGAATTCCTTTTATCTGCCTGTTCCTTCACTTGAATTCAGAATTTTTATACATTTTTCAACAGAAATGCTTTAGACTACCCCACACAGACCTCTAATATTTTATTGTTCCAATAAAAAATACATATCTCTGAGATGTTTTGGGTTTTAGAACTATGATCAGATAAAGCAGCATTGTTCAGAAACTGTTGCTAAATAAAAAAGAATGGGTGGTGCCCTGTTTGTCATCTATGCAGCAAGTGATATTATTAGCAAGCCAATTATAAGAGAATATTATCATATGAAGGAGTCCCAGGCTATGGGCTCTGTCATCCGTTTTATTTGCTGCTGCTCCCACATTCTGGAGAGATGTGCAATCCAAGTCCTGGAGGAATTTTGCTTACGCTATGATGAAGTGACCAAGGTGCCCCAGGAATGTGGAGCAGAAAATTTCTTCCTGCCACAGCCCTGCTCAGGCTGTTTTTCTCTCAGAAGTGGGTAACCAGCCCTTAATGTTGTGCAAGTGCATGCAAGAAGAAGTGTGGAAGTGGTCTTTATATGCTAGCTTATTTCTGTCTGTGTTCAGCAGAACTCAGTTCATCCCCACATTAGCTGAAGTGGGCTTATTAAAATTACTGCTAACAGTTATGGTAAACTTCCTACTGATTTTAATGGGACGCGGATGAAGCACGAGGGCCACTAGGATCCAGAACTAATAGTAATGCAATGATACATTTTTAGTTTGAGTTTGTGTGCATGTGTGTAAACATGAGCCAGCAGAGAGGGTTGCTAGTGGCACAAGATTAACTCAAGCTTTACTGATGGATGAAATATGGAAGTAGTGTCCTGTGGTGATGAGTGTTATTGAAAACTCTAAGACAGGCAGAATGAAAGAAAATACAAATGTAGAAAAACAAAGTCTCAGTCTGTGCGATTACTGAATGCATGTTAAGAACAACCACAGAGCGCTGGAGACCAGAGCTGACCCAAAGCTGAGGAGGAAAACACAGAGGCATGGATAAGCACCATAAATCACTCTGACAGGCCTATCATTAGATCTGAAGGAAAGACCACCTAGAAGGCCAGAGAGGGACTCACCACGGCTGTCTTCTGCTGGAAAGCATTACAGCTGGAGATACGCTCCTTGCTGTAGAACTGCAGCTTTAGTGAACAGTTAAAAATAGTGCTTCTTTCCAGTTAGTATAAAGCAGGAATTGTTTCCTGTGTGATAGTAGAACTATTTAATTTTGTTGGCTGGCCTGTCACAACTCAAGAGCAAAGAGTTATGAGATCATTTCATTATCACTTCAGTATTTAACTATCCTGATGAGCTACTAAAAAATTATTAGATGTGTTTTCTCACAGCTTGGAAACATAGTGCCTATTTTCCTTTTAAGGAGAAGTTATGACCTCCAGAACAGATAAGAGTTTTCCCTTACGGGGATAAAACAACTTCGTTGTATCATGTATCTCAACAGCATTTAAACAGGGCATTTTGTCAGAGACAGAGTGAAAGACAAAGGTTCTGCCTTTTGTCCCAGTGGCAAAAAGTGTATCTGACAAAAATGTAATCCTCTTTTACTGTCTGTGTTTCTAAAAGACGTCTATGGTAAGTTCAGTTTGTTTATTTACTTTTTCACTGGGAGGAGGAAGCATTTATTAAAAAGTTCACTTGGGAAAATTGAAACGATCATAACTTGTCTACAGATGGTCTATTGACAACTGGCCAGGTTTAAATTTCATTATTCATCCTAATATGCCATAAAAGCCATACTAGACTGTGCAAGGAGACTATCAAACATGGGCTACTCTTAATCTTTCTTCTTGAGGTGGTTGATAAACCTGATGTTGGTTTCTCATGATTCTTGAAGGTGAACTAGGCCCACTTATAGGCATCTTGCCTCTTTCTAAAGAAGAAAACAAACTGCAAAATCAGCCAAGAAGTGTCAAAATGAATGTCAATCTGATGTTTGAAAAGTTTAATCAGATTCCTTGTGCGCGGACCATTTCTGATGCCTAGCAATAAAGTACTCCAGGCTGGGCTCTATATGGTTAAACTGAGTGACACTCAGCTCGGGTGCACAGAAAATGATGAGGCAGAGCTGAATATTTCCAACTTCCTCATGTGTACATTACCCAGCAATGGCTTGTCCTGGAGTCTTGTACTAATTATGACCTGAAAGGGAGGGTAAGGTTGTGTGTGTTGGCTTTCTGAAGCTTCAGACCATCAGTTCCTTGGCCAGTTTTTCAATGTTCCGACTTCCCCATTTCCACACTAAAATAGGAGGTGCACATGATATGCATCAAATTTTATCTAGCCCTACTATATATAATGAGATTTTAAGGACAGTGTTTTATAAAACAGATATATTAATTGCATGTTCCTTTCACCACAAGTATTGAGGGCTCCACTCCATACCAAACATAGTCTTCCCAGCCAGTGCTGAGCCTTGTGCTGCTGCAGAGCATGTGCTAATGCTGTCACACAGCTAATTTAAAGCCATCTCAGGTGTTGCTGTGCTACACCAGACACCCACAGAGAGATTAAGTGACTGGCAGTTTTTCATGCAGGAATAAAACTGCACCCTGTAGTCTATAACACTCCATTTATCATCAGTATTGCTTTTGCCACTGGTTTCTGCTAAAACTGGGACACTGGATTAGTTGAAAAACCTTGTCAATAGGCTAAAAAAGACCCAAACAATAGACACTCTGAGGAGTTGACTAAAACAACTTCCAGCTTAAAGAGACAAATCAATTCGTGAAGTAACTTCTGGTTTTGTCCCTCAGTGCTTAGTATAATGTTGAAGAAAAATGGGAAAAAATGCACTAGCTAGGGGGCTGTAAGCTCACAAAAAATTGAACGGGAAAGGTGCTTTAGGCTGCCTAAGTGAACTGGGATGCTGTTTCTACTTTCTATCTTTGCCACTAATCTGTTGTGTGACCCTAAAAATGTCACATCTCTGAGCTACCAACTTGAAAAAAAATCATAAAGGCTCATTTCAGTGATATAGAAACACATTTAAAGGACCTCTATAGCCAATAATAATAACAACGTGCCTGAAGTATTTTAAAACTGCTGTCCAGTTTTCTGCTGTGCAAGCTTAGTTGTGTCTGTCTCAGACACTGAAAAGCACAATTTCTATTTGATTTCCTCATTATGACAGTCCTTGAATTTCATCAGGAGTTACTTTTTCAGTTTCATATTAGCATTCCTTTAAAGTAGATGGCAGGCTTTGTTCCATGGTTTCGTATCCATGCCTCTTTATCAAAGCAACAATTTGAGCTAAAGACTGACATGTCTGTCTGGGACAAGCTATAATGCTTTTCCATAGCATGTGATGCCTTGAATCAGATGAAATCCTCCTGTTATTCCATGAAAGGTGTACGTTAAGTCTGTGCATGACACAGCTCCTGTCATATGGATGATGGTTCCATTTTCCCTCTGAGTTTTCAGATGCTGAGAAAATAGGATTTATCTACTTGGAGTGTTTCAGGGCAGCAGGATCTCCATGTCTGCCCAACCATCTGCAGTGATCCTCACAGCTGAGCACATCTGACCTGTTCAGTAATAGTGCCTCTCCACTGAAGTGGGCCTGTATCTGTCAGGAAAGGACATCCTTGGACACCAAGTCAAATCGCTCCTCATTGTAATAGCTACTTCCCTTAATCCCTTTAATACATAAATGATTCCAAGATTATCTTTGTCAGTTACAAAATGGCAGTGTCTGGGCTGTAACTCTGGAGCAAAGCGAGGGAGAGTGCTATTAAACTGAGTGCCCATCAGTTTTAACAGCAGGGAAGCAGTTAAAACACCAAACTTTTACTTCAGGGGGCAGTTGTTGTAGGAGTTTTGTACCTCAGAGAATATCTGTTGCCAGCCACCACTTCTCACATGTAGAAAGTCAAGATGAAACTGTCCACAGTTGTGAAACTGTGTGTTAGTGTCAACAGGTAAAAGAAGATGAAAAAAACCTCAAAAACCCAAAAAACATCAAATACCAAAGAAAGAAAAGAAAAACAGAGAGCTGGACCAGAAATTCTGGTTCTGGCTGCAGGGGCCATCTGAGCTGCCAGCTATGGAGCAGCTTGGGCACACTGAATTCAGCATGTGATCCTCACCACGTCACCTGCATTCAGCCTATTGCATTCCTCTTCTGCTGGACCACCCAGACTTCAAAACAGAACCAAACAGCAAGCTCTTTTTTCCTCCAGTCTGTTGCAAGAGGCATTGTTCTTCTAACCAGATTCAAAATCTTCCTTCACAAAATAATAGCAACTTGAGATTTGGGTGGAACAGTATTGACACTGGGAGAAGAATGACAAAGCTAAGACCTGCCATCTAGAAGTGAATACTAAACAGTGAAAAATATCTCTAGCAAGTTCATAGCAAAGCTCCTCTTTCCCCATAAACATGAAGAGTTTTATTCTATTTGTAGACTACAATATCAGAGAGAGGAGAGAGAAAAAAAATATTTTTTTTTCCTCTTTTGACCTCAGAGGGTCAGCTTTATGGTATTTGTGCCACTTTTCCTTTCTGGACATTTGACACACCACGTTAATCCTAGAGCTTGATTTTCAACTCCAAGAAGCCAAAGGGACTCACAGTGATGTGGCATTTGGACACAGTGCGTAGGCTATTTGTGGTTCCAGCATTCTTGAACCACATGGGCTTTCCCAAGCTTCTGCCAGGAGCCTTTGCACCATCCTTTCCTGGATCTGCACACACCACTTCTGTTCCCTTCCCTCACACACACCCCTCTGTCATTTATATATGTTGTAGGGCTGGCAGCTGCAAGTGTTTATTGCTGATGTTTATCTTTGTGTACTGATTGTTGCTCTCTCCTGATGTAATTTTATTGTTTTTCTATCCTTAATGACTGTTATTTGTTGGCAAAGGAAAGCTACTGAAAGAGCAACAGAAAGTGCTCCAGAGCAGAGAAACGTGCAGTGAAAAGAGATTGGATGGAGCCTCTTGTTCCCACTCCATGGACAATGGCTTACAGTCATTTGAAGTGGGGCATTTTTCCCATAGCTCTTTTTCAAAAACACAGCTTGTCAAGGAGCCAGGCATGGGTGCAGTGGTCATTCTGGGCTCGGGGGAGAGTGGGGATCCTGGTGGCAATGACACTCAGTGGGAGAGGGTGGCTGGTGGCAGCAACATCCCCCCTAGCACACATAATGCACATTATTTTCTTAATGCTTCAACCTATGGGCTTGCTCTCTGAATGGCCTGGATTCAGAAATCAGCTCCCAACAGTTTTTTTTGTGAGGTCTCACCTCTAGAAAGTCATCAACGCCAAAAAGGAGAGAAATTCAGGGCAAAGAATAGTGCATCACCTGACAGAATGGGAAAATGTACTGCCACACAGCTGAGATTGGTGCTTCTGATAAGGAATGAGAAACACAACACCCCACTGAGGCTTTTCTTTTGAACAGTCCTAGGTTACAGTGTTTGACCTCAAGCTTGGTCTTTTTTACATTTAGAGGTAATGTGTTCAAGACCATCTTTGACGTCTAAAGCTTCATTGATATTTTCATCAATGATGTGTAATAATTTTGGTTTAATCCCATCACTGCTGATCACCCCAGCCATAACTAGTAAATCCTCTCAGTGTATGTGTGCTTAAATGCAAACTAATGCATCGACCCACAGCTTGCAGAAAGAGCATCTGATTGCATTGCAGGTTTGACATGTTGGTAGATCAGAGTTTATTGCAGAAGTGGTAGAAAAAGAAAGTTAGAAAAGGGTACTGGAAATTAATATGCAGTGACAGACAGTGTTAATCTACTTTATTTCCTGTTCATACCATAAGATTTGGCTTGCTGCTGATAGAAACATTTGGACACATCTTTAGGTGATGGACACAAAGGGATGGAAATCAGACAGTCTATACCAATGAAGATGATATACTTCCAGTAAAATTCCCAGTGTTGCTTTCTGTTCAAAGGAAAGCAAATTTCAAAATGAGTGGTAACACCACAGCAGAGACTACTGAACTTTTAAGTTGTCAATAGCAACGTAGTTGTCTAGAAAATTATTGCCCTGGCTCATTCCACAATTTCCTGCTCCGGTTAGGCTTTATGTTTTCTAACATTTTTACTCATTGACTTTATTCTGAATACCTGATTCAGCCAGATGCTCTTTCAGAGGATGAACCAGAAGCCCTGAAAAAGTCTATTCCCCTTTAACAATGGATTTAAGTATGGGGTTGATATTGAGCGTGTTAGTAATTTCATGGGTAACAGTACATCAACTTAAAAAGTCTTGGCCATGATTCAGCAACATATCCCTATTCAGCAAAACACTTAAGCACTTTAAATTCTATGGACTTCAATAAGATTTAAGCCTGTACTTAGGAACCTAAACATTTACATAGGGTTTTTTCCCTTCTTTTTACATCAGGAATGACTTACTTTGCCTTTTAGTAATTTAAGATGGAAAAGACTGTATAGTTCATCATAGTCCATCCCCCCACAGGCATGAGAGATTAAACGGGTAAGCGACACAGAGCTGGGATCTAAGTGCACTCACCTTTATTTCACTGTGCTCCAGAGGCAGGAGTCTGAAGCGTCTCTTCCTGAGTCTTCAAGTCATCTCTTCATCATCCAAACACCCCATTTGTCACAAAGCTTCATGTGTCTCCCAAGACCTTGATATAAGCAGAATTTTATTGTCAAAGCCATTTGAAGTAGAGGAGAAGCCATTTCTCACTTTTTTAATAAATAGAGATACTGTTTATATGAATAAAAGTGAAAAGTACTTTCCCTCGATACTTTTGAAGCTACCAAAAATAGTCCTAACTCTCAGCCAAAGTTACTGCTGTTGAGCTTCCCCAGGAGAGCATCAGTACATGGTACTGCTGTGTGAAATATTCTTGTTGCCAGCTAAATTGGTGAGAAATCATGTTTTGGTGGTTTTGTAATAAAACAGAATATTTTGTGGCCTGGCCCCTAATTCTTGGCTTATTTCTAAAGAAAAAAGTCTGTTTCCATAGCTACAAAAATAGAGAAACATCTCTGTAAAAAATTAGACTGCAGTCTAGAACTGAGAAATTTCACAATTTTGTCCATAGCTGAGTAGTGATTCCATCTGCAAATAGACAACCTTGTTCTGTTTGCAGTAAAACACTGCACTGTTTGACAGATGTGTTTTCCTCTTGATCAGGTTTGGGATGTGTAGGTGGGGGCTTCTCACACAAGTTCCTCTTACTGCAGAAGCACTCTCTATCACAGGACCTAATCCTGTAAGGTGCAGAGTGCTCTCAGTTGCCAGCAGTCACATGGAACTTTTTATTTTAACATTTTTTGTTCTTGTGTATCAGAAAGAGCTAGGTTTTGGACTTGCTGCTGCATTCCTTACCTACTTGAATAATCCCACAGGGCAACCAGATAAGACAGTAAAAGCTGTGGTAATGTTTCTTTTACTTTTGACATAGTGATAACTGTGAATAGGAAAGCCATTTGGAGAAGCACCAAGGACCAGGGGATGCAGGTCACTGATTCCTGCTTATTATTTTCTGCAATGAAGGGGCTATTTGCACACAGTCTTTAAGGCTGGGTATGTATAATGTGGAAAAATATTAAGTAGGTCAACATAGCAAAACAGAAGGAGATCTGCCAGGCACCTGTGTCAGTGCCACCAATTTGTTTAGAATGACAAAACTTCTAATTATAGATAGTCTTTGAAAAAACGACCTCTGTGTGGCTTTATTTTCAAATATCATACCTCTCCACTGTCTCTGAAAAATACAGCCTAATAAATCCACACTCATGTAGGAATACATAACTACTTATAGACCAATAATTTTAAAAATTATTAATACATTCTAGTGTTTTAAATTTTGTCTTAAACACAGCAATGCATGCTTGCATGAATGGGTAAGAGGCACAAAAGTTATCAAATAATAGCACTTTCATGAAGCCTCAGGGTACTGCAAAGAACAGCGGTGATTCCCCTGTAGAGAGAATCCATGATTACATTTTCACAGCCGTGATGGTCCCTTAGGGCAGAACAGGAGCTGCATACTTCTTGAGCCTTTGCAAAAGACAGCCTGAGATGATGGGAACAGTTTCCTCCAAACCATGCAAAGAGTTTATGAAATAATTTCACACTTCAATTCTGCTTCATTACAAATGGGATTTTGTTACAGCTGCATCACCATAAGCCAGTCCCCGTGCGTGCTTTGGCACACGACTGCCACTGCACTTCACTTGTCACTTACAAGAAGCCCCTTTCAGGAAGCAGAAGCCTCCATTATTGCTATCAGTTCCTGCCTTGTACAATGGCCTGAGGATTGGTTCTAACTCTATTGCTACTTCATATTCAGGACTCTCCTTCAGTAATACGCATCAATGCACTTTCTATTAGCACTGTGGAGGGCAAAATCCGGTGTTGTAGCCAGGGTCACTTACACAATTCATTTACTGCCAACATACAGATACTTGAATGTTCAGCTGTTCCTAGCACCCAAGAGAAAACACTGTGCTATAACTGGACTTTACACTAACTAGCTTAAGTCCTGTTTTTCCACAGGCCAGGTTTGGAACCAGCACTCAACGCCTGTCTCTTGTGTCCCATTGACGTGATAGAGAGATTTCGCATTGAAGCACAGTAATTAGATTTGCTCTTTAGTACTTTGTAAGGTAAAACAGAGGTTCCGCTTAGATGGGTTTGTCAAGCCTGCACGTACTGTAGGCCTGCATCTCAGGTGCTAGCTGCAAGTGCATTTTAACCTGCTTCAGGGTTATTTATAACGTATACCCATACTGCCATTTGGAATCAGCTCATAAAAGAAAAAAGAGTCCATCCTTTAGACTATCTTTTTCTAAATTCTTAAAATATATAAAAAAAAGGGGGGCTCAAGCAGCACGTCTGGCAGTTTCGTTCACTGAGTTGAAGAGCCAAGGTGGCTTTGGCAAATGTTACCCTGCTGGCAGTCCTTGCTATCAAGCAGAGCTGCCTCCCAAATGCTTCCACCGATAGCTTTGAGGAGAGAGCCTGCACCCAGAGTTTTAAAGGTCAGCACCAATACCTTGAATCCTGCTGGCAGCCAAGGCAGGTCAAAGAGAGCTGGTGTGACATGCTGCAAATTTAAGATCTGATTAATATGTGACTGCTGCATTCCTGTCTTCCTTCAGGCTCTGAATGATCTCAAGCAATAGCCAAAAGGAAAGCATATTACAGGAGGCTAATCTTGAGGTGACAAGACTGTGAACAAGCATAACAAGTTCCACTTAAAGAAATTTTTTGTTATTCCAAGTAGATCACAAATTGTGGAATGGAAATTAAAATGCTTATGCACCTTCTGAACTGCAGCACATGTGAGCTATGGCTGCTAAGTGCATGGAAGTGATTTGATGTTAGATATTCTGGGGATGGAATGAGTAGCATTTCATTTTTCTACAACTACTAAGAGTTTGCTCTGACTGCCTATATGTACCTTCATACCATCCAAGGGATTCTGGTAGTGAATGTTCTGTTTCATCTCTCCTGTTTGCCAGATGGATGCAGAGAGATTTGGTGGGGTCTCAATTGCAGATTGCTGATATTGTTACAGCCAGTTAGACTAGACACTCAGAAAATAATATTTTATGGTAACAGACATGTATGCTGCTCACAGCAGTAGATGAGTTGTGTATAGAAGGGGGCACCTTGGGTGACATGCAGCTTTTTTGGAATATAAATGTCCCACTAACGTTGGCTCAACTCACATATTCATCAAAAGCCCTGACTTTTACAAGATAAATGAGGATTTAAATTCTAGGAAGTAATTTGCTGCGTTGCATGAAAATTAATGAAAATCTTGCTGCTCCGATAGTGGTAGACAGAATGGTGGAAAAAATATTTAGGTCTGGGAGTAATTAATAAACCAGGGAATTTTAATGCATTGGATAGAACTGAGCCAGAGATTAATTTGGTCCACATTGCACATACTTTGTGTAACAAAGGATATTAAGCTCCCTTATAATGCAATGTTGTAAGATTCCTACACATTCAATACAGGGCTGCACCAGTTTCCACTTATCCAAAACTAAGACTTTGACAGAGACAGTAGCAGAGTTATGGTGTGTCACTTCTTCTTAGTATTGAATTTTGCCTGTGGTTTTATTTTCCTCTATAACATGACACTTTATGGCTACAATGTCCTATCCTTCCTAACAATGAGCACTATCTTGCCTTATTGCTTTCAACAGATGATTGCACACAGGTGCTGCTTCAAGACTGTACAGAATCAAGTCCTTACATAGGAACTCCACTTGATCATAACTTAAATGTTGGTAGAAACATCTGCAAAATGCCAAATTGTTGCCAAGGCTCTCTGCCCTGTTAGAAGTAAGCCTGTTGGAAAGAAGTGTGCTTGTTTGCTCTGGAGACCTGCTCCCCAGTGCCAACACACCCTAGCCAAGCTGGAAGAGGAGAGCAACAGAGGCAGAGGTAAAATTCAGATTTCACAGAAGCAAAAGATCATGCCAAAATTAAGTACAGCAATATAGGTGTTGCAAAGTACCAGGTAAAATCCTTTGGTTAGGTCTGTGCTCAGGAACTATGGGCCAAGGAGCACTGGGAAATTATCTGTAGCACATTTTGACCTGAGCAAGCTAACGCTCTCCTGGACTTGCAGTCATGTTTTTCGGCCATAAACACAGACTAGGAATAATCTTATGGACACAAAATATGTTGCATGTTGGTGTCAGGGAATTGGAAATAGCCTATTTTATTATCATTTATATTAATATAGAATTATTGTATACTAATTATTCTATGTCTGTACTAATAGAATGATTAGTATAGACATATCCTCAGAGACTGGTCTGCCTCGCTTCATTCATTCTGTAATAAAAGGATAAAAATGTTTGTCTCCCCTGCTGCCTAACAAGGGTGCTGTAAAAATTTATGTTCTATAAATGGTAAAGCTTTGAGGATTTGGGGAAAGGACAAGGGGACACACATTAAATAGCACTTATATTTTTAATCTAACTTTGTCTTTCCTTCTAAGCATGCTAGCAGCTGCTTTTGCCACCTGTAATTTATGTTTTCTGATATTGCATGAAAGGGGAGAGTCCTGGTTAAATTTATTCCACTGTCGTAGTGAGAAGTAATTCATTTAAGAATCAGCCTTTTTACTGTGCTGGACAGCTGCTATAGAAATGACTGTCTTCAAAGGAAGGATGTGGTATACCATTTGCCTTTATGAAGGATTTCACACATAGGCCATGGGAAGAGGGAGAGGCACACACATATTATATATATATATACACACACACACACACACACACACACACACGCTTTATATATTACATACATACAGTAAGACTCGCTCGTGTAATGGTCACATAAAAACTATCAGCTATACAAAATAACAAGTTGACTATCAACTGTCCCTAGGGTCAACATTCTCCAAGACCTAATGAAATCAAGTTGGCAGGATATGAAAGGTATGTTGTTGCTCCCACACGTCTCATGGAAAACTTCAGGAAATTGCATTCATGTTTCTTACACCAACACTCGCAAATGAGATTCACTTTTTCAGTGCAAGGACACTCAGAAAGACATATTAAAGAACTGCTATCCTCATCCACTCTGAAATGTCACTATATTAAGTACTGTCTGGAACAGCGAAAGCAAGAATATTGGAAAAACACCAGGAAGACGAAGAAAAGAAGAGAGCAATTTGTTTGCTGATGTTGAGAAAAATAGAAGAGCGGTAGCAGGTCAATCTATGCAGACAGGCCCAGGAGAAAAGCCCTCGTGTTGCCCTGTGTTAGAGGACAGAGCTTCTCCAGGAAAGAGAAGGCAGGAGAAGCTCCAAATGGAACGTGGTGTGTGCCCATTCTGTGTGTGGAAGCTGGGGGGAAGAAATATGAGATGTTAACACTCTGAACAGGCATCTTCATTTCCTAGCATTGTTGGAGTGCTTAAATGTGCTGTGGGCTTTGCTTTCCCTTTTTTTTTTGCTTTTTTTTTTTGGCTTTACACAATCTCTTATCTAGCTCTACTAGGACTTAAAGGAAGAGCAAGTTGAACATTTCCCCTTCCCAGACTCCACAGATACCTCAGAGGAAGAGTACCTTGTGCTGAGGAGATTATTTGTGGTAGAAGAGTCAGGCAATCTGTTTTGTGACCTTTCGTTCATCAATTCAGGAAATTAATGCTTTCATTAATTCCACAATCACAATTTAACAAATCCCCCTAATGCCAACACTGCCTTTCTTGTGTTTTTATTTTATTCTTTTAATCTAACCTCTTCAGGTAACTTTGATGGTCCAGAGGGTGAGTAATGTCACTGGAAAGCACTGTCTGAAAATTATTAGTGGTATGATCCTACTCAGCCTTGGCGGTTTTCTCTTTTGCACTGAAGCAGACACAGAGTCCTCATATTGCCAGTGATGACACTCAGATAAGGAGCAGTAACAAAGCAGTGAAGCAGAGAGGAGAGACCAACCTAAACTGCACCAACTTTGCTGGTGATGCACATCCAGTTCCACTGCATGGAGAAGGGGTCTTTGCCATGCGAAGGTAACCTAGCAACGGTTAGCACATGATTAGCATGAAATTGCTCTCCCAGTCCAAGGGCTACATATACACGGGAGAAGTTTAATTGTGGAACTGTAATGTTTAAGGTTGTGATGGCACAGATGCAGCAGCTAAACACCCCTGCCTCCTCTGCAGATGCCTGTAGTCTTCAAGTGCTACAGACAAAGTCCCAGCAGTCTGAACAAACACTCAAGTTCAGCTTCAGTGACAAGGTCCAACACAGAATATAGGTGAAAACTGTGGCTTAGAGGCCACATGAGATGATGATACTTGTTCCACTTACCCTTCAAAAATTTATTAACTGTAAAACGTTTGTGACCCTAGAAATGCTTTAGGAGATTGGCTTGTCATGAAGACTCTGCCTAATGCACATGAAGCAACCTGCACCTCTTGTTGCTGCCATATGTTGACAGCTCAATTCCTGCCTCTGTCCTAATGGAGCACAGGAGGTGGGAGAGCCAGGCTCAGCAACTTTGTGTTCTGTGGCCGAGGTTTTGGGGCTTCGGGTTTTTTTAGGGATGCTAATTTAGAATAAAAAATCTTACTGATTCAGATACTAGGTTTCCAGTGTCGGGCAACTCCTGAAGAACAAGCTGAAAAAGCTGGTTTATAATTGTCGTTTAGTGATGGCAAAGCTATGAAACAAAGTGACAGTGCTGGGTGTTCAGCCAGCTGCTAACTACAACCAGGCTGAAAAGAGGCTGGACCACAAGAGCCACGCTTGATTTGCACACCAGAGGAGGCCACTGAGAATGGACTGGGGGAAACTGGAGAAAACAAAACACTATGATTTCATTTCACAGCTTCATTGTAAAAGAAGCCTAAACAGCCACTGCTGAAAGTCAGTTTTGCCTGGTGATTCTTCTCTTGTTGAACTGAAGGTGATGTAGCACAGGGTCTAAGTGACAGGAAGAGGAAGGCTTGGAAGGTGACTCACTAGCTTTTTCACAAGCAGTGGTGAGCACTTGGTAATTATGAGGAATATGAAATTAATACCTAGACAGCCTTGTAGCTGCCTTTTAATAAGTAAGAGTAGTTCCTCTGGTGGCATAACACTGTATATTTGAATGAGCTGTCCTACAGGGAGACTGGGCATTTTCCCCAGCATTGGAAAGATGCTGAATAATCATCACATAGCAATACATGTTCTGAGCTTCTGTGCTTCCTGCTCATAACAGACATGAAAAGGAACAATCAGAGAGCTAATTACAAGTTAGTAAAGAAGGGATTCCTGCCTTAAGGCCTCTGAGCACTTAGCTCAAATATAATTAAAAACAAGAATTTAAAGGAAAAAAATTAGCCTTCTCCAGTAAGCAGAACAATCATAAATTTATCCTGTCCATCTAGGTAGATACCACCTTTCCAGAATATCTGAATGTGCTTAAAGTAAACAGCTAGCAACCCTACACACACTTAAATACCCTTGGTTACTAGCTCCAAGCAGCTCATATGTCAAGAGAAATGAATCTGGGCTGCTTGCACATGTATGTAGAAAATTTTCACGTGTGTGTGGAAACAGTTAAAATCACTGGAAGTCATCACCCATCTTCTCAGGGTGACACCATGCCAGTGTTGACTCCTCTTTCAACTCATCTGGTCTTAATCACCACAGCAATGGGTAGGTCGACAGGCAACACCACAGATTTGCCTGATACTTTTTCAGTTCTGCATGCTACAAGGGTTCTGTGTTTGCTGTCAGCCCTATCAGAGGCAAGTAGTAAGCACAGCTTTCCAAGCAGCGTGGCACTGCTGATTCTCAGCCAGAGTGCTGCATGCTGTCCTCCTGCCGTGCTAGGCACAACCCTCACTCCGTGTGGCAGCCCCATGTGCAGGGCACTACAGCAGTCCACTGGTTGCCTGGAGAAGCTGTGTATGCCCCACCCCTGGAAGTGTTCAAAGCCAGGTTGGACCAGGCCCTGAGAAACCTGATCCAGTGGGTGGCATCCCTGATCGTGGTAGGGGTTGGAGCTAAATGATGTCTAAGGACCCTTCCAACCCAAAGCATTTTATAATTCCATGATTCCATGATTCTATGATTTATAGTAATACTAGATGTGAACTCCTGTAATGAGATATGAAGGCCAAATCTTCCAACATTTTCAAGTTGAAAGCAGTCATTTCTGCCCATACATTAAATTTGTTCCCATATTCAATTGGTAGATAGGGGAAGGAAGACAAAGACAACTCTTTGAAATCCTAGAAACCCCCTTGCCTCAAACCAGTTGCAACAGGGTGGACACCATCATACAAGTGACAGCTTTAGAAATGTTTTAGCTATTCCTCAGATTCTTCTGATTGACTTCAACTGTTTGATGCCTGCTGCTGGGTGCCAAACAAGTGGCAGAACAATAGAGAGAGGAACAGATCCTGCACAGCCAGGCTAATTGATGCAACCAGGTCGTAAATATCTCATAGTCATCAAAAGCTATGTAATAGATATGGTATTACCTCTATTGAAAGTTGGGTCTCAAAATTATTCCAGTCATTAGTTTTTCTGTGTTAGACTGTGATCTGGTAATGAAGAAGCCCACAAGACACATTCTCTTTTGTTCACTCACCTATGGGAATTCATAGGATCATGGAATGCTTTAGGCTTGAAAAGACCTTTAAGACCACTGAGTCCAAATATTAACTCAGCACTGCCAGGTACCCCACTAAACCATGCTCCTAAGAACCACACCTGCACATTTTTTGAACAGTTCCAGGGACAGCGATTCCACCACCTCCCTGAGAAACTTGTTCCAATGCTTGACAATCTTTTCTGTGAAGAAATTTTTCCTCATATTTAATCTAAACCTCCACTGGCACAATTTGAGGTCCTTTCCTTTTGTCCTATTGCTTGTTATTTTGAGAAGAGACCAACCCCCACCTGGCTACTGCCTCCTTTCAGGCCATTGTAGAGAGCAATAAGGCCCGCCCTGAGCCTCCATTTCTACAGGCTAAACACCCCTATCTCCCTCAGTCACTCCATATCAGACTTGTGCTCCAGGGCCTTCCCTATCTACATTGTTCTTCCCTGGAAATGCTCCAATACCATATATGCCTTCTGCTTCCTGATTGAAAAAGTAATCAAGAGTTACCACCTGTGAATCTGGTCATGATTTGTACAGTAAAAAGTGACAACTGGCATAGTTTAGATAATCTGACGTCCTGTGCTATCTGAAGGAAACATGGCTTGATGGAATTCATCCACCTACTGGAAGAAGTATTTAAATTTACAAAATGAACGGCAGAGATTTTGTAAAGATGCGTAATTGTGATCTTTAATGTGTGTGTCTGCCAACATCTTGAGGTCCTTCCCAATATTATGGAGGGTTTGGTACAGTACTGTGAATGCATTTCATAGGAAAAAATTCTCTTTTCTGGTTCTTCCAAAGTTCTTTTCAAGGGTCTGCCAAAAATTCTTGCGAATAATACATGGCGATATAGAGAAATCATCGAATAGTGTTATCTATATTATACCTATCTGTACTGGGCACGGACTGAATCTAAGTCTTCAGAGCTGTCAGCTTTAATCATTAGAAGATTATTTAGAGAAAACTGATGTAGAAGGAGAAAACATTTGGAAGAAAGGAGGTAGAAAACATTTGAATGAAAGGCCTATGTTTCTTGCAGCTAATCAATTAATTTGCTGTTGTTGTATGTGATAACTGTGAGAACTGTGCACATTAAACAATTCAAAAATTACACACCTAAATGCTCACCTGCATGGCTGATCTCCTTGCCTAACCAATACACTTTCAGACCTAAATCTTCTGCATATAAAAATGTTTCCTTCAGAATGTCCCTTCCCAAACCACTTTAGATATCTCCATAGAAAACCCATGGCATAGATGTTTTGTTACTCTTCATAAAACTTAAACAGTACTCATGATGATAAAGGGTTTCTATGGCTGGTGTGCTTATTAGATCTTCCCCTTTTTAATTAAAAAATCTTAATAAAAATGGTGTTTAAAAACCACCAGGGACTTTCCTTGTATGAGTATTGTATCTTTTCTTACAAAGATGTTTCAGCAACCACATAAAAAACTATTTAGGGAAAAAAGGAAACAGCACACTTAAAGCAAGATTAAAATAAGTGTGATTGAGCAGAACGTCTCTCTTTTTTTTTTTCTTTTTTAGTTCAAAAGTTTGTTCTTCCCATATTGTTCAGGAAAATGTGCCCATGTGCAAAAGTATATGATGCCTATTTGGTTCTGAAAGTAGAGTTCATATGTAAATACTTGGTGTGAGAAGACAATGACAAATCTCCCCCATTACTCATCAACATAGAGCTCTTGCTGATTGTCAGTGCAGTTTCCTGACCTATCACAATTCTGTTGCTCGAAGCCACATTTCCAGAGATACCATGTATCTGTTTCTGTACTTAATTTAGTACAGAATATTTAGAGCTAGCAGCTGAGTTAAGTCTGAGAATGCATTTTCTCCTGCTGGCATTTAGGCTAGACCAGAAGAGGTGGGGGGAGGGAAGCATAAAAAAGAAACCTTAACCTTTTAATATTTAATTCTGTATTTTAAAAGCAAAACTAGGGAAACACAGCTAACAGAAATAACCAGGGGAATATAACATTTAAAATTAACTAAAGAAAGTGGATTCAGTAATATCTTTCAAAGACACTGTAAAGTCAATAGAGTTGCAAGATGCAACTCAGAATTGCTTCTTTTTTTTTTTTTTTTAATTCCTAATAGGTTTTCTTATGGCTCAGTCTCTCTCATTTTCCCCAAAATTCACCATATGGGGAAGAGTCAGGGCAGTATAAGGGTGCTCACAGATAAAGATTTAACCCAAAAAGTATTTAGTTCAACTCAATCAAAAATTGTGTTTGATCCAAACTCTTGTCTGTCTAGAGATAGTTCTTGCATCCAAATACTTTCCCCCAAATCTCTCCTTGGTGACATAACTTTGGGATGATATAGCTACCAAGGGGTAGGTTTCTTTCCATCTTCACTATTGGAAATGTTCCATTTCATATAAATTATTAACTACCACTGGTCTAGAAATTGAAGTAGAGGGAAGATAGCAGGGAGAGAGAAGACACCTTGGCTCTCTAGCCCACTAGTTGGGAAACACAGCAAAGTTCAGAGTTCAAAGACCTTCTCAAATAAGTATTTAATAATTGATATTAAGTGGAGCACCCCTCACAGTATAGTATGAGAGTTTCTTCCCATATTAGCCAGTAGACTGGTCACTCAGGCAGTCACCTAGAATACAAGAAACTGAGTTCAACTCTTAAGTTAGGGCTAAATTAGAAAAACCTAGGCTAGAAGGTACCCTTGAGAAGTTCATCTATTGGCTTATATTAAGATGGATCTTGGTGTTTACCTAAACTCTTGTTAACTAGGAAAATGTTAGTTAGACAAATTGTGCAGTTCTAGAAACCCACTTTTTAAAACATATTTCATGAAATATATGCGGCATAAAATATGTTTAAATAAATAGCAATTCTCCTTTCTGCAAAAAATAAAAGTACAATGGGTCAGACAATTTTCCTGCAACTGACATCTATTAATGCTGTTCTGGGTATTCCCCTGACATGAGGAAGTAACTGTCATCTTGCCACTAAGGATGTATTCATCATACTCACTGACCACAAGGAATGAGTCCAAAATACCACTTGGGTACCTATAAGAGGAATCTTTATCTGGAACTACAGCTTGAGACAGAGATATGCATATATATAGATATTTATATCAATATAGATATATAGATATACACATCCACTAAGAATTAGAAACTCACCAAAGTATTTCCATGACATCATACTTAGCATATGCAGTAGACATTAATTCAGCCCATTTCATGCAGATTTGAACCTGTGAATATTTATCAGGATGGTCTGCTCACTGGCTAATTGTGTCCTGCCAAATGCTGTTGAAACATTTTCTATAATGTATGTAAATCATAAAAGTGGAGGAGGTAATAAAGTTATGTTTAGATCCCAATACCAAAACAAATGACAGGTACAGAAGCATCTTACCTTTCTCCTCAATGTGCTTGAAATTTAAGGTTAATGTAAAGAATCAAATTGCTATGGGAAGGAGACAAGAAATATACATGTTTCAGCTGATCTATACTTCCACATAAGAAGAAAGATGAGCCAATGATAGGGAAGGGAATGAAGCTATTAGTGGATTGTCAAAGAAAAGGAAGTGCTGCAGAAGAGGTTTTGGAATTAGGAGACTGATAAACATAAGTTCTGGTCAAAAAATCTGGAGGATAGATTTCCCACTGGAAAACTGACATCTTTCAGCAGAGGAACAATAACTTCAAAACTGTCATCTATAAATGTGACTTCAGTATCTCACTTTGGGACAGATGTCCCATCTGCCTGAGGAAGTCTCCCCATCAGCCCCCACCTCCTATGGCACAGTACAGCTGTGTGAACATGGCTCCCCCAGCACTATGGGAGCTGAAGCCAGGATGAGAAACTTGCTCGTAGAACAGGGAAACCAAGTCACTGCATTACATTTTCTAAGAGGAGAAGTATTTGTGCCACATTCAAATTATTTTGTCTTGAATATACTGACTGAAATATTGCACTCCCTTATGTTTTTCAGGTATATTTCCTTTTTTTTCAGGCATTCTTTACAGTCAGCATTTTCCATGGTAATACACAGATACTCTACTCAGGTTTACACTGCAAATGCACAAAACAAAAAACTCAGTCTTCCACTGCAAACAGCTTTTTTAAAAAGTCAAGCAACAATAAGATTTAAAACTCAATTTATACTCAATAGTAAATAATTAAGCACTTCAATTTTTAAAATAAATTCCAAACTTTTGGTTAAGGAGGTAGCAGGCCTCCTGGGCAGTTGAATCAATGGCATTTCTTGATTTTGTAAGAAGCTGCAATCTCCACGATGGATCCTTAAGGTTAACCAGTGAAACTAACTTTCTCCCTGATTATCTATCTACCTGCCTGGCACTGACAGAGAGAAGACAAGCCAGAATGTGGCCTCTGAATGTCTTCAGTAAATCATGTGCTTAACCCTTAGGCATCACTCTAGCTACTTTGGAACAATCTTGAAATAAACAGTACAGAAAAGGCAAACCTACTTTTGTTCTATTGACTCAAGCATTTGTACATATGCTACCTCAGCACTGAATATTGAAAATTTGTCAGTAGATCATTTCATCTGATACTTGTTCTTCATTGGCTGGAGCTGAAAGTCTCAGTAAGAAAAAGCTTTCTTGCAGAAGTGAGCCTTGCCATTGGATCAGCACATGCTTCATGGTGTGTTTTGCAAACATGTGGCTAATGTGCACACAGCAGGAAGGGGAAGCAAACCTGATATTCGTTGCTTTAATTTCTTACCCACTTCCATCAGAGAAGCCATCTTGCTGAAAGGTTTCCCCTGGTGTTAATCTCCTAATAGCTTGGTTTTCCTCCACCCCATTGATTCATTGGTCCAATCTTTCTTCAAATTTCAACAAAGACAAAAAAGAAGGAAAAAGTGTTTTCACATTTCCAATAGAAATCCCTGTGCTAGTTCTCTGCCTTTTCCTGTCAGAGGCCTATGGGTTAATACTTGATAAAAGGAAAGCAGTAGGTATTTGTCTCCTGCCTAGAGAGAAATTCTTTGCCTCTTTGCCAGGGAAAACATCTGATCCTGTTGCAATGATTTTTCTTTTAATTGGAATGCAAAGATCTTATCGTTTTATTACTCTTTTATTGTTGATAACCACTCCACTTGTTCACTCTCCACAAATGTCCAGCTTATATATACAACCAGGGAAGCAGTTCATTTTCCCTCCTTTTTAGCTTTAATCATTTGCCTAACAACTGAATTGTGCCAGAGTGGTTCATATATCCCTTCCTGCACCACCATCTCTTTCTCAGATGCCTGGTCTGTGTCTGTCTCTCTCTAAATTTCAGGCACAGATTGGCCCAGTGACTGCCTTCTGCTCTATCAATTGCCTGAGGTGTGGGAGACCACTTTATGGGAATTCAGTCACACGGGCCAACGCAAAAATAACAGTAAACGAGAAATTTGCAGTGAAAGGGAAACATTGCATGCAAGTCATACGCCTACTACTCTCCTAATTTAGTTTCTTTGTGGCTTTGCATCGCTATACGATCTGTAATGTCAGATTAGTGCGTGGGGAAGCAGCGGCTTCATGGATGGAGATGAGGTGCAGAAAATCTGGGGTTTATTCTCAGCTCTGCCCAGCTCCTGCAGAAGCACGGCTTGACCCACCTGCCTGCCAGCACACAGGGAGAGCCCTGCTGCTGGCTGCCCACCTGCCCTGCTGCTCTCAGAGACATGCCCTAGGAGAGCAGCTGTGGTCACCTCCACAGCTTCAGGGCTTCCACAGCAGCTCCACTGCATTCAGAGCAGGAGGTGTTTGGGGACTTCTTGTATCCAGGACAGCCACAGATGTCTTAACCCTGTCTATTTCCGTGCGAGACTGTCCCCCTCCTCCTAATACCAATTTTCTGTCAATTCTGACATATGTGTGAACATGTGTTTGTGTACAAGCAATACCACTTCATCTGTTGCTCTCTGATTACTGCTGTTCTTTTAAGAACCTCTCCCACCACTGTAGGTCCTCAGCTGGTATCTTAAGCCTCTTAATGCCCTCTGTGTTTCCTACCCTCCTCCGTTTTTCTTCCTCCTTCCCATACTCCTCTTCCCTTAGCACATTTTCAGTTCTGGTTTTGACCATCTCCTCCCCCCCGCTCTCCAGCCCCAAACTGCCCCTGCCAAAGGAATGTGTTCAGAGTGTGGCACTGTGAAGTGCATGCACATGGATGACCGCTCCAGTACAGGATCAGTGCTCTTAATAAATGTGCTGGAGCTGTGCTACTGGTCTGGTCTCTTCATACTGCAAACCCTCCTGAAGAAAAAATTACTACTGTTACACAGTCTCGTGGAACAACAAGCCCACTGGGACTCCCATGCTAGCAGCAATTACAGGGACGTTGTCCCCTTCCTCTTCTACCCCAAATTACCTGGCACACAGCACGTCACACCAGCCCACAGCTCATACCAAGGCTGCAGCTGGACCCACCCACCGTCCACCATGGAAATAGTGATCATCACCATCCCTGTGCCACAGTGGTTTGGCAAAGTTTAATTCCTTACTTAAGGAATGTGTGTGTATGACATGCTCAGGGTCGGTGCAGTTGTGAACTTGCAGTATCTGTGGTTTGGGATACTGCATCTAGAAACATATGAGAATAATAGCCGAATATTAGCTGCAGTGCTAAACGTTTGTTCTTGAAGAGTTACTACATTTTTACTATGTATTACTGTTTCTATCTGTGCAAGAAGAAAATCCAGATTATACATCTGGAAAAGATAACAGAACTTTTGTATAGTTCTGAGTGAACAGGTAGATCTTTTTTCTCAGTTCAATTTAGACAATGTAGCTACATCTTATACTAAATAGGTATTTCTGTCTACTTTTCAGTTATCACTATATCACTAGAACAGACAAAGAAAGATATATTCTGAAATAATTAAAAAATAAAAATAATATTTTCTTCAGATAAAAATGGATATTTTCCTGAAGTTACACTGCAAATAAAAATACCAGGTTTCAGAAATGTTACAGATGTAGGCTGAAGTCTAACACTCAGTGTAAGAGTAGCACTTCACTCAGATATGGCTAAGAGTGCTGGGTGCTAACTACAGAAAATGCATTTTTCCTCCATTAAATCTTCCAGTGCAGGCTGGTTCTGTGTCAGATCATATTAGTCATCCCAGAAACCTTCTGAAACATAAAACTGCCCTTTATGGGGAAGGGGAGAAAACAGAACTGCTGGTCTGCTGCATTTATGTGGAGTCTTTATCACACCTCCAGCAGCACTGCTGAACTCTACTTTTTGTTTATCTGTCAGTAGACTACTGGGACTACTAAACACATGTACATAAGCTTTAAAAAAGTGGCATCACTAACCAATAGATAGTACTTGAGGAACCCTTTAGCTTGTGTTTATCAAACTGTCCCCAGCAACAGTTCTGAGCAAATAGGTGAACATTTTGCACGGTTATCCCTCTCAAAGCTTCCACTTGATGAGGGCAGGCGTGACAGGGTTCAAAGCTGAGTGCCCAGCATTCACTTCTCTGCATTCAGACCAAGACAATAACATCCCTCCTTGCTCAGCCACTGGGATGATGTGGAAGGGAAGAAACAACAAGAATTATAAATCATAAATTATGTCCCCCGCTTTCGAAGTGTCACCCCAATAATTTATGAATTTAGAGTGTCATCATGTTTCTGAGATAGAAAATTCATATTTTCACATTTTCTGCTGAACTGTAAAGTTCCTAGTGACCAAGAATCACAATAGCTGTGAAATTAAGCCACTTGTCAATATGGCATTCAGTCTTCTGGAGCTCACCTGCATGATCTTTGTAAAGATTTAGCCATGCAGCCAGTGCAATGCCCTAGCACAGAAATTACAAGTATCCATAAGATGTTGAGTATGTGGGTGTGTATCAGCAGCAGTCCAAAGCAGGATGTGTTGTTTAAAACTTGAATTGCCTGCAGCAATGATATAGACCTGATGGGACTTTACCGTATTGCATCCTGACAAAAATGTCATGGAGCAAGAAACAGCATCAGCATCTCACAGTGAAGACCAACAGTGATAGCAAGCCAGTTGAAACAACAACCAGCAAAGCCCAGGCCTGAGAGCTTTCCTCAACTCCGCCATCACATAAAACATCTTGGGCATGAGGTGCAGCCAGAACGACAATCCCACACTCCCTGCTGCCTCCTCTTACCCGTGCTGGCACTCAAGCTGCAAGCCAGACAGGGGACCTAATTAACAACTGTTTGGTTTTGTCAGGTACATTTTCAGATGAAAGGAATTTCCTGATTGGACATGCAAAAAGAAAATGGGAAGGTGAAACTGGAGAGTGAGAAGGAAGGCTGAATCGACCTTCTGACAATCGCTCACACACAGCTCTGTTGGCAGGATGTGCTCTGGGACCACACTGGCAGGCAGGGAGTGTGCCTTAGCACACAGGCCAAAGATGCACTGTCAGGACAAAAGCTCCCTAAATTCAAAAGCCACTTAGAATACATCATGTAAACAATCTTTGCAATACAGGTTTTATACTGAGGGAGGAGGTGTAAATTGATTAAATGCATGTTCAGCATACAATCAAAGCTGAGGTACATTTCTGAAATATGGCAGCACCTCACGTGCAGCAGCAGCATTGTTTCCTTATTAGTTCCGTGTTTTCACAATTCACTCTATTTCAAAGGAAACTAGTATATCTTTGTTTTCAAAATGGAAAAAAGCAGTACTGGTTTTAATTTTCTGTCTAACTATGCTGTCACACGCACAAGGCACATACAAACGAAACAGACTGACAATTAAAATCTTGCACTGCCATCCTGTGGTGAATGTCAGTAGAACATGGGGTTGCTCTGCTCGCAGATACGGGGCTGATCCTCTCGGAAACGCGGAGGCTACGCAGCAGAGGCAGCAACTGCTCAAGCACCAAGAGTTGGCTGCGTGTTACCCCAGAAAGCAGAATACAATCTCCAATGACATTACTTCTCATTATTCCTCCAGCAATGTAGTATCTTCTAGAGATCTTTCAGAAGACGTGCAATCCACCCCCAAGAATATAGGTTAAGGGAAAACATTCTAGGTTACCAGTGGCTAGCACCTATGACACAGCAGGCCAGGCGAGGTAAGCACAGATGGGCTGGAGGGGAAACCTCAGAAGTCACTGAGAACCTGACGAGGCTTTAACAGGCAGTCTGGAGAGTACTTTGGGGCTTGACTTTGACCTATGAAAAATATAGTGAAGTTCACTTTTAAATAGGTCAGATATTCCTTCTCACTGGCTAAATGAATTTTTTTCCAGTGAATCACTACTAGGCTTAAGAAGAAAAAAAAGGGGGGACAAGCCAAAAGGGCACAAAGTCAGCCAACAAGGGAAAGAAAGAAAAGGAGATGTCACACAAATAGTGTGCAAAGTATGCAGTTGAAAAGTAAAATGTTTACCAGATCTTGACCACAATTGAATTCTGTGTGAGGATAGTTTTGACTTGTGCTATCACACCTGATGCTAATTTTTCTACTAAACTATGACTTTGCTCCTATAAAATGTGCATTTAGTATACTGAATGTTCCCCCAGATACATGCCCTGTTCTCTTACTTTTCTAAGAAAGACAGAAGCTTTTTTGTCAAACTGAGAAGAGTAGAACACATATGTTTCCCCAAGAACCAATGATGGAGTGGTCCATCAGTATAGTGTGGCTTCTTAGTTCTTACTATGTCTCCATCAGGGGACTAACCTTGTAAGCATTTTCATAGTCTAGGACTTTGCACAACAAGAGCTGGCCTCTCCACCTCTACGATGCATCAAAAGCTATAAAAAGCTGGCACCTGGACCAGAGAGGATCGTGACTGAGGATCATTACTAACAGTTTCTCTCCTCTGTTTTAAAAGTGTCCACCAGCAAGATCAGGGGGAGTCCAAATTTTGACTTCCTGAGAACAGAATATAAAAATGTCTCCTGCAAAATATCCCTGAATGAGAAAAAAAACCCCTCAGTAACATCCATACAGCAAGTTTTCAGATGAAGTAAAAGGGCAAAAAAGATTTACCTCTCAGCTTGTGCAGACACTCACATTGTTTCTACATGTTTCATGGGTCATGGGTTTATTAGTAATGTGTATGGAACCCCACTTTTCCCAGTTCAGAGGCTCACAACTAATGCTACTGCCATAATTTATGGTTTGTAAGATGAGCTTATGAAGCTGTTCTGCTTGTCTCTTACATGCTATATGCTATGTCTTCTTTGATCATTTATTGTCCTGTCTTTCCCCTTCTTCAGATGTTCTTCTTTTCATCCCTGCTTTGAATAAAAAATAATATGGTTCTTGCCACACTTTCCTCATCTAGTAATGACTTCTGTCTCCAGCACATCTTTCCTCAGCAAGCCACCAGACCAAATGACTTTTTGTTGTTCCTTCTATCAGCAGCTTGATGATGGATCACTTTTGATTCTGTTTATCTTCTTTGCAGTGCAATGACTTTTGTCTTTGCTTAAAAATAACAATAAATTGACAGCTTCTTTCTTCCCCCCCTAAATAACTGCTTGGTTTTCTGAACTTTCCCAATCCACAATAAGCAGGGAAGTATTACCTTCAATCCTCTTCTGAACTTTGAATTTATCTGTCCCATTTTGCCTGTGTGGAGGAAACAACATGATTTTTTTCCCCCGTTAAGAAGATTTTTTTTCTCTATTGTTCTAAATAGACTTTTTTTCTTGTTAAAGGAAGAGTTACCTTTTTCAGTTTTTCCAATATTTTTTTCTTCTTGAGAACCACCCTATGGCACTCTGGTAGAATAAGACAGTGGAGAAAGGCAACTCCTTCTGGGCTGCGGGACCGCTTCAGCCCCTCCACCTTTCAGGGATAGTGCAAAAATTCAGATCTGATAAAAACTTAACTCTTTTCTTTTCTTTTTTCTTTTCTTTTCTTTTCTTTTCTTTTCTTTTCTTTTCTTTTCTTTTCTTTTCTTTTCTTTTCTTTTCTTTTCTTTTCTTTTCTTTTCTTTTCTTTTCTTTTCTTTTCTTTTCTTTTCTTTTCTTTTCTTTTCTTTTCTTTTCTTTTCTTTTCTTTTCTTTTCTTTTCTTTTCTTTTCTTTTCTTTTCTTTTCTTTTCTTTTCTTTTCTTTTCTTTTCTTTTCTTTTCTTTTCTTTTCTTTTCTTTTCTTTTCTTTTCTTTTCTTTTCTTTTCTTTTCTTTTCTTTTCTTTTCTTTTCTTTTCTTTTCTTTTCTTTTCTTTTCTTTTCTTTTCTTTTCTTTTCTTTTCTTTTCTTTTCTTTTCTTTTCTTTTCTTTTCTTTTCTTTTCTTTTCTTTTCTTTTCTTTTCTTTTCTTTTCTTTTCTTTTCTTTTCTTTTCTTTTCTTTTCTTTTCTTTTCTTTTCTTTTCTTTTCTTTTCTTTTCTTTTCTTTTCTTTTCTTTTCTTTTCTTTTCTTTTCTTTTCTTTTCTTTTCNTCCCCTTCCCCTTCCCCTTCTCCTTTTCTTTCTCTCATTCTTTCATTCATTCTCTTTTTTTTTCCCCAATTTTAGCCTTCCATGAAGGAAGGGGCAGGGTGAAAGTTGAAGAATTTGGACTCAATAAACCTTTCATACAAGTCTGATAAGAAGAGCAGATGTTTCATTATGGCAGAGTTTTTTGGCTGGTTTTCATCTCTATACATTTTCCAGTGAATGTGAGGGGGAAAAAATTTCCCAGCTGTAGACTACTAGACAGTAAAGTGTCTTTCTTAATCACCATCCATGGACTCCGCAGTCCCAAAGGCCTGCAGAGCACAGCCTGGAAATCACTGCTCTAATGTTTTGCAGTCACAAACAGCCTAGGTTATAAAAATTCCCCATCCTGTCTGGTCGATGGCCCAGTCTAGCACTTGAATGAACTTCTGTTGTGATGGCACAGGAAACTCTGTCATCAGCCTCTCTTCTGAAATGAAAATGTTTAGACATGTGCCTCTTCTGCAGAGGAGGGAAGGGATGTTAAGTTGCATGCATCCCTGCTAAGGGAAGGGAGAAGTGTTCATTCACACTTCCAAGTCATGCACTCCAAAATTATGTGGGCTTTGAGATGTGAAGCGTGACTGGGAAGGCATCATGGGAGTAGTCCTAACCTAAGTAAATAATGGTTTACTTTATGACTAAAGACAACAATCTGTAGGGTTTTCAAGGGCAGGACCAAAAGGACGTGTCTATGCTGGGGTGTGTATGGGAAGATGATAACACACACCTGATGATGTACATGCAGCGATCTCCTGTGCAGCTGATCTGGCACGAGCCAGTCTTGATGCTGCTATACAGAAGAACTTCCATGCACAAGTATTTGCACTGCTGAATGTACACCTGTGCAGATCCATCAGTGCAATCCTAACCTCACTCACAGAAAAGGAACTGCGGGGAAAATGTCACACTAATATTCACAAATGGTTTAGTTTTTGTATCTTTTTCTTTCAGGTTACCCAAGAAAAACAAAAATTGAGAAGCTAAATTAGTCTCTGCTGTATTTCCACTGAGGAGCACAGAGATTTGCCAGAGATATTTTCTGGAAAAATAAAGATGCCCTGTTAACAGAGTAAGAAGATTGCATTTTCAGACACAAAGAGACAGCTGATGGAAAAGATGGTGACAGCACAGTTTAAACTGCCTGCTGATTGATTATTGCAATGCTAAGAATTTGCATTGTCTCCTTTTGAAGGCAATTGACAACATTTCTAATAGTTCAGTGGGAGTGAGATCAAGCTGCAGATATGCATTTTATTGTATTCTGTGTGTTAAAGTCATTCCCTGGGTTTCTTCTGTAAAAGCCAGAAGAAACCCTGGCAGAAGGTCCTTGGCTAAGAAGTCAAGAATCTAGAGTCAGGAAAGGATTGCCACAATGGAAACTACCCAAACCTCTTTTACACAGGGTGCACACATACAGCATAAGTAGCCTTAGTTTCTGATAGTAAGCCCTGCCAGCTTTTGAGGAGGGTAAAGCTTCCCTTCCTACTGGAATTGCTCGAAAAACAGGATGAGGTTATTTAGCTTCCCCAATAGGAATCTGCCACTGGTTATCACAGTAAATACAATGAGGTGTCTGGGCACAGAAGAGCTGTGAGACCTTTTGAATGTCTCCATATTTTTTCATAATATTTAAATGTGATACCACCTTGCAGACTTCTTGCACTGAGGAATTATATATAAACAGCTATAAACTCCCTGCCATAGGGACTGGACAATCTGTGACTCCTGAACAACTTCTGAATCACTTCTGACTAGTTCAGCAACAGCTCTCATAATAACATTACGTCACCTAATTGGCAATGGGGCTGTCTAGCACCAGGACGGCTGGTCCACTCAAATCCCCAGCCACAGGGGAAGCCGAGAGTGACTTTGCCCAGACACCTTGCGCTGCAGCTGCACGCCCGGGCTTCAGGCTGGAGCAGGGTCCGTGGGTCGCTGGTGAACTGCTGACACACCCTGTCTGCAAATCACCCCATAGCTCTCCCAGGAGCAGTGAGGTATGGAGAGAAAGCCTTGTGCCTCTAGCCCATTTGCAGATTTCTGTAAACCACTTGGAGATTTTGGGAGGTTGACCACCTTGTGCTCTACACGCTCCCAAATTTACTATGGAACAGGTATTAGTGAGGACTAAGTATGCTATAACAGACTTACAGAATCAGTCATCAGTCTGAATAGGAAAATAACTCAGTCAAGTCGTCTTTAAGAGGCACTATATAATGCATTTTGAATTTTCATTAAAGCTACAACACATAAAGCACATGCCTTTTATTTTAAAACAAGTCTTACCTAAGCATGTTTCAACCTTAAGCAACTACCCTGCAGATTATCTTATCTTCTTGGAAGTCAGCTGCATTTTTACAATGCATGCATTTTTAAAAACCTATTATTTTTAAGAAGTGCTTTCGCACAAGGCTGTATCTACCACCCCAGTGCTTTCACGAACAGTTCTATGAAGCTGATATCTACACCATATGCTTTTGTTCATGCTATGTATTCAAGTACAAAGGCGTGGTTAAATTCTGATGTCCTTTTTAAGGGGAAGACTGGGGAAAACATCTGCCTCTTGATGGAAGCCATCTGGTATAACCAGACATGAAGTCAAGCATCCTAACACGGTGTGCTCCTTAGGATTCTACTAGCTTAATAGAATTACAGATTCTTCCCCTAACGCTCTCATCACACGCCATTTCAGGGATTTTCCCTTGCACCTACCTAGGATTGATTGGTGCAATTATTTTGTAAAGTTTTGTCTCAGTGAAGTCAAAGTAACCAGAAACAATAATAATTATTATGTAGATTTCTGTTGTTATTCTCCCATCTGAGCTGTTCATCTGCACAATTACAGGTGCAGAGAAAATCACAAAATAGTTCATGTGGAAGGAGGGGCTGCAGAGGCTTCCTGAGGTCGGCAGTACTGCAGAAGTTGCAGTACACCTTTAGTTTGTTCCAGAGATAAGTTTTAATGTATTAGAATTGATAAGGGGAGGTGAGCTCTTTTCACTTCATCCCTTACTTGAAGTGTCAGACTCAATCACTCCATCAAAACCACCAGTGAGGGATCAAATATTGTCTATCCTTATGTGGACAATGTCAGAGCTGAGCAGAGAGAAATCTCAGGCATATTTGCAGCTATGTTTTAGTTAGAGTGTAACTTTTCCCAGAGACTGATAGAAAAACAACTCCTAAGAAGAATGTAAGTACATTCTATTCATAGTCTGCCAATCACTTTGAGAAGTGTTATTTCTCTTAACCAATAGCATGATGCTTGAGCCCATGTATTATAAAAGATGTGGGATTTTGAATAAAGTTAGTTGAAGCTGAACCTGAGTATTAGATTTTTATGCCGCACGCCTCTGCTGTCCCCATGGAGAACAGCAACATCCTTACCCATCCAAGGAGGTCTGGTATGACATTGAAACATACAAAAGCTATGTGGTAGGCCAGCTATTAAGAAAACAGCAGGCATTAAAGCTGCATGACCTTAAATGTGTGTCTTTCAGTGAGGGGGATTAGCAGGCAAAAGGAAAACAGAGTAACTATCAGTTTGAGATATGTGTAGGGCAAAAAAAGCTGGATCATTTTTGTGCCATGGTTCTGCTCTGCTGCCAAGACTATCTTTTCCACATACAATAAGGGGACATTCAGTACCAACAAAGTTTGTTTACCTGAGTGTAATCTTAAACACAAGGCAAGATTACACTCAGGGAATCTGGATAAAATTGACAATCTTTCCAGGTTTCCTTAAAGATGTTACTCTCTGTGGCAGAAATGGAAAAAAAAATGAAAAAGAAAAAACATTACTATAAATATGAATATGAAGCTTGTCCCTGGTGCTTCATGCTGTGCTAGGAGTGTCCTGTCACTAGTTACCCATTCACTGATGCTTTGCCCAGGGGACAATACCAGAACAACGCTGTTTAATGTCGTCATTAATGACTTTGACTGTGGTGCAGGGTATACATTCAGCAAGTCTGCAGGTCATACCAAGCTGGGAGGAGTGGGTGACAGGCTAAAATGGCTGTGCTGCTGTCCAGAGGGACTTTGACACCCTGGAGAAATGAGCAGAGAGGAACCTTATGAAGTTCAAAAAAGACCAAGTCCTGCCTGTGGGGAGGAACAACCCCAGGCACCAGGACAGGCTGGTGGCCAAGTGTCTGGAAAGCAGACACTTTTCAACCCACAACACTAGCTCTGCAGTGAAGGCCCTGGGGACCTGATGGCCACCAAGCTCCCCTTGAACCAGCAAAGGTAAACCTTGCAGCAAAGAAGGCAACAGCATTGCACACTGCACTAGAAAGAGCACTGCCAATAGGTCTGAGGGAGCTGCTCCTTCCCCTACACTCAGCACTAGTGACACCTCATTGGGTGTTCTGGGTCCAGTGCAAGAGAGGTATGGACATACTGGAACAACAGGAGCTAAGGAGCACAACACTATTAAAATGCTTGGACTATCTGTCATGTGAGAAGACGCTGAGAGAGCTGGGATGGTTCAGCCTGGAGAAAAGAAGGCTCCAGAGGGATTTTAACAATGTGTATAAACATTTGGTGGAGGTGGGGGAGGGTTGATAAAGAAAACAAGGACAGACTCTTGTCAGTGGTGCCCTGTAAGAGGACAAGAGGCAACTGGCACGAACTGAAACACACAAAATTCCACTTAAACACAAGAAAAAGCTTTTTTCACTGTAAGGTTGGTTGAACACTGGCACAGGTTGCTCAGAGAGGCTGTAGAGTCTCTGTCCTTGGTGACAGTCAAAACCCAACTGGACACGGCCCTGAGCAGTCTGCTAGTTGCCCCTGCTTTGCGATGGGGAGTTAGGACTAGATGATCTCCAAAGGTATTTCCCAACTCAGCTATTATTTCAGCCTTTCCTTGACAATGATGACTGCCAGTCTTGATGGAATTGGATTTTGCTAGACTTGGAAATCTAAAAAGTTTTAATAGTGAAATTCCTGATTAATTCTCCTGCTCCTTGAGGCTTTTTTCCTTTGCACTCTCAAGGCTGTCCTCAGCCTGCTGCTCCGGAGCAAAACAGTATCAATCCACCTTACAAAAGAAAGAAGGCTAGGTGTGAGCTAAAAACACTGAGATGAGAGTTGAGGAGAAATTCTGCAAGTCAGCGCTTCCTGGTAGAGCTCGAAGGTGGCCTCATCAGAGCTCACTGGGGGTTCAAAGTTCAGTTTTCATGTGCAAGAGGACATGGGCATATTGCTTCAGTGCTGATTATTTTTATTTTCATTTCAGATTTTCAGATTTTATTTATTTCAGATTATGAAAGAGTAAACAAAGCAACACAAGTAGTAGAGAGATGGAATACTACATGAAAAGTACTCACTTTTTATGAAGTAGCTTTACCACATGCACATGACGGCCTGAAAAGAACATTAATAATACACAATAGGGCACAATGCGTCATTGTGCCTGTGTACAAGGAGGTGATAAAAGCAGCACAGCAACTTTCACTCCAAAATTTCCCAGTGTCTGGTTGTAGATGATGGTGGCTGCCTCACAACCCAAGCTCATCATGACATTCATAGCAATGTCTTGCAGGTCCAATTCCCAACCAGTCCACACTGTTCTTGTTTTAAGGTGTGTCTACTAATGTTAAGAGGGAAAAACTCAGGAGTACCTACTGTTTGGAGACTGCCTGTAGACTGTATACTGGTAGGCTTCTCCCTGTTAAGGAAACTTCCCTGTCTTACCATGGAGGAGCCACTCTGGCATCACCTAAGCTGGGACCAAAGCCCCTTTGCAGCTCTACCCTCCATACTCGCAGTCAGACTAGGTTTCCTTATGGGCTCAACCACAGGTTTCCCTTAGCAGCGTCTCAGACATCCTCATCCTTAAAATAATTTAATCATAGTGCAATATCAAAATAACAGCTCAGGGTGGGTGTCTCCAAGGAGAGACAAAGGAAACCCTGGGCTTTTATACCCTCTAAGTCTAAGTATGGGAAAGTCTGGAGTCATCAGGTCCTGCTGTTTCTCTGGGTGTCCAGGTCCCCTGGGTGGGCTACAGGTCCCCAGGCACTGTTGTGCAAAGGGTTGGCAGGTCATTGCCTCTTGCCTTGGGTTCAGGCTCAGGCTCAGGCTCAGGCTCCTGCCCCTCCAGAGCTCAACATTCAGCTCACACTGCAGTTGCACATTGAGCTACAGGCACTGAATGTATTCCTCAACATCCCTATCAAAACCCTATCCACTAGCAAGCCAGTCAATCTCTGGAAAAAACTTCTTGTGGAAGTCCCTTGTACCTGCTGCTCTGAGCTCTTAGGTCAAGATGTTAATTCAGGAAACACCGATGAGGTAAAAAGATTTGGTGCACTTGCTACACAAGCACTAGAGATGCTGATGTAGTTGAGTATTCCCTTGGAAGTTCAGAGCATCTCATTCCTCCATGGCAGGCTGGACAAGGCTGGGGGCATGGCACAAGGCCTCCATCCTTGGCATGCAGCTGAAGAGATAAAAGTACCCTTCCATGTGGCTGCCATGGGTGAGAAGCATGTCCATGGCATCTTTTGATGGAGACGCACACATGCCCTTAGGGACATCTCTGACCTCAGCTCCAGTCAGCCCTGCTGGCCTGTGGAGAACAGCAGGGGTGTCCCTGTTAGGCTGTGCCTCTGCAGGGCCATGTCCATGTCCAAGTTCCTCCATGGATATGTCCACATCCTCTCTGCCTACTGACATGCCTACTTCTCCTCCCTTCCCTGACAATGTACTGTGTTGTGGGGCCAGAGCCCAGGGGAGGTGGCTGCTCTGCCAGGCAAGGACACTCTCCTTTTCTACCTGCCCTCCAACCCAGGGGAGACCTGGAGAGTGCTGCAGAGCTTCCACAGGCTCCTCAGGGTCCAGGCCTCGGGGACCACCAGCGCAGAGCAGAGTGAGGTGACTGTCCAAATATGCTCTGTAAAGGTGCAGCCTCACCTTGTGTGCTGTGTGCAGTTTTGGGCACCGCAATATAAAGAAGATCTAAAGTTATTAGAGAGTGTCCAAAGGAGGGCCACGAGGATGTTGAAGGGTCTTGAGGGGAAACTGTATCAGGAGCAGCTGAGGTTACTTGGTCTGTTGAGCCCGGAGGAGACTAAGGGGAGACCTCATTGCAGCCCACAGCTTCCTCACAACGGGAGGAGGAGGAGCAGGCACTGATCTCTTCTCTGTGGTGACCAGTGACAGGACCTGAGGAAATAGCCTGAATCTGTGTCGGGGAGATTTAGATTAGTGTTCTGGTTTTTGCTGGGGTAGAGTTCATTTTCTTCACAGTGGCTGGTATGGGGCTGTGGTTTAGGTTTGTGCTGAGCACAGGGTTGATAATATAGAGATGTTTTTGTTATTGCTGAGCAGGACTTGCACAGAGTCAAGGCCTTTCCTTCTTTCCCTACTATCACACTGGCAAGGAATGTGGGGGTGCTTGGGATGCTGGGAGGAGACACAGCCAGGACAGGTGACCCCAACTGACCACAGGGATATTCCAGACCTCATGACATCATGCTGAGTGTACAAAGTCCGGGGAAGAAGGAGGAAGAGGGGATATTTGGAGTGATAGTGTTTGTCATCCCAAGTCACTGTTACACGTGATGAGGCCTGCTCTCCTGGGGATGGCTGAACACCTGCCTGCCCATGGGAAGCAGTGAATCAATTCCTTGTTTTGCTTTGCTTGTGTGCATGGCTTTTGCTTTCCCTATTAAACTGTCTCCATTTCAACCCATGAGTTTTCCAGCTTTTACGCTACCCAGTTCCGCTGGTGGGGGAGTGAGAAAGTGGCTGCGTAGGGCGCGGCTGCTGTCTGGGGCAAAACCAAGATAGCTGGATATTCGTTAAAGGTGCTTCACCCAGAGGATGGCTGAGCAGCGGAACAGGCTCCCCACGGAAGTGGCCACATCAGCAATACTGACAGAGTTCAAGAAACGCTCGGACAACGCTCTCAGGCACATGGTGTGATTCTGCGGATGTTCTGTGCAGGGCCAGGAGTCAGACTCGATAATCCCCGCGGCTCAGAATTCGGAATATTCTGTAATTCTGATTCTGTGACGCGACTCGGGGCCGGCGGGCCGTGCCGCGGGGTCTGCCGGGAGCCGTAGTTCCTCCCCGCACCGCCCCGAGGGCCGGGCCGCCCGCGCCTG
>WEKY01035418.1:233662-248087 GCA_013390045.1 Picathartes gymnocephalus
CAGCGGTGCCTCCGCCCGCCCGCAGCGCGGCGGTCCCGAGCGCAGGCTGCGCGCGGAGCGGCCCGGCGTGGTGCGCGAGCTGTGCGCGCGGCCCGGACAGGTCATCGCGCCCGGGTGAGTGCGGACCAGGGGCGGCCTTGGCGGGACGCGGATTTCGCGCTTCTTCGAGGAGGCCGGGCCGGGCCTTGCTCACAAAGGCCCTTCCTGCGGAACTCTGCGCAGGGAAGCTGCCGTGCGAAGAGAAGGAGGAGGAGGAGGAAGTGGCTGAGGAGGTGCTGAGGGATCATGATCTGCTCCCGTGTTTCGGAGCTGAGCCCTTCCCTGTGAGCTCTGTCTCAGAGAGCTGTGCATCCCCTCCTGCTGTGTTGGGGTTCTCTAGAAATTGTTTTTATTGAAAACCTGCTTGGAAATCACAAAATCACAGAATGAGTTAGGTTGGAAGGGAGCACACTGGGTCGTCTGGTCCAACATCGCTGCTCATGCAGGGTCGCCCTACGGCACGTTGAACGGGATTGCATCCAGACGGTTCTGGAATATCTCCAGTGGGGGAGGCTCCACAGTCTGGGGAGCCTCTTCTAGTGCACAGCCACCAGCGCAATAAAGAAGTTGTTCCATGTGTTCAGGTGGTACTTCCTGTGCATCAGTTTCTGCCTACTGCTTCTTGTCCTAAGATACTCTTTTTAGTTTGGCACTTAGATTGTTGTAAAACTCGGGGAACAAACAGATAATTTTGTGCTCAGTAGAAGGAATTTTAATGGGAAACAGCGGTGCGGCAAGGCATTTTAAAATTACCAAGTACCTTACACATAATATTGGCAGCCTAAACGTTTTTAATACTGTATATGTTTCCGTGTATAAGGCTTCATAAATAAAAACAGGATGTTGTAATTTTAACTTTCGGAAGAGCAAGGGACTAAAGGAGACACGTTTTCCTATAGTTTCAGAGTGGGTTTGTCTTGATAAGGGTGAATGTTGGTTGACTTTTAAATTATTAAATGCCTGATAGTGGGCCGCTAAGATTTCTAGGTTAAATTGGGCAAGTAGCCTGCTACACCATACCCTAAGCAGATTTTTCTTTTTCACCAAGAAAGTAGTGAAAAACTCTACTTCCTCTGTTTTATGACTGCAAGCTATTTTCTTTGATTTTTAGGTGGGAGCAGCCAGGCCTAAACTTTCTTGATTGAAATTTACTAATATACGCAAAACATCTGTGTATGGTTGCGCTCTCAAAGGTTCAAGGAAAAAAAAGGTGTGATGCATTTTTATATCAGTCAGTCGTATAATGTGCTACTGAGGAGGTACAAGCTGTGTGTTTCTTGCTATAGAGATATCTCTTTCTGAGGTATGACTGTGGCTTTCCTTTTGTGCCACATCAGCATTCTGCTATTGCATCTGGTGGAGCATGGACAGTCTTTAGTACCTGATGTAGAACAAAGGTGCTGTAAATGCTAGGTCAGAGTAAAAAAGATCTTAAAAGTACAGACTGAAATTTTAAAATGCCATATGCATGATGAAATTAGTGTTGCTAGTGCTGAATGGAAGGGTAGATAACTCTACGTGGTCTTTTCACTGTGTTAGTTAAGCCCTTGGAAGGAAATACCAAACTAAAAATATTGTAAGTGAAAAATCTCATCAGTTTAAAGTAGTCTGGGTCTGTTAGTGATGTAGCAGCATTTTAGTTTTAGCTTTGCTCAATGTTAGCTTCATAGACTGTAATGCACCAATTTTTATACAGTGTTCTTACTGGATTTGTCTAGTCGTGAGTCACTTGATTATAATTGGCAAGTCATTGTTTTGAGACAATTAGAAAATAAATGGTGTTCTTTATTACTGTTGTTCTTGGCTTCTAGAATATTTGTATCTTATATGACTGAAAGATAGTACTTGATATTGACCATTGCTAGACGTTGCACTTCTGGAATTCTGACTTTTCAGTCAGATTCCTCTGTTGCATGTTGCAGTGGTATTTACTGGGTGAGTGCAAGGGAAAACTTCAAGTGAAGAGGTAGAATAAGCGTGACCTAAGGGTAGTAGAACTGGTCAGCAGTTGAAGACAGCTGCATTTCTTTGGTCACTTAAAAGTTTGTTTGGGCAAGCATTTAATCTTTCGCCTGTGGCTTCCCATTTTGTGGAATTGAAATAATAAAGTTTCACTAACTATCAGCAATATTCCAATATGTGTTAAGATTTTGCATTATTGAAACACAGGTGTGATTAAAGTAAGTAACATAGCTGAAATTTATTCATCATGTGCAGAAGATGCCCTTTTTGTAATCCAGAGTACCCAGAATGATAGGTGCCATGCTGCCTTCAGAAAAATGAACTTGGCCAGTTTAGCACTGAATTCTCTGTGAGCTGAAGATATTTGCAAGTATTTGTCAGACACTGAAAAACTGTAGAAACACTGTTTCTATTCAAACTATTTTTCTTTTTCATTAGAATATGAGAACATAAACTGATCATACCTTTTTATTTGAGGATAAACAATATGAGTGGCTGAATTTTCTTCTATGTCGGTTAGGTCATAATATTTCTGGACATAAAGACATCATTTAGCAGAAGTCTCTCCCAAATAAGACGCATTTCTAACTTTTGGTTATTTTTCTTTTGTATCAGGCATGAGTGGAAATCTTTTCCTGTGTGAAAGTAATTTTGCACATTTATAGCACTTAATTTTCTTGTAGTTTGATTACCCACTTTTTAGCAGTGGCAGGAGTGCAGACTTTCCCCACGGGAGAGCCCAAGGCAGGCAAACAGTAGGTAGCTTTTGCTTATTCTAGCAGATGTAGGCTTGCATCACTTGTCAGACTGGAACTTGAGAGAGAAAGGTGTCTAACCTTTTAGGACTGTAAATAACAGGGAGTACAGGAAGCAGTTCATGAAAGGCCTTTGATGTTAATGAAGCGTAATTTTGATGGGTAGCAGGAGCAACAAATAAAATACCAAAAATCCTGCACTGCTCTGTGTATTATTAGTGCCAGTTACCCATCAAGGGTAATCATTCTGATGCTGCTACAGGTATGTCAGAATTCTGGGTTGGGTCAGTATTAATGCTTTATGCAAATATTTACGTACGTCTTTCCAATATAAAATGATTGCCCTACTGATGGGGCAGACTATTGCAAGGATCTTACTTGGCTCACATTGGAAGAGTCTTCCGAAATATTTATTACCTGTATATTTAACCCGGGTATCTTTGTGTCTTACTACATACCTTTAATAACGAAAATTCACATTCTTCTACTGAGCATATTTGTGTTGTAATAAAAGTATTGTTTAAACTGTCTGGATCCTAGTGAAGCAAAACTTGTACTTTTTTGGTTTTGAAGAAGATAGGAGGAGAGGGGTGGGGATTTGTTCTCTAAAACCGTACATTTTTGTGTTGTTGCTTGATATTTTTTTGTGCCAGAAACTTGATTATATATTTAAAAAATATCTTCTTTGGTTATCTAGTGTCCCATAGGCTCAGGGCCTAGTTTACTGTCCACTTAACCCCAGACCCCAGTAGCATGCAACTTAGTCTTCCACAGGGAATAAAATGCTAATTATTTGCACTTTATTTTAAAGTGGTGACACTCCTAACAAACTACTGGAAAATCAGCTTGCTGTTTGTTAGACACAAATGTTTTCATAATATCCTGGCAAATATTTAATGAAGTCATGAGTCTAAAAAAAATAACCCCTCAGTGCCAAACATTGAGGATTGTTGAATAATACTTAACAATCCAACTTACTGTATCACTTGTCTAATTCCTTTTTATGCCTGAATTCATCCCCTTATTTTTTTAGTAAGTTTTGGTATGCATCTTTGTGGCTTGTGTCTCTTTTTTTTACATTTTTCCTGTCTCCTTTCTGCCATGTGCTGTGATACCAAGAAACATTAAAAGAAGGCTATCTCTCTGGTGTTTGGCTGAACTGGATATTGAAAAAGATGCAAGTGTTAAATGAGGGCTTTTGCCTTTCACTGCCTTCTCTTTCTCCTATTCCTAGTCACCTAACAAGCTGGAAGCTCACAATATAGCTCATGGCACTTAATGGTAGAGGACAAAGTTCCTTTTCTTTATGTGGTCATGTTTTCACAGAGCTTGTAGGAGCTTCTTTAAGAGAATCAAGCTGCTCAGGTTTGGTTAGAAACAGGCATCAGGCTTGGAATTTACCAGTAGCATGGTTGTAGCAGCCTTGTGTATGCAGCTTTTCTCTCTGTGGCTTTCTTAGATCATGGTTTCCTGATTGCTTCATGCTAGTAGGAGAGCTGGCTGGAAGGGATGTGCCTTGAGTGCCATCAGCTTGCATTGAGTAGGGTGTTGGAAATCATGTAGTTAAATTTGGCTTGGTTTCTCATCTTTTTTTCTTTCTGCCCTTCCCACCCAGCCTCCTGTAAAATTGTGCATAGTTATCAAATTCCCTCATTTTGTTCAGGTGCTGCAACAGGAGTGTGGTGTAGGGAAAGGGGGAGTAATTTATCCCTTCAGCAGTAGCCCATATATAGGTCAGATCAAAGTGACTGTAAATGCCAGTACAGTCATCAAGGGAATAAATGACATGTCAGCACTGGGGAATAACATTTTTGAGGTTGTGTATGTTCTATATGGCATTTTATATGATAGTCTTTAGTGACATCCTTATCTTTACAAGGTTTCTCCCATACCAGGGGATTTTCTACTCTCTTAGTTTGTACTATGAGTTGCTCATCTTACTTGAGCTCAAGGAGTTTTTGCTGTGTATTAGTGTATGGACCAGCAGACAAAATGAGATAGCTCATGGTACTGTTTTATGCATCCCACTGTAGAACTGTAAGCGGGATATAGCAATTTTTTTAAAATGTTGGTTTGTAGATGTCTGTGCTGGAAATAGATTGTAATTTTACCCAAATGGTAATGGATTTTCTTTTTTAGTTACTGCTGTCTAGTTTCTTTAGGGTATTTTTGAGCTTTAATACTAGAGTTGTTTAGAAAACTAGTCTTTTTCAAAGGCAAATATGCACGTTGTTTCTTCTCAGCAACTGCCACCAAGTTTTCTGTAATAGTTCTCTTCTGAAGAGAAAATGTATGGACAAAAACTCTCACGGGAGGACTGCAATGAGACCTTTAATTTTTATGTTGCACAATACATAGATGTTTGTTCTGGGAGGGATTGGAAAAGTTGGAGGAAGGAAGAGAGTGACAAGACTTTAGCTTAGAATTGTTCTGAAGGTTTGTCTTGACCCAAAGAGTTTTTTTCTCTTGAGCCATCTCAGTAGTACAACTTGCATGCCTACTTGGAGCTTTCTGATTTGATGACTGTGTGTTTGGTGTTAACTTAGGGGCTTGCCCTAGCAGCTGTTTGGTTTTCAAGGTCAGATTTACCTAGTGGAAGACTCCCCTTCAGTAAATGGCTAATGAAAGGTTTGAACATGCTAAATAAAAGTGAATATAGAGTGATGGTATTGCAAATTCTTAAGCATCAGCAAGAGTATATAAAAATATTTGCAGATGGTACATACTAGCCTTAAGGCTCAGAGCTGCCAGCCTTTAATTTTTGGGACCTCTTTTGGAAAATGATAATAGACAATTCATTTTGAGTTGTCACTTATAAAATATTCTTATGGATATCTATTTTGTGTAGTTAAAAAATTAACGTAAGGTTAACTTAAGGTCTTCTACCATATAGGGATAGCTGAATTGGCTGTAGTTGCCTTTTAAAGCATATAGCAGAGCATGAAATTACTTCCTGGAGACAGGTAATTCAAGGATCTTGATTATATATTTTGTCTAGGTTTGGTTTTGCTGAAGTTAGACCTATGGAATTGGAAATGGGGAAAGGATACAATTGTCACCAACAGGAGAGACTACTGGTCTTAAAAAGGCTTTGGGAGATGGGAAGGTTCACTCCGTTTCCTTTAACACAGTGTTGCTGTGTTAAAGGAAATGCTCCCTTTTTTAAGGCAAGAGTTGGGATATTGCTACGTGACTATTGCACTAATATATTAAAAAACAAAACCGAAATGGCTTCTCTACAACTGTTTGAAGAAAACATGTAGCATAACGCAGTGATTTTGACACCGTAGAATTGAATAATGCCTATTTGTTTGTTCTCTAGTGCTTCCTAGTTTAAAAATTACATCTATGACTTCACAGCATTTGAAAAGGTGTGAAAGGCAAATGGTCTTGGTCCAAGCTTAGCACAGTGAACGCTGTGGATTCTCATTCACAGAAGGGCCAGAGGAGCAAGTGGCCCTAGCCAAGGAAAGCATTGCTCAAGAAGAGAACTTCATTAACTTTACAGCTATTTGTCACACTTACCCTTTATCAGCTGAACAGCTTTCTAAGCTGTTGTCTGTTTTCACAGTGTGTTGAGTTTCTGGACTCACATGATGCTATTGCTGTCATATGGTTGTTGTCAAATGTGGAGATGCTGCTCCTTGTTTGAACAGTGTGGAGTAATTTAGGACAGTTTGGTGCAGAATTGCTCCTAAGAGTTATTTTTTCCTATGTAAGTGTGTTCATTTGGTTTAACAGCAAGTCCCAGAGGAAAGCACGCAGAACGTAGTGTCCAGGTAAGTTTGCCACAGTATTATAAAGGGAAAGGATGAGAGGAAGCTGTTAGACTTGAGGATTGTGTATCCTGCCTCTTCCCATTTTATTTGTTGTTTGGAAGTAACAGACACAGGGACTGTGATTGCCTAAGTGTGTAGTTTCAGTGGGGAAGGTGATAAAATGTTTGGAGAAGGTGTAATATTCTGTTAATAGATGCGGCTTTCCAAGGCAGAGGGGGAGAGATCACAGGATCCTCCCAGATTTCTTTGCAGAGGAAGAAGTAAAGCCCATATTTATAGCTTTGATGTCAGCTCTGTGTGCGTGTGTTTGAAACTGTCTCTTTCTCAGTCACCTTTCTCTGCTTCAGTGTCTAGGCTGTTTTGGTGTGCATCTGTTGCTGTTTCTCTAGATGTAAGCCTACAGGTGCAGGAGGCAAACCAGATTTGTTCCAGTAATTACAAGTGATCTTGACTGGGTGTAGGAGGAATACAGCGGTAAGTTGGTCTGAGATCAGGGAAAATTATGTGCCTTTATCTGAAGGAGATGTGTATGCCTGAAAAAAACATAAAGGTGAGTCAGAGGTGGGATTAGTCCAAGACTGCTGTCACCTGGATTTGCAGTGGTTCATCTGTGAGTACCATTCTTTAGTAACTGGTATGGAAGTTGAAGTGTGGTTTGAAAAAACTGCAGATTTAGGTTATTTATTGTTCTGTCAATTAGAATGCTGTACAGTCATTACTCAGTCACTTCAGCTTTCTGAATAATTGCCACTTAGGTTGCCAGGGTTCATCACATATATTTATTTCCTATACATAGATTTGGATTGATCCTGCTGTCAGATAGATGTTCCTCAACTCTCAGGTGGAGTTTTGCAGCCAATATTTGGGAACTGCTGCATGACTGTTAACACTGCAGTCAGAGATAAGTGGTGATAGAAAAGCGAATGCATAAAAGTAATGTCAGCAGTGGCAACAATAATGGAGGGAGTGGGCTGTAGACCTGTTCATTGCTTTAGTGAATTACTGAGATATGACAGCCTGTTTTCTTCTGTGATTATTAGAAGTACTTACTGCTGAAGAAACAAGTTAGAGTTACAAGCTTGCATCTTTCCACTTCTGATTTCATTCTGTGTGAACTTTGTTTTGAATGGATTCTATGTAAAAGCATTGAGAATGGTATTTTTACCTTTTCCCTTTAAAAAAAATAGTTTTGAATTCTCCTAAATAATAATACTTCTGGTTTAAAGTGTTCTAAAAAAGATTTTTAAACTCACATTGTAAATAATATTTTAAAGATTTACTAGATCTTATGCAAAGGGCACTGCAAGCCCATTTGCACTTTTTTTTGTTCCTTTTTATAATAAATTGTTGACTCTTGGCAGTGGCTTTCTGAAACATGCAAGAAGCTGTTTACAGATGTCTGCATAGAAGGTGAAAGAGGATTACCTCCTTGTTTGTAATGCACTCTTCTCTGTAAGTAAGTGGAAATAGACTTAAAAATCATGGAAATAGACTTACTTCAAGCTTAAGATGTTTTTTGCATTATAAATAAAACTCAGAAACTCTGGGCCTGTGTTTCTCTTGGCATTCATGACCTTAGTCTAAATCTGAATATGTATTTTGCCTGAAAAGTAGAAGAAAAAAGTTCACAACAGTTTAACTTACACATACACATGTGAATAGTTTCTATTTAACAGAGGAAAAATAATCACAAGACCAGTAATTTCCCCATTAGCTCTGGAAAACTGAGATGATGCCTTGAAGTGTGAACTGTGCTTTCTGTGAGCTGCTGCTCACAGCAGTTGTTACTAGTTGTCTAGGCTAAGACATGGGGGTTTTGTTTGGGTTTTGGGGGTTTTTATCAAAAGGCTTAACTTGTTTGGGTGAGGTCTTTGGAGTTCATGCATATTTGAAATGCAGCTGTCTGTGTTTGCTGTCCTTGAGTGTAACTCAAGTGACTGCTGTAGTAGACTGATGAACACATTCCCTCCAAGAGCTTGAAGAGGCTGTAGGCCATGCATTGCCTTTAGCAGCAAGGGCCATGTGTCCTTGTGAATCCTTGGTATTTTTAATCAATTATTTAAGGACTCTCTCTGCTTCCTCACAGATATTAATGAAGATTAAATAAATGTATAAATCCTGTTGTTAAATACTCTTACATGATGAGACCAAGGTGATTCAGACTTTGAAAAAAATCTTGGCTGCAAAACTGGAATCCTACGTAACAATGGCTGTCGTTTGATGTAAATTGGTCTTAAGGGCTTTTAGTGGTTCTGGTATAAGCAAACAAAAATGTCAGTGTTTCAGAAATCTTGACTAATGAAACTCTAGAAGCAGGCTTTAGGTTGAATCTGACTTTATCTGACAACTAAAAGATTTTGTGCTCATATTTGCTTTAGATCGGTTGGTTAATTCAGTAATGGTTGGTATTAATAATCATTTATTTGAAGATGTGTTTATTTGGTATTTTTACCCCTTGACAGTTTGCCAGTAACACCCCCTTGAGCATTCTGCTCAACCAGGGCAGTGACTTCTGTTCACTTACACACCAGCATCTCCTTTGGCTAAGTATACTTAGCCCTTCAGTTGGAAGGGCATATGGCACCAGATTGAGAGCAGCAGCTTTAAGCCATCTCAGTGATGACTTGGTCTGTGTGTTTCTTGTGGTATTTGATGTCTCTATACCAAACAGATCTGAGGAAACCCAGCAGCTGCTTGCCTGCCAACACTTGCATGAGATACAAGTCAGTGCAAGGCAGTAGTAGCTTCATCTTGTAAATTTGCACTATAGTGCACTGTATTTTCAATGCCAATGCATGGTACCTTGAAACAGACTTTAAGATAATAAATAAAATTTACCTGTCCATGACTTGGAGTTGTCCAAGTTGTCCAGATAGGCAAGATGAATGCTAACAAAGTGGTCTGGTTACTGTAGAGAGAAAATGTGAGTTGCTCGAACTGCATCCTTCTTTACCCAGTCGTAGCTCTGTTCGTGAAACATATGCAGCTTTGATCAGTCACCCTTGCTGGACTGCTCTTAACAGCTGCTTGACTCTAAAACTAGAGGTAAAGTTGGTTAGGACTGGTGAGTTCTATCATGCAGGGTACTGAAATAGTCTTTTCTGGAAGTGCCAGAGGAGGGGGTGGTCTTTGAGAGGAAACAGGAGGGTGGGGAATAAAGGAAGTAGGCCATTGACTTTCTCTGACAACGTGTCATTGGAGCTGTTGCCTCTGGAAGTGAAGCCAAGCTGTAATAGAAGGCCATGGCTAATGTACGGTCAGGTTAAACTAGTTCTGAGTGGGAGAGGGAAGCTCTCTATTCCTGTGTTGAGTATCCTTAAGATAGAGAGCTTTACTGAAGACAGCTACAAAGAGATCTCGTGGCCACTGTACTCATGTGCTGCAGCTGGCCAGTGCCTCCTGATGCAGATAGTTAACTTATCATGGAAAGAAACATCTCAAGAAGTTCTTGTTTCTGTTCTCCTGAAACTCCTGCACTAGTTGCTGGAAGTGTTTGATCGTGTTTTAAAAATGAAGACCAACCAACAAAAAAAAATTAAGCAATAATAAAACCTTTAGGGGATTACTTTTAGTTTGCAGTAGATTCCCTTCAGTGATCCGGTAACTGGTTGCTACAGCTGAGGAGTAGCACAGATATGAGAACTGTTTTGGCTTTCCAGTGTAATTCATTTACCGGGAACCAGTGCCATGGTTATACTTGATACAAAGTTCCTCCATTTGGAGTCAGCAGTAATGACCAGGATTTAGGATTAGCACATGCGTTGACTTCCTCTGTTATTAAAAGCAAAATACTCATATTGGATTTCATTAAAGCTTTTTCCCCTTTTTTTTTTTTTTTTTTTCCCTTTACCATGCTGCTGACTTAAAGCAGATACTATTAAAGGACTTGGTTTAGAAGCAGGATGTAAGTGTGGAAGTACTGAAGACCAGTGACAAGCTTATGGTCACCTGTATCCTGAGACTGTTGGTAAATGTGTGTTCCTATTCATGGTTGTGGCCACAAAAAATAAAGTGTTGCCTTAATGGCACACCTAATTTCTCTGTTATTTACAAGTATATCTGGAAGGAATGTGAATAAGGGTCCAAAGTGGGTTTCCTTATTTACCAGTTTAAGTTTCATTGTACCAAAGAAACCACGTGGGTAGTTTGTGGTTCTGTTGCAGTCATTTAGCTATCAGGCTGGGTACTGGAATGATCTACCACCTCCATGACAGACCATTTTTTGCTCTGAAAAAAAAGTTTGCTTGTCACAGAGCAGTGTTCTTGCCCAGTTGCTTCACCTGGCTCATCTGCACAGTTGGGACAGTTTGTAAAACTAAAAAAGGATTTTGCATCTTTTGTGGCAGTTTCCTTGGAATACTGTTGTTGAAGTAACCAATTAGCTCTGCTGGGTGGGTCCTGAAAAAGAGGAAGATGCTGTTAATGTTGCCAGCAGTAAAGTATGCTGTAGCTCCTCATATTTGGAGGGGGTGGGAAGGGGAATCTGTTTATTCTTTGTAGAAATGGAGTAGGGAAAGGCTCTGTTCTTTTGAGTGGGTTTCACTTACGACCCAGACCTGAAGAAGAGAACAGGCAGAAGCCTGAACCTGTGTTTGGATATGCAGCCATTTAAAACCAGGCATGCACACTTTGATTCAGCTCACTTTTTTCTGATAATTGGCTTCGATCTTGGCCGTTACATTTTGAAAATTCCTCACTTCAACAGTAAAAGGAGAGCTTCCAGATGTGAAATTAACAAAAGTCATTCTACTTCAGGTCTGTATTTGTTACTTTCTAGTAATTAAAGCACATGTGCTAAAATTTAAGTATGTCTAGGCCTTAGTAGCGTTCAGGCTTGCTTTCTGCAGCATTTAGTAGTGTTGGGCTTTTTCCCTGAGAGAAGACTGCCTAAGATCCTGACAGGTGTAATTTAAACTTTACCATTTGGTTGTATGTTGCTGACAAGTTTAACAGGGTTCTGGAGTTCCTCCTCTGTCCTTGGGATTAATCATCACAGAGAGCAGTATGACGGAGGACTTTGTGTCACGTACTTTTTATTTAATCTCTAGCACATCTAAGTGTGGCCAGGAGTCCTGGTTATGTTTAGATTTTGCAGGGGCAAAACTGCTATTTAGTGGTCACACTTGGTATAAGATAAGGTACAGAGGTGCTGTTTAGGAATGGTTATCAATGAATAATTTATAACTCTAATTTTCTTATAAAAATCTTTGCTCTTGCATGTCCAGTTTTGAATCACACCTCAGCCCAGGAGTATGCCAGCTTTTCCTGTTGCATACCTGGAGTGTGAGTTTACCTCAAATGTAAAGTAGAGAATGTCTAGAGATATTGTGGCTTCTAAGCTGGCATTGAAAGGCTTTTTTCTCCTGAACTATTGAAAACCAATTCATTTGGGGTATAAACTCGGTCACTGTAAATCTCTTAAGCATGTTTCTGTAGCTTGTACTGTGGGGTGGTTCTCTGGCCTTTTAGGTATGTCTGCAAATTCTGATTCATACACTGAACACTTGGTGGGGATGAAAAATTCTGACGTGGTCATGTGCGTTGGTAGCCAAAAAAGGAGCTTAGCAGTGAATCAAGGTGAAAGACAGCAAGATAGACATATTGTCAAACAGAGTGGGGAGAAGAGTCAAATGAAATTATGCAAACATAAGGGGGTGAGAGGAGACATAAATTCTGTGAAGTAATCACGTAGTGAATTGCCACTAGTGAAGGGCCACCAAAATACTTGTGCAGTTCTTTTAAAAAGCCAAGACTGATTATTTGTTTTCTGTAAAATACATACCATGTTTTAAAAAAGGAGCTCTAAGATGCCTACACAGGAAGAGGAGGTGCAATTTCCAAGCAGATAATGTCTGCCAGTGACGAGGGTATAGATCTGCACTTTTGTAAATGGGAATACTGGTAGTATGATGGCTTGTAAAGACTTCTTCTGAAATAAACCTGACCTGAATCTAGTTTTTGCTCTCAAAGAGGAAAATAATCTTCATTGTAGCCGTGAACTGTGGTTTTGTTAGTAGAGTCATTATTCTTCTGGTTGTTGAGGAACAAGGAACATGCTGCAAGTAAGCAGTTGCAGGTATTATTTAGAAAGTGGATTTCTGCTTGGAATTTCCCAACATTTAGTCATCAGTTAAATGAATGAGAGATTTGGGCATGCAAAACAGTTTTCTTTCTGTTGCAGCCTGCTTATTGCATTACAGGTTTGAAGCGCAATTAAGACACTACAGACAGTTTATGAAAGAGGTCAGGTTTTTTTGTTTTTTGCTTTTTGATTGGTTTTTTTTTTTAGCTGCCTGATCTTTTAATTTTTTAAAAATGTAAGGGAGATGCTGTGGCTCATTATCACAGAGTTAGTGAAGTTTTGTAGTAGCTGAACTATATCTGGTTGTTAGAATTTTTTAAAAATAAGTCTGAGTTTCATCATCTGTATTGAAGAAAACAAGTCTCTTACAGTGACTGTTACATGTTTGAAAGAAAATAATGAATGATATTTTCAAGACCTGGAATTTTGATAAGTGGCTGAGGAATACTTTATTTGGACTATTCAACTGAAAAGTAGAGTTTGTCTTCTAAACAGTTTGGAATAGTGAATGCCACACTTCTCTGTTTCCAGCTCTGATGTCTGGTTTGGTTCAGCCATTGTTTAAAAGAAAGAATAAAATATCAGTTCCTATGTCTTTATTTTAAGATGTGGCGAATCAAGGTTTAAGTATTTTTTAAAATAAATACTTTTCTGAGAAGATTGAAGCAATATATGTCTGCCATGAAAATAATAAACTAAGATGGAGTTGCTATAGAGCTCATCTGCCCTTGTGTTTGGCACTGGTGAGGCTACACCTCAAACCCTGGGTTAAATTTTGGACTTCTCAGTACAAAAAGGACATTGAAGTCCTGGAGCGTGTCCAGAGAAGGGCAGTGAAACTGGTGAAGGATCTGAAGCACAAGTCTGATGAGGAGCAGCTGTGGGAGCTGGGGGTGTTTAGTCTGGAGAAAAGGAGGTTCAAGGGGGGACCTTATCACCCTCTACAACTGCCTGAAAGGAGTGTGTAGCCATGTGGGAGTTACTTCCTCCAAGTATCAAGCAATAGGAGGAGAGGAAGTTACCTCAAGTTGTGCTAGGGATGATTTTTACGGGATATGAGGAGAAATTTCATCATGGAAAGGGTTGTCAAGCATTGGAATGGGCTGCCCAGGCAAGGGGTCAAGACACCGTCCCTGGGTGAATTTAAGACATGCAGATGTGGTGCTTAGGGACATGCTTTAGTGGTGGTCTTGGCAGTGTTAGGTTAATGGTTGGACTCAGTGATTTTAAAAGAAGAGAACCTGAGCTGTTCTGTGAAGTTGAAATTTCCATGTCTAGTTTTCATTACTGTGTAGCTCCATAGGATATTAATGAAGAGTTGTATCTAAGTGCATGTAAACTGTTTTTGGACAAAAAATACTCATTCTCATTGAACTTCTTGCTGAGCTATGGTTAGAAACTGACCTTAGTATATGATTCAGTTACTTCTAAAGTCGTGAAAATTAATAATTGGAAAATTTGGATGGTTGTCTTTTTCACCATGTTGTGGCAAAACCATATATCTCAAGGGGCTGACACTCAAGTCATAACCAGAATTTATTCTTTGAATTCATTCAATCTGTGGGTTACTAATCTACGTGTCTGTAATCTACCTTTTGTAAGTGGAATGCCTATGTCTTTTTCAGGACTGTCTTGGTGAGACTGGAAGGATGCAGCCACCCTGTTGTTATGAAAGGCTTGTGTGCAGAATGTGGCCAGGATTTAACTCAGTAAGTACTGTCAGCTCTTTTTTCCAACTTCTCATTTTTCTGATTAGGAATTCAAGCTCTTCCTTCTCTTATCTAATACAGTAATAAAATACCCTGTGC